>JAVKLA010000073.1:17881320-17944946 GCA_034782735.1 Sagittarius serpentarius
GAGGCCGTTTCCTCTTGTCCTATTGCTTGTTACTTGGGAGAAGAGACCAACCCCCACCTCTCTACAACCTCCTTTCAAGTAGTTGTAGAAAGTGGTAAGGCCTCCCCTCAGCCTCCTTTTCTCCAGGCTGAACAACCCCAGTTCCCTACATGCAGTACCTCTGTGGTCAAGTGTCTAAACTGGCTCATTTAAGGCAAGGTGCTACCTGTACAACGTAAGCGATACAGAGGGTTTGTAGAACACAAGTCATGTGTCTCGGTCTTTAATTAGTGGCAATGTTTGCTGCTTTGCATGGTAGTTTATATGCAATAAGGTCAAAGGTGGCTGCATTTTAACCAGCTGATACAGAAGTTTGTGTATATTGCTTGCAAGGATTAACAGGGAAGTATTTCTGCAAGCGGGGAATGCTCTACAGTCTTAAAGTCTGTGTGACTCAATTAACCAGTCCTATAGTGTAGACAAGGTGATCTTAAATTAAAAAAAAAAAGCGTATTTGTGGATCTCACGATCCAAGGCCTGCTTCAATGTCGTAATGGAAGAACTGGCACAGTGTGAAGCTACATTAGTGTCTCAGCAGGTTGGCTTCAATTCAGTGCCCTGTGGCCTGCTTGCAATGTCTGTTGCTGTGTGAGAACTGTGAGCTGGCATTCCTCATGGGAAGAGGAACTGGCTGGTTGCGGTGTCTGATCACTCATACACATTGCTAAGAGGTGCTTTCTTTTGAAGGTACATCTATGTTGCAGATGTATTTGATCATAGCGTCCACGTTATGGAAAAACATGCTAATTGGAATTTAACCCATGTGAAGGTAAGTTGCTGCTGTTCCGTAAAAAAGAGGCATGTGTGAACTTTGGACAGCTTAGTCCCCACGAACGTTTGAGATTTCAGCCTGTCATGTGTGAAGTTCTGGTCTGGATGGCTCCTGCTGTGGGTTTGCAGAGGTGCTGTGTGCCCCGTTACAGAGCTTCAGGTCTTCCACCCTCGCACCAGCAACCAGAGCGGGGTCCTCATCCTCGGGCGTGCTGTAGAGCCGCAGCGGAAGTCTCCCTCAGTGAGCGCGGGTCAGACCACAACGCACTGAAGTAATCAGCACGGGCGTAGGTGTGAATGAGCTGATGGGGGAAGCTCGGAGCAGCAAGCGGGTTTCTCACAGCACAGAGGAGGGGATGAAGCTTCCTGGGGGAAAAGAAAAACAGCACTGGGGGAGAAAATATTTCTTAAAAAAATCAGTCTAAGTTATGTCTGATGAGAGTCTTGGACAAGTCTATTGGTTATGTTATAGTCTGCTTCCAAGACTTCTGATAGCTTTAACTTCTCTCTCTCTTGTTTTTCCTCTGCATTGGATAGACGCTACAGCTGGACACGCTGGTCGATAACTTGTCTATTGACCCTCACACTGGAGACATCTGGATAGGATGTCATCCCAATGGGTTGAAGCTGTTCTACAGCGATCCTGAAAATCTGCCTGCTTCTGAGGTGCCTTTTGGGAGATGTCACTGGTCTCTTGGCCACGTCTGTGCCAGAAAGTTGCTCTGTTCAAATCGCCCTGGTATACTTAACCCTGCGTTACACAGAGAAGTGCCTGGCCAGCCTTTGTGAAAGCAAAGACTGAGCTGGCTTCCAGCTTAGAGCTTCTCCTATCAAGTGGAAAGCCTGAACAGTATATACTCACTAACAAACACCAGTTCAGATCCTTAGGAGACAACTGAATAATTTCCACCCAGTAGCTCAGTGATTCTGGACTCCTCAGGCTACTTTCTGTGCAGCTGTGGCCACGCAATGATTGTGATGAACTGTGTTAATTACCGAGCCAGCACCTCTTTGCCAAACAAAAAATAACTGAGTGCAAAGCATGACCAGAAACATTTGCACTGGAATGATTTATCTGTGCAAGTGTGGTTCACCAGTAGGTGAAACTAATTCTTCTTTCCTTCTGATATCAATGAGGTGCTGGCATCAGCATGCTAGCGGCCGTGAGTGCAGGTGGCTCGTTGGTGTCTCTTTGATTTCAGCCCTGCCTGAAGCTCCCTGTAAGACGCTTTTCAAAATTACCATGTTCAATAGCAGTAGATTTATGATACTAGGCAGTTGTTTACTCCGTCTGGAAAAAGCATGAAAATAAGAAGATATTAAGTAACTCTTACGCTGGAAAAAACTGTGTGCATTCCTAGTGCTGGAGATGACCGCCTTACTTACTGAGGTGGAGTCTCTGTTGCACAACCACTTAAAAAAAAGTAATCAATCAGTCTTCACGGACTGTGCTTAACTGAAGCAGAATTTGTGGCCCTGTCACAGGAATCAGTTGCAGTTATCAGCAGCTGATCAACCTATCTCATTTGTTTAAGTTAACATGCTGATGTTCCCTCCATCCGCGGAGGATTTTCACCCGCGGCTGTTTCAGCAGATGTATCCCCCTCCTCCGGCAGGTCCTGCGTATCCAGAACATCCTCTCGGAGGAGCCTGCGGTGACACGCATCTACGCCGACAACGGCTCTGTGCTGCAGGGAAGCTCGGTGGCATCTGTCTACGAGAGAAAACTGCTCATTGGCACAGTCTTCCACAGAGCTCTCTACTGTGAGCTATAGCTTGTCGCGGGTAAGATCTCCTGCAGTGCCTTGGGAACTCACTTAGTTTCTGCTAGATTTGCTAACGACAAGACTGTTCCAATAAAGATTAACTAGAGTTATGGAAATGTATTTTTGCCTTCCTCTCCAAAATGAGAGTTTTACGCAATAGTAAAGGAAATGGAATTGAAGGTGAGAAATTAGTTTATTTGTGTAATGGGGGGGGACCCCATGTCAGTAACAAAGGGTAACCTTGAAGTTCAAATTCAGATTACAGATGACCAGACTGTCAGCCATTGAATTATCTGTTGCGACTGGATTTCTGTTGGTTTTTTTTCCCCAGAGAAAACTGATTTTGTAAATGAGAATTGCTAACTACCAGTGTGGTGTGCTGTCTTTTCACCGACCCCTGGGCTTTCCCAGGAACTGTGCTAAGGGTTCTTCTTCTGAACCTTCCTGCTGGCTTTCCCTAATGCTTCTGAAATAACTGGAAGGAGAATAAATGTTACTTCAGTCTCATTTCTCCCCTCTTCCCCCTTTTCCTAACATTACTTCAGTTTCATAATTTCTCTTAATCCTACTGAGAAAAGAGGAGGGCATCACTTCAGAGTGGTTTCTTACCGAGTCTTCCAAAGGGAGTTTAAAAAAGCCTTTGTTTTTCTTAAAGACTGGGAAACAACTCCCGAGCACCTTCAGTGAAAAAGTGCGTTAGCAATTACTGTTGTCTCTCACAGCAAAGGGAGCATTTCTGGGCGCTTTGCCACAGTGACTACCCCCGAGTGTTGGTCACGCATGTTCTGTGTTTAACTTCCAGTCTGTACGGGGCCGATTCCCCCGTGCTTCTGTGCAGCGGGCACCCGCCTCGGGTTTATCCAGCAGCAGCAACTGGGAACTGTGCACTGCTAAAAGACCTATGCTGCTGCTCTTTTTGTCCTCCGAGTTCCCACCTCTGATCACTGCTCCGGTTTTGTGAGAGATGCTGACACCCAGCTGAAGGCTGAGTGTTACTGGTGGCGGCTCCCCTGCCAGGGCTGCCGCTGTGCTGCCTGCCCCTGCCTGCACTGGCACTTCTCAGCAGCTCGGCTGCCCCTTCAAGCGGTGTCACCAGGCTGCCCTGCCCGGGGGCCAGCACACCCTCTGCATCCTTCGGCGGAGGCGGTAGAGTTTCCTTGCTGCTGTTCTTCTCTTGTGTGGAGAAAAAAAGCAGGCTGCTAGTGAAACGCGAGCTCAAGAAGAGAAAGAGCCAGTCCCTGGGTGCTAATTGCTATTCTGGATTTGCTGTTCCCTCTGGCAACCGGCTTCACCACCAGCCATGGCCCCCTCTAATCTGGAGAGTACATGGGAAGTCCAGTCCTTTGAAAACGGGAGCGCTTCTGCTTACAGACAGAGCAAATAACCGGAGCAAATAACCTGCTCTGTGGCAGCCTGAACAGGGAGACAGGAACCAGAGTATGTGCAAACCTTTGTCCGTCTTTGGGTTTTGCATTTCTGGCTGAGAGGAGGCGTTGCTGCGGGCTAAGGTTTGGGTGAGCAGTGGCCCTGAACAGCCAATGTGTGTGCTGACACCTCTTGGCTGCTGTGCCTTTCCTTTCTAACACAAGCAAGCCTAATGGCTTTCGTCCGCTGGTATAAAGGAGTTACTGCTCCTTCGTGAGGAAAAGGGACAGCCCTAACTAGAGCAAGGACTCGGTGCCAGGGCTCGTGGCTGGGGCTGCGTTGCTGTACGGGAGGGACGGTGCCATCCCCCTTCCTCTGCACAGCTGCAGTGGACTGTGCGTCTTGCCACACCACCTCCCGTCCCCGGAGAGCCTCTGCTCCACCCCGAGCCCCTGCACTGCCACCGGCTCGCTGGCACAGACACTGTGGTGTAAGGCACGTCCCTGGCCACAAGAAGTTGTGCGCGGTTTAAGAACTGAGCCAGCGGCATGTTGGCTTGGTTGCTGCGCCCTTCCCGCTGCCGACAGCTTCCCGCTGCTGCCATGCCAGACAATTCTCTCACCCCCACGTAGCAATAGCGGTTGCTGGTATTTATGATGTTTTCTATATAAATAGGACATGCTGCAGGAGTCTCGCAATGGCGAGAGAGGGAGACTTGAGCTTTAGGCTTGACCATGTGGCTCATTGACCTTGTCTCTTGGGCACGGCCCTGCGTTAGCAGGTCTGTGCATAAGCTGCGTTCATAGCTCCTCTCTGGAATGCCCACAGTTGATCAGGGGACTTGAGCACTGGCCAAGATTTACCATCTGCCTGTGAAGGCTTTAGTGACGGGGACTCAGCTGTTCGGATCACCGTTTCAAGTCTTTCGCTAACCACGGCGTGCAGACAGCCCTTCCACAGAGCAAAGCCGGCCCTGAACGAGAGTGGCTTTTGTCTCATCCCTTTGCTGGACTTGCCTTTGGCATCAGCTGACTGCACCAAGCACCGAGAATGTAATTTACTGTAATTCTGGCTTTGCCGCTCCTTCCTTAGCAACTTCTCTCCCTGCAGGACATTTTCAGCTTCCCTGGGAAGCAGCGTGCTTTCCTACCAGAACTTGTAATCCATTTTCAGCCTTGAGGAACAGACGTAGTTCCCAGAGCCTCAGCAGAAAAAACTGCTCTGAAGGAAGTTCTCAGAACAAGGAGAGGTTGGGCTATTAACTTGTTCATGATTAGCGATCAATGTCCTGCACGAGCATTTAAAAATAATTATTTTAGGCTTGTGCCTCTATTTGTTCTCAAGTAAGTTAAGTGCTGTCTTCTAAAGAGTTAGCATTTTGCAGCAGTGGCAGTAACGCAGCCGAAATACTGACCAGTCACTCTGCTGGTCCTGGATTTACCCTGTGGTCGTGGAACCGTAACAGCCAGCATTTCCCTCAGCAGTGGTAGAATTAACTCATCGAAACATTACTTTCATGTTTTCCACTAGCTTAGAACATCTTCACAAGAGCACATCTACATGTTGTTGGATCCTGTCAAACTTCTACTTATTTTTTGGTTTTGGCCTTTCAGAAAATAAAGAACTTGCTCACTCATCACTGGCTTTTTTTTCTCTTTAATTATTCCTGTACTGAAGGTTTTCCCAGCGGTCTGCCCGCAGACAGAAGCACGTGCAAGTGACGGGCCTTATCTTTTCCTAAGTGTTTGAGAGGAGAGAGATCGTAGGTAGGACTTAGTACCTGCTATTACCAATAGTAAAATTTTGAATCTTAACCTGAGACAAGGAGGGTTGGAGCCCGTCGCCAGCCTCCTCTAAGGTTGTCCCAGCCTCGCAGTGCGGAGGTGGGAATGGAAGCTGGGCCACCGTGTACTGAAGTGGTGCTGGGCACGACAAAGCGAGCAAGCACACGTTCTGCAGCAAAAACAACGCTGGGGTGCAGCTTCCATCCCTCAGCCTGAAATCGCCACTGGAAAAAACTCACTGGCAGCCTCAGTGCAGAAACAGCAGCGGAGAAGAGGCACCTCAAGCCTGGCCTGCCAATTGCAAGGTAACCTGCACAGGGAAAATCCGGGCTTGCAACCAGGAGGAGGGCATAACCCATCATCTTTTACAAGCTGTTGAGTCTGGAGCAGCTCTGGGCATTTCAGACACCAAACTGCAGGTATCTGAGACAACGTGCACAAACAACAAGGACATACATGTAGAAGGCTCCAGGCTTAGGAAGCAGCTGAGCAGCCACATTTTACGTGTCAGTCGTGCACTTACAGCCTCTTACTATACCTATTTTAATTAAGATAATAATTTTATGGATTGAGGAATCTTTGGTCTTCTTGCAGGTGGTAGCTGTATTAGTGGAAAGTAAGATTTATGATTCCAGCCACTGGGAAACACAGACTGGGTTAGACAGATGAAGTGCAGAGTATTTGGCCTAGATTCTGCCAGATGTAAATCCACAGAAATGACTACACAAATTGGACAGCCTGTGCCCTCTGCTTTTCCCTCACTTAATGCTTTACTAAAATCAAATAAATAAAAAGCCATATTAAACGTTCAGCAGAACTATCGTACTTTGAATGTATAAAATGCCTATTATAACTAACCTACACTTGAGTGTAAAACGGTAAAATGTTTTTATATACCCAAACTAATCCAGGTCTTTTAAACAGACAAACACTGTCCAGCATCGCGTGAAGGCAGCCTCTTTTTACATCAACCTGCAGCAAATGACAGCACGCTACATTTCATCTGCCTATGAAGAAAAAAGGCCATTCTCTTTCCTTACTCTATTTTTTTCTTTTTTTTACTTCTTTTTACATAATCACAGATTGTAAACAAGATCCTCTTGGAGGCCTGTGAATCATGCCAATTTGGCCAGGAGCAGGGATTAAAATAATCTTCAGCACTGAGCAGAAGGAAAGGACAAGCAGGGCAAGGTCCATGTCTCCCCCCCTGCCCCCCCCCCCCGAGTCTGAGCCATGCAGCAAGAGCTGTCCACTGGTGCTCACCATTTATTATTTCTTCTGGAATGACCAACAAATGGGCAGGAAAATGAGGACTCGATACAAATTCTAATAAAGATTCAGGATTTCTCATTTTATTGCATTCGTTGTCTAACAACAATAATACTCATTGGCAAGAAGTTTATTTACACTAACAAATTAACTTTAAACCACAAGGCTTTGTTGTTTGTATTTAAACTGTAAGAAAACAAAGGGCCACCATGATGTTTTGTTTTGATGTCTCCCAATAACTAAATATTAACCAAAGTTATTTTGGGGAAAAGTCAACGATCTAGAGAAGTTTATATCAACCAAGCACAAGAGAACAAGCTCAGACATGGCACTACTGTGTCTTTCATGCAGATGATCAGACACCAAGATGTACAAACAAAAAGTTCAGGATAACATGCACTTCATATACATTTGACCTCTTTAAAAAAAGAAAAGGAAAAAATCTGAAGCGCAACCACCTCTTCAACCATATAAAAAGAAACAATGTAAGAAGCCAATTTTTACAGTAAGCACAGTGCATTTTAGTCTTTTAGCTGCCTGGTCTTCTAGCAATATGTCTAACGCTTGTCAGTGACCAGTGAGTTACCATTGCAATGTGACTGGAAAACACGAAAGCAGTTGTTCAGACAGTAAACATGTATGGGAAAGTAGAGTCAGAAGAGGTTCACTGTGCGCTCCCCACTTCCAAATGGGCTGGTTACTCCTTACGTCTGGTGCCCTGGGATCCCCCTTTCCTTCAGACGCTTCTGCACCGGGGCCCGAACCCGCTCCCACTGGTGTCAGCCACAAAGCTCCCACTGAACACCCGGCAGGAGGCTCAGGCTCCTGGGTTGTGCGGGTCGGGCCCCATCTCATGAGCTGCGAGCCCTCCTCACTGCTCTCCGCTGTGGAAGAGGGGAAACCCGCCCAACGCAGCAGACCAGGTTTCACAAACCCTACGGCTCATTCGCAGTCCAAACTTCCCAAAGAAACAGGCAGCTCAAGGCACGACCGCCAAGCCTTCCGGTAAGACGCCCTTTTTTTAAATCATCACTTAATGCCGACAGCAAAAGTACCAGCTAGTACTGCCGGTTAGTAACAGAAAGCTCATTTTATAATGAGGGATTGGAGGGCTCAATGCCATGACTGAGGTGTCACAGCTTTGAAAAATCAGTTTTACAGATGGAAGAAGTACAGTAAAATCCATATGGGAAGTTAACGAAAGGGACTGTGCAATCTGCAGCTGACTCACACTCCAAGTGGTGAGGGGGTAACTCACCTCGGATGTCACTCATAATCCTGCCCAAAAATGAGCTGCTGAAAGTGCTCCAATAGAAAGCAAAGTTAGGGTTAAAAATATAAAAAAGGGTTTCCTTCCTAGAATACTGACACTCCAATAAGTCACTGCTGCCAACCTCCCACCCCCAAAAAACAGCCCGAGGACAACATGCAGAAGGACCTGCGGAGGACCATTCTGTATATGGTTTTAACAAAACTCTAAAAATCTCATCTGCAAAATATGTAAAACCCCACAAGAAAAGAGTGAGCAAAGCTACGAGCACAGACACGCTGGTGAGACCGAGGGGTAGCACTTTGCTCCCCCGAGCTTGCAGACAGCCCCGGGACCCTCTGCCTACCGCGCAGACTGTCCGCCTACAGCCCCGCAACGCGCAGCTCCCTATGCGCCAACCGCTACTACTGCACTGTAAATCTGTATGAATATCCATGTACGTACACACACGAAACCATATTTATTTACAGAGGGACTCAAGCCACAAATCGCTCCAACATTTGTAGAAAGACTGATTTCATTATTTTCAATCAGTAATTTAACAAAACTAAACCAAAACTGTCTAACTGCTCTGTGCCCTCTGCCCGTTTTGGCTGTTAAAGACTTACAACTTAAATACGTGCTGCTTTTTTCAAACACCTGTTTTTTCAGTGTTTTGGACCACGACACAGGTTTCCTGAGGTTTTCAAGTGAGGGAGAGCACAGAATGAGGGAAGTGCTATTAGAAGGGTCCAGCCCCTCTGTCACTTAGGTTGATGATAGTGCAGGGGACAAGGCCACACCTAAAAGGAGCAAGGTCAGGTTTTACTTTTGCCTTGACAGTATTTTCTCTCTGTAAACACATGGCTAAGAAATCAACACAAGACTTAATTCTTGCAAACTTCCCCAAAATTTCAGCACCAGGAAACAGTACAGACTGCAGTGCAGATGCTGTGAAGAACTACAGCTGAGTCCGTGCAAACCTTTCCTTTCGATTTTCAGTGTTGCGCTGGTACCTGGAACGGTACTTCTTGGCTGTACCCAACTAAACGATGACTCTCTTCTTTCCTACTGTAGAACTGGATTCTGCACTAATTAACAGGAGTGGCATTTCTTTATCTGACTTAAGAAGTGGAACACAATTCATTCTCAAAAATCACACAACATTGCCCTCCTCTTACTCACCAGCACATGAGCCAGGAGGTGAAGGTGAAGCAGCTCAGGAGGACAGGAGGCTTTGATGGAAGCCATGAAGTATGAGGAACCCCGTTGCTCACTGTCAAGCACCTCTCAATGTCAATGAGAGCTGAGGACTGGCAAGCTTCAGAGGAAAGGTGCTCAGTAATTCTAGTAAAAGCTTGATTCTTGTGGTATCCCTGGAGCAGACTAGAGTCATGGCACAAGAGAGGCCTTTGCAAAAAGATGTAAGAAGTTAAAAAAACGCAAAAGCATTTGTATACACTGAGATACAAACATCACCTAACTCTGTTCAGCTTTCTATTACTAGCTTCTGTTCCACTGTGCAATTCTAACCTATGATCTGAACAGGCTCCACTTGCGCTGACCCCCACCAGACCTGCTCAGAGCAGCGGATGAAATGCAGACAGCAGTGGGCAATACTCCGTGCACTGCAACGAACAGGTTCGGCTCCTTCCTCACGGCCTCGTCCTCATCTCCCCTGGCAGACTGAAACCGAATTGGGAGTTTTAACACAGAAGTAGCACGGGTGCAGCACCCCCACCACATGGGAAAATACAAGCTGGAAACAAGTAATGTCAGTATGTTTGGCTGATTTGGACAGAGCAATGAGCCACTACTCTCTCCACAATCTCAGGATAAATACTAGGGGTTTTTTGGACTAAAGTAACCTGCAGTGTTGTATCGTTCATTTTCTATTTTTCACAGTTCCATGTTTTGCTAACTCTCCTTTCTTCACCCTTTCAGAGGCTCAATATACTCACAACCTGGCAATACCGCAGCAATGAGCGGAACCAGAGTTTACAGAACTGGCCTACCACCGTAACCAGGGAGAAGTTAACTTCACCAGCCTGCTCTGGGCACCTAGGTGTAAAGATGACACAGACGCATGGCTAGAGGCGTGGAAACATGACACTGCCTGCACAGCGGTTTCAAGGTGGCCAGGAAAGTCAAAATTGCTTTAGCTCCACAAATAAATATGCAAAAGTAGGTGACAGTTACATTTGCAGGTGAGCCAAAAGAGGAAGTCTTTCCAGTCATTTAGCATGGAATATTTGTTTCTTCCTGTTACATTAAAACCGCACAGTAGTCTCACTTAGCATTGGTTTACGGGAAGTTTAAGTTAAGAATGATGAGACATCTTTTGTTTCATATATGTCATTACACAACACATGGCGAAAAAAAGCAACGCAACTGTAAAGATCCTACAGAACAGTAACAAAAGTTTCAAACTGTGCTTTACATGTTACCCAGCGACATTTCTGCATATCCCAACAATGAGTTACCATACTTAACAAAAGAAACCACATATCTCTTTTATCACAGAAAGAGCAAAACTCTTGACATTGCTCGGTTTGCTTAGTTTTCATGTGTTGATCAAAATGCATTTTATGGTTTTACTTTAAATTTAAGCTACTAGTTTTTTTAAGTTAGGTTTTTGTTGGGTTTTTTTTTAGTCTGAGAATAACAAAGTAACATTACCACAAAGCAATAAACCCCCCCTGAATACTTAAACGACTTAAGTCGAATTAGTTATTCTGCAGAATAAGAATCTGATTTATGAAGAGATTAACTAGGCACTGTTCTAAGCAGCAAGAATGAAAACTCAATGTATAATGCCAAGCAGTCTGCTCAGTTTTCTAAAACAAAGAACATAAAACAGGAACACCACCTTAGATTACTATATACAACCAGTTAAACATTACTACAATGTAAACATAATTTTAAAAGAAAATCATCACTGAATGCATTTATCAACATTGTATTTAAAATATTAAATTTCCAGTTTCTTCCAGGTAACTTCTCTTACTCAAATATAATTGATAACCTCCTAAAATAACAGAATGCTAGTTTTACAAGGCTGTTAAACATGGGTATAATTTTTCTCCTACAAAGAGTGCAGAAAGATTCACTACAATGTGGAAATCTTGTTAGCAGGTGTATTTTTTTGCTGGTGGTCCATCTCAAGAAAAATACCACAAGCCTTTAGAAATGCCAGGAAGTATCTTTTACAGCAATTTCATTTCTAGCTCTGAATAAAATATACATCAGAAACTTGTAGAAATTGGATTTGGAAGGAAAAATAAGTAGATCTGTTGTGTATTAATTTCGAGTGAACTAGGCTCTCTCAGTTTACAGACCATTCTACATGTCCAAGAAATTATTAGGATCAAAAGAAATTTAACTATAAACATTGCACCCCAACTGTTTCAAATCTGAGCTTCAAAGAACTTAACAGACAGAAATCTGAATGCCACAAAGTACAGAGCAGAAGAGAATTCAAGCCAAACGAAAACAAACATTTTCTTCAAAAGAATTCAAAATTTGCATTTTTTAGGCTGGCAAATTTTTAAGTTCAAGACTCTAACTTTGCATCAACATCTTAAACAACTTATGGGTTGGTATGACTAGATGACAACTGCAACTTCCAGAATGCCTGAAAGGGAAGTCATGTTTCTTAACTACAAATGCTGCTACATAGTAAGCTAATACCTCTAGCTTCTCATTGTGGGTATTTGCCTGTTGTCTGTCTGTTCTTTTGAAGAAATACTGAATATTTTAATATCGGCTCTTAAGAGGCAGTAACACCATGCAGTGCGAGCTATACACTGTTTCTGTCATAGTCAAAACTACACAGCAAGGTTTGCCGATGGCCTCATACACCAGGAGAACAGAATTCTCTGAAGGACGTAATATGACCACCGCTAAGCCATCAAAACATTGTACAGCCTATGCCCAAAAATTCAGGTTTTGGTGGGAATATTCCTTAAACACATCAATCAAAACAGTTAATAAATGGCAGCTTTGGATTTAGTAACCATCACCTCCATGGCAGCATTGATCTTAACAGCGATGTACTCAATTTAATTTAAACCAGAATCCCTCGTCTTCCTCTTCTTAAAGTGCACTTCTGTAAAAACTGAAAATCTTCAGCAGACTTAAGTTTGATAATCACTTCCAACAATAGCTTCATAAGAGCACAGCACAAAGCTTATTCTCCCAATGCTTACTGGAGAATGAATCTGAAGATGCGGTGTTTTTTCTTGGGGGGAAAAAAAAACCAAACCCAAAACAAAGTAAGCCCAGTTTCCTGCTCAAAACACATGAAAAAGAAAGCGGAGTGTGCTATAAGAAAGTTGCCTACACACTGGGAGCACAATGGAATTTATACAGATCTATACGCTGTGCTCTAGTTAGAAATTCATCCTTGCTCAGATATCTGAAGGATAAATGTTATCCTCAGATTTCTGTGTAAACCCACGTAATCATTTAAGGCTTTGCCTCCTTCCTGGATTAACTATTGTACAGTTAACAGAAAGAGTTTCACCTCCTGTTTTTTACCCAGGGGGAATATCAACTCTCCTGTCTTTATCTCCAGTGTATAATAAGAAGTCACGGAACAGTTGTGTTTCCAGAGCAGTGTCGCTTCAGGGTACTGCCGCAAGACGAAACTTACTCCAGTAGAAGGAACCGAGTATCCAAACACCATAAAGAAGCTGGACTTCCAGTTAGAAAGTTAACTCTTATCAGAGAGAGCACAACTCCTTTTACCCAGCTGAAGAAACATTCACCAATCGTTTTGACTGGCCATCCTATTCAGAAGAGGTGAAGCAGTGGACCATGCTCCTCGGCATCATGCTGGTTACTGAAGTGACCAAACACATAGACCTCAATAGAGAAGAGTAGTTTGGAAGGAAACACTGCCACACAAACATGAAATCTGTTAGCTGTCAACAACAACAAAACAAACCGAGGGGCTGGGGTTGTTTCACATGGCAACAGCAACGAGCGTGAACTGGATATGCGGGAAAATAAAACTACACAATATAAATTTCCCTAGTCATTCTGCGTATAGCCCCATTTCTCTGTACACACTCTTGTGTAACGAATACAAGAAAGCTGAAGGGGCACCAGAGTGGATATGAGTCTCTCTTCCCTTGAAGTGCCTCCTCTTTCCTTGAAGTGCCTCCTCTTTCCCAACACAGCAGCGCTTCTGCTTATCACTGCTCATTAGTGCCCTCTGTTGCATCTGATGAAGACTTGTCTGTTTTCTTCGATTTCCTCTGCAGTTGCTCTTGTTCCTTCTTCCGAAGCTTCTCCCTTTGCTTTTCCATTTTCTCTTGAGCTTTGCGAGCTTTCTCCAAGGATGCTTTCATTTCCTTTAGCTTTTTTTTAATGATTCCTCTGTCCTGGGAAGATGTCATACCAAGAGCCTGAGGTGGGGAAGACAAAATTAAAAAAGAATTTAATACGGATTAATCTATCACAATTTTTTTCATATTCTACTAATAACTCTTCTTAGGTAGAAGACTGTAACAACTAAGCAAATCTGAGATAGACTCAGATACATTACTGGTGTGTAAGTAATACACTTCAGTACCGCTTTCCATGCCTTCCACTTCTAGAATATTAAAGAATTAGATCTCATTGCCACCACCAATGTTGATTTCATTTATCAAATGAGGCACACACAGATTAAACTATTTGCCTGAAGTCATCTAAGTCTACATAGAACAAGACTTCCCAATTCTCACCGCTATGCCTTAGTCAAAAGTTCACTTGCTCTCTTCCAACCCCCCCAGAGTTAGTGAATCACCAGCAAAAAAATTCAGAAAGGAAACATCAAACTTGGACTTTCAGATCTGCTGAGCTTCCCACAACTCCTTCCTGTAATTATTTTTGACAAAAGTAGGCTCATATTTTCACTACAAGAAACAACGCATACTTTATACATCAAAGCTGTATTTAGTTCTAACATAGTACAATTGGCATCAGCTTATGCCTCCAGTATCCCACCAATCCATGTTTCAGTTGCTACTTCTGATGTACGTCTGTTTACGAGAAATACATGCATGCAAATACCACTTATACATGCTGCTATATGATTTACGCATGCAAATATGGGCACATTATATACACCCAGAGTTTTCACAAAGCCCTCTATTTCTGAAGCTTCTGAATCCAAGTGCATATGGGAATTTCTTGACGCGTTGCTGTGGCTTTATACTCTGTCTTTATTATTCTAGTCTATCACCACTCCACCCACAGGGATTCACTGCTTTCTGGCCAAATTCTTACTTCCTTTACGATTACCTAGAGTGACAACAAATACTACCGTTCGTCTCAAAGTCCAGTCAGCCAATTACCTTGAGCTTACTCCCATCCAGCTGAAGGAGATGCTCCCCGTTAATGTTTTGGGCACTGAATTCGGAAACATACTGTTCAAGGTTCAGGCTCATTAACCAGTGGGAAACCTGCTGCACGCTCCACTCCTGAACAGCACGACTCTGATACTGACTGTGCTTAGGAGACTGTCCGTCATCAAGGATCTGTGACAAAAACATGCTGCATTACTATTAAAGGGGTAACACGGACGAGTAACAATGTTCTTCTGTACAAACCGCCAGCATCAGAGCAGAAGTACTATCTGTAAAGATAATACAGTAATAACAATTTCACACCGTTATATTACATCTGTATCTAACCAGGTATCTAAGAATTGGTACAAAGTACCCAAAAAGTCGTCTATCTACAAACAGAAGAAGAAAAAGGAACTGGCGTTCCTTTTAACCCAAAGAGGGACTGAAATGGCCAGGTGGCACAATTCAAAACAGGTATGCTCCCATTCCCTCGCAAGATTTTTATGCTTCAAATCAGAATGTTTCTAATGGATGCAATGAATTCTGCATTCTACTTCCCGGGCTCATTCACAGATCTTTACGATGTGTTTAAGCTACAAACCAAGACATTCAGGGGAAACAAAACCTCAGAAAACCACTCTAAAGTTCAAAGTGATGACATCAAACAGCCAGTGAGACTGATGCTATCTATGGAAGATGATAAGATGACACAGAGGAGCGGTAAGGAACACGCAGCGATCCCACAGCCCTGGCCCTGCTCTCATCATGTTGCGCTGCTGCTGCGGAGGAGAGCACAAACGCAGCACCCGGAGGGACAGGTGGGGCGTCAGCTGCTGGAGCAGCCCCGGGTCCCTGCTCTGCTGCTTTATTCCACCCGGTGGGGCCTGAAACAAAAGCCACTCTGTCCCAGCCGTGGTCAGCAAAGCAGCCGCTACAGGCTGCAGCAGCTGTCTGCCGTTAGAGCAGCTTTTACACTGGGTTAGACGATGCTGGGAGCTCTCTCAGCTTCTGGCTGTCCAGTTCTCAGGGCCAGGGAAGAGTCGGTTTAAGCACTGGCTTTTCCTTCTCCTATCGCCAGCAGGAGCTCAGTGCAGCTGATGCTTGGCCTGGTGGATTTGCTCTGATACCGACCCTCCTCCCCCTTGCAGCATGCCACAGAAACTGCAATTTGCTATGGCCTTGAAAACTCTTAGCAGAAAGGAGAGGGAACTCAAGACAAGGAGAGAGGAGCCAGTGACATCTGCGTGTTCTGCTCGAACAAGGGGGTTTGCCACACAACACCATAAAACAAGAAATGTGAATCTGCAAATGAGACAATATGTTGCCACGCAATGGACACACGAATCACCACGACAGCACACTAGTATCTCACCTCATCATCAATCATATCCAGGCTCTGAGTGAGGGAGCAACAAAGAAATGGGAAAGAAAAGCATTATAGAAACAAAATACAGAACATGTAACAGCATGTAAAAGTTCAGGCAAGGGCAGCACCAAGATTTGCAAACAGATATGGCTACTCAAGACCAAAGAGATTTCTTTAAAATAAAATTATTTCCAGCAGCAGAGAGGTTATGTTGAAAGCTCAGCACACACATGATTTGGCAGCTTAACCTGAGACTGTCAGTGAAACCCCCTTGGAGTTCCTGGTCTTGACACCCTAGAACCGGTGAGAACCTTCCTGATGGTTCCAATGCCAAGAGCAAAAGCTCCTTAATTAGAGGAGAACAATCTGCAAGAACTGGGTTCCCTCCCCACCCTGTCATTTTTTTCATCTCCTTCAAGTAATCATGTCAGATCTGCCAGGGAAGCCTGAGCGAAGGAGTGCTCGCAGCAATATGCCATGAAAGGCTGACGAGCAATGCCGGCCTAAACCCCTGCCAGGGTGGCGGCGGAGGTTTCCACTGCAGCTCTTGCTAAACATGCTGCCTGATCTGGAGGCTGCAATTTGGCACACAGCAGAGGATGGAGAAAACACATTCATTTTTATAGACCTGTTCAGGCTTGGTATTTTAGAAGTGATAAAGTAGAGAGCTGAACAAGCAAAATGAAAGCATTTTCAAGCTTCTAATTCAATACCACGGGGAACAGGGCATTGTCACAATAAAATACGTAATATAAGGGGAATGAAACATGGTAAGAGAATGGAATGTATTATCAGGATAGTATTAATACTACATAAAGTGTAAATGATGACTTCGTTGTTTTCAGTAATTCACAGAATATACAGACCTGTCTGCACTCTCCTATGATTGTTATAAATTTTTGCCGTTTATTACCTGCAGTAAATAACCGCTAAAGAATGGCTGGGTTTGTAGACTTGCATTTTGGCAAATGGAGCTGCATGGCACAGGTCTCATTCTTTAAACCCATGCAAAGCATGCAGGCAGTAACAGAACAAACCTAATTATCATTTAAAAAAAAAAAAAAGACATAGATACTTCAAGTTCTTCTTCTCTAGAAAAAAAACCTGGCTCAAACCTCACATGAAAAATGTGAAATTCTTATGGAGCGTTTGTAACAGAACAAAGGCACAGGTTTCCCGAGTCTACAGGGCATGTTGTCAGCTACTGTCAAATTGTGCAACTTCACTTCAGTATTTTCAATATATTATATCCAGCTCAATTATGTCACCAATTTACAGGGTTAGGAATCCTTTTTCACACTACCATTGTTCGAAAAAACTCTGGTTTGAAGTAACTGAATTCAAATCCACTGTGCAAAGCAAGCACAAAGAATGCAAAGTGGATTAACACATATACGTTCTAATCAATATACATACATTCAGGTACAGTAACACACAATTACTGCATGTACAGGTTATTGTTATTTTAAAGTATCAGGGTAAAAATTAGTCTAGGTGAAGGTGCCTTACATCTCCACTATATTTATCAAACTATACTGTATGTTTATTATCTCAAAATTGTCTCAATTATGTCTAGTTTAGTGTACGTGTATATCTATATCTATGGGTCCACATATATGTATTTAGAATGTAGGAAAAATGTATTGAAATATGTGAGGATATAGCATCTCTTAGGAAACCAACTGCATTCTACTTTCCTACGACAATACCACAGGACCTTTATTTCAAGTCATTATTATATGAACAAGAAAAATTACAATCTAGAAACCAAGATTAATTTTCTTCTCCCATTTTACTGCCTAAAAAATATCCCTTTATTATTTGAGTAATTATCAAGCAAAATGCCATGGCAGAAAGAAAACAACTATTTCCCACCTTAAACAATTTCATGAGCATACCTCATCTGATGACAGTGCTAAGGAGTGTGAGAAACCTGGGGTTTTAGGTTCTGCTCCTAAACCGCTCAAATCAGCTGAACTTGTGCTGCTGGGACTGAAATCATCATTGAACGTGAAATTCTGTGGAGGAAAAGATGAGTTAGAATGAGCAAACGATCTCACATGTGCATCTAAAAAGGAAATTTGCTTTCTGTCTTCCAGGCTGGCATAGTTCAGGAGTGATTTCAATCATTCATCAAACCAGTTACAGTACACATGAGGAAGCTTTATTTTTAGTATTGTTAATATTTATAGAATACACAGTATTTTTACCACGGTGTGCTTCAAAAGACACCTTTGCCAGCTTAATGCCTCAATGAATAGGAAAGCAATTTCCAGACTCCCTCTTAAGATGCTGGCTCTCATCCTGGAGCTAAATCACTGCTTCCACAGGTTAATCACTAGCATTTTACTGTCCTGCAAATATTCAGGACAAGCGTAGCACAGGCAGTAGCAAAAAGAATAGGACAGAGGATTAATTAGCAGAGAGAAGTGAAAATTGCTATTGAAACAGCAAGAAGAATATCCTGTGAATGCGTTTCTGAGTCCCAAATAATCTCCTAGAGAAGTGAAAGGATCCTCCCTCTTTGCCTATACCTTTAGAAAAAACTGAAATTGAAAGTAAAAGAGATCTTTGGATATTGAATGTTATTTACTGAACTAATAACCATAGAAGAAACCCTGTTTTTTCTTAACAATGCAATGACAGACATCACACCTTACAGCAAAGAACAGCAAAAGTGTGCACATGTTTTCCAGGAATACAGCAAAATTACCATCAGAAGAAGACAAAAATTAACAAGTATTTCACATTAGAGTGAGAACCATAAAAAACCAAAATCTACAAAAAATTAAGGACACCATGGTATTCCATTTAACTTCAATATACAGTTGCCGATACGGAGACCTATGATCTCCAATCTAACATCTAAATGAGTATCAAATTCAATTCAACTTCGACATTCAATTGAAAAAAATTGATCCAAACATCAAAACCAAAAACAACACTAAAAAAGTTATCCTTTTATCCCCCCCGAAGATACTTGACCTATCTTTCCCGAAAACAAGAAGTCTTCCAAAAATATCAAGTGTTGGTCCTCTTAGTTTTGCTAGAAATCCAACTAAATATTGGCATCACGCTGTGCTTTAAAAACCTGAACTGCAGTACAGGAACTGTTAATTTAAGAGCTTGCAAACTTTACAGAGAACATAAAAATGTTTTTGTGGTAAGTTTTCTCACACCTACGTTTAGAATTCCTGTTCTGTTCTTCCCAACTCTTTATAAAGGAGCTTCCTTAATAGGCAAACTTTTAGCCCCCACAGAGTTCTTAGGCCAGGAGTTCAACAGCTCTGCCTCCTGTTGTGTGAAGAACATCTTTTTCTTTTTTAAGTACTCTGGTTTTTCTTTCACCTCTATTTTGTGCAAGCTTCAGCCTTATGATGAATTTAAGTCTTTAAAATTTAATTTTCTATAGGAAAAACACAAGATAGCCAAGGCCTGCTAATAATTACGATAGCAGGACAAACGCCCCCTCCAACCTAATACTAACTGTAAAAGGGGGTGCTTTTTTCCCCATCTGAAAATTATTTTTATACAATGTTTGTTTAAAGGCACAAATAGGATTTACATATCTAACCCTCATCCTGCTTTTTCAAAAGAAACCGGGTAACCGATCAGTTTCTCTTTAATCTTCAGATATTTCATCTGTGGTCTTCTTTATCAATGTGATTTGGACTGCTCAGCCTTGTGTTGCTCTCCCTATCAGGTCACACAAGGACAGTACGACCTTGCATAGCTGGGTGCACAGCAGAAGTAAGGTATCAACAGCTTTTGGCACCAAAAGAGTAAGAAATGCCTGTGGAAACTGCTATGATGTACATGCATGTGTTTGCAGAAGACAAATTAGATTTCTGATTCATATTCCTGTACATAAAGTTGAGAAACATACTTGTTTCTTTTTACCAGACCAATATAAGAAGTCAACTGCTACAAGTTCTAAGAAGATACAGGCAGAGAAATACTTTCCAGAAATGAAAATAAACACAAAAAAGCTAAGTATGTTACTGTAACTAAGGGTTATTTAAGGAGTTATCATGCTGAAACATTCATGCACATAGAAAGGAATCACACAGATGTATTAAATTGCAATAGTTCATATTTACAGTTCAAGCATCTTCATATATAGAGAACTAAATCTAACATCCAGCATGCACAACAAACAGATTTCATTATTGGGGGAAAAAAGGCAGATGACTGACGGCATACAGCATTTCTTCACTTGCAAACACCTCATTTGAACATGGGTAGGTATTCCCACAATCAGTCCTGAAGAATGCAGAAAGTATCTATAATTGAATACACAAACCTAGCATTTGTTCAGTGGATCCAAATGCTAATTTCCACTGGCACCACTTGCTTTTGTTACAGTACAGCACACCACAGTTTACTGAATTACTGTACATTAAGACAGGGTAAAAAGGTAGAATGTGGAATGGTACGACGACAGAGATGTTCTGTTTGGATGAGCTTTTACCGTACAATGAACACCATGCACTGTTTATTGTAGTAGTCACATATTGGCCTGTTCTTTTTCCAGAAACACGAAGCCAATTATGCCACTCAACACAGTGGGAATAAGGTAGTTTTTATTTTCTACCTTTGACCCTTTTTTAGCTGGACTTATATTTTCAGAAGAAGGTTCAGTTGAGCTGGTAGGCGATGGCAGGTTGCTAGAAGAATTGGATCCCTTGCCACTCTCTCCGTACCACGTGAATGGTACACAGTGTGGGAGAGAGGAGGACCGCTCTGCTAAAGATTTTGTTTTTGCTGACTTCTGCAACACCTCTCTGGTGGTCCTGTTTAAGAGAAAGGAGCAGGAATATGTGTTAGATTATAAAGTAAGAGAAAACAAAATGCTACAGAAGCAGTTAATGATAAAAAGAGTGACATTCCCTGTAACTGTGACTGAAGAAGTGAGTGGCACGCAGCTGGTAGGGGCATGCTTGAAATCTCTCAGCAAAAGAAGAAAAAAGTGAGTTCTTTTGATACTTTTTCTAACTCAGGCTCTCTTAGACAACATACACCCAGGAAAGAGAAACAGATGCCAGCTGAAAATGCCTATATTCCCGCCGTGTGGATGTGAACCAGCTCCAGTCCAGAAGCCACATGTTGTGTTGGTGCATTTCTGAGCCCCAGTGGTATCTCAGCGTAATTGAACAGATTAGACGCAGCACTGACCCAAGTGGGCTCTGGTTCCCAGAAAAGGTCTGGCTTGAATTTTGAGCAGAGGCAGAATGAATCAGTTGCATCTGTATCCATCTATGGAGATGTGCCTTTGTTACAACAGCTAAATACTGATAGAGTATTATTATCTTGATTTTAAAGTTATTAAATATTAAAAATTTCAATATAGAAAAGTGAAATAAATACCTATGTGATATTATCAGCTTCGCCCTTTGTAGTAACACAGATTGCAGTGGGTAATGTGATCAAGGCAACAGTAACAGTTATAAAATAAAATACCTGAATTATTCACTAAATATATCATGTCAACAGTACAGTATGTAAAATAAAAATAACTATGTGAAGTGTCTGCCTCAAAGAACTTATGCATATGTCATGTTCTCATATTATTTATATCAACATATATATTACTGTTCTAGAGCATTAAACTTCTACTGCTCTTAGCAGCCACCAGTAAATTGCATGTATATAGATCTCCGCTCAACTTCTACCACTAGAGCTCTGTATACTGTGAAGCCTCTTTTCTGTATGGATGAAACTGAGGTTGTCAAAAGCCCCCCCACCATGGAAGCAAAAGCAGAATCCTCCCTCCCTTTAGCAACATAAAGAAAGGTTGGTGTATCTGACCCAGTCCTGTACCCCTCCCTCATCCTCTAATCCTGCTTGAAAGTAGAAAATAAAAACAAATTATGTTGTCCGAATCACCTAGCTTCAGACAGGGGAATATATGCCTCTTACTTAAATGGGAATTTTATTTACACATCCTGAGTGCTATTTTTTGGCAATGGCAAAACAACGCATGCAACATCCATCTGACAGCGTGATTAATTCTACATCAATCAGTTGCTGTAACGGACATAATTATAACAGGATGCTGTCTTTTGATCATCATCTGCCTTCTTTCAAGGAGCTTATACAGCTTTGGACAGTAGAGAAAACATCCTTACATTTCTTCTGAGGCAAATTCTTCAGAGTTAGTAACAAAGGAAGTGACAATGGGTGTTTAAAAAGTTATACTGAAATAGTAACATTCCAGTTGACAGAGGCACGGTGAGAATTACAAATGCTTATAAATTTTAACTTTGAAAGCGGTATTAAACTTTGGTTTTAGTAACGGTATCCGAACTCAGAAATATTAACAAATGATACAAATAACTGATTTATCAAATGGTCTAATAAGCAACTGATCTCTCTACGCTGAGATCTGTTTTCTCTAAGGAAGGTACCTATGGGATCTCAGAAACGTCTGTAACATACTCTGTTGGTATATGGAACACATCAAGTTCTTACAAACAGCTACACATTCATTTCCCCCACCGTGTGGCTTGGTATATAAATGCTACATGATGCTTAATATCCTGCTAAGGGCACTAGCTGCCTTACAGCTACACAGAGGTGCAGAGAATTTGCTTTAACAAATCTCTCCCTGCCACTGGGGAACTCCAGCAGTGAGTATCACTAGCTCCAGGCCACACTGCAAGCAGACACACCAGTGGAACCAAATGGAACAGGTTTTCTGACACCAGTGCAGAGGCGACGACTGCTGCCTAAGATCACTGAAGATCCTGCCAGATTATTTGCAGGATACGAATGTACAAATGTATGCTGAGACAGAACATCGCACTTCAGTACAGTGTGCCTGAGGGAGTAAGTCAGAAGTCTAAGGTTTCTTTTGCTTTTCTAATTTTACAGAGCACCACAATATACTTGTCACTGGGTCTCCATATACTACACTGTCAGCAAACTCCACAAATGGCTACATACTGGTTTTCCATCACAACGATTTTCTGAGTAGCATTCAAAGTTTGCTTTCCTCCGACAGCTCTTTTATCATATAGGCCTTCTTTTGTGCTGTTTTATGTGCAAAGAGTTTTTGAGCTGCTATGTCCTTTCAAGACTTTTGGAACATGTTAAGTATGCTTAGCACTCCTGACATTAACTTGTCTTTCATACCTGGAACCAGGTATCACCCCCTGTAGCTGTGATCTTGTCAGACTTATCAGTACGCGAGGAAAGAGCTTCAGTAAAAATTTACACTAGCTTTTGCAGAGAAGATTGCTTCCTGCCATTTTGAACATTCATTTATTTATTCAGAGTCCAGATGCCGGTGATACGGTCTCATTAGGTATCACCAGGAATTCACAATTCCTTCCCTGAGAGTTGGTGATGTGACAAATGCAGTCAGCATTTTTCCTATCTGTTTTCAACTTACAATGTTCATCTTCAGAAACAAACACTTCGGAAAGCATTCCTGATGTGGGTGTCGTGAAGCTGCAGTGAACAGCTGCTGCCCATCCTCGCTCTGGGGGCTTTTTCGAAAAAATACATGGAATTGTGTCAAGATTTCTGGTTCATGGCTATTATTAACTGCCTGTGTGGGCATCTTGTAGGCCAGCTCTGATAACCTATTTCTGGAAATACCATCAGTGGATGCAACAGTAGTAGTGATGCCATGATACTATAAGCCTCCAAGTATTTTTAGATTATATGTTAGTCTGTCATTAGTCAAGAAATCTAGGTTTGTAAGCTCAGAAGGTTATCTCAAAGCTTAACACTTATTTATATGAAGTTAGCGGGACTGTTAATGTTTCCATCTGCTAGGATGATGAGGTTTTTCCAGTGTTTCTGGCATGTAATTTCTTGCATTTTCAGTCTTTTACCCATACCTACTGCCATAGGTCACCCTAATAGCTTCTTTCTCTTTCCGCTTCTTGCCCTTGTTTGAACTCCTTCTCAAGGGAGCCCTAAAAGAATAGAAAACATGAGGAAACATCTTTGAAATTTTACTTTCCATCCTTTTAATGAAAAAAGTAAGTATTTTAAGTAACAAAATGCTTACCCAAGATCGGCAAGTTTTCGCTTTAGTTTTTCTGTATGCCCTATAGTAGGGCTAGTTGTTCTTGCTGCCTGAGCACATGTGGCACCATCTAGGATACATTTGTACATGGAAGAATGTACATTATTATTTTTAATTGCTACTGACAGATATTCCACTTTCCATCCAGAACAGTTTGTGTATCTTTTCATAATTAGATACGCATACATGTACACGTGTGTGAGTACACAATTTAATTAGGTGAATTTTTAAGAAGATGGTGTGAAGAGGAATAAAAATAAATAAATACTTTCAGAATTTGAAAATACACATGAAGAAATCTTATTTTAATTGAAGAAAATGAAAAGTTAATTTTGGTTGACTTTTAATGAATAAGTCAAACAACACAAAGATTTACAGGTAAACATTACAGTGAATCTACTTTTAAGCCGCTTAAGTTTCCTTTTACAGAACTCATTTGCTGTGTATGCTTTACTTCCAAAATGACTCCTGAAATATTTCCTTGAACTCTGGAGCCAAGGGTACCTTTTATGATGGACGTGCTATGTAACAGTTATCTATTTAGCCGGAACACCTATGTTAAATAAACATTTAACTTGAAATTCAAGCATTCTGAATGAAAAAAAAAAAATTAAAAGTAGCTTAGTTAATAAATTTGCCCTGAGACGTCTATCCATTTTTGATCTCTTCTACAAACACTGTTAAAGCCTAAAGAGGAAACAGCCTGCAGTACCTATAAAGCTAAAACAATGAATCTGAGTCTGCAAAACATCCTGTGAAATCTACATGGAAGCTAAAAGAAAACACACAGCAGCTGAAGAATTCCGACACAGTTTCTGTGATTCTTAAACATAAAGAGTGTCCCCCAAATACTCTGGAGGAAGCAAATGAAGGTCATTCATTCATGTCACTTGCAGTTTGGTGACTTTTACAATGTGACCTCAGATGTACAGTGACTTTTAAGTGAAAGCACTGCTGGGTTTGTGGATTTCTCCTGCTGTAGCTGACATAATTAAACCCTCAGAGTTAACCCAAAATACCACAGCACTATCACAGTACAGTCGACTATGCGTACAGAACTTTGTACACTGCTTTTAATATTTGGCCAAGTTTTCATTCAAGTAAAAAACTCAATGCGCAATTGGTTCATAAATCCTGGGAAAAGCAGGAAAATAAGCCTCTTGCAATACCCACACTCTAAAAGCCACAGTATTTCTACCAGCACAAGTCCTTATGTTAAAAAAAACATTCAAGAACAACTAATGAGTAACCTCATGCCAAAAAAAGCAAAGAAACAAATAAAAAAAGTAATATGAAGAATGACAAAAGCAAGACAAAGTCTCCTGAGAAGAAATCCATTCCCCAGGGAGGCCAAGGAGAACATTAGGCAATGCACACTTGGCATCAACCCTACACTGTGCACACTCCTCTCCTGTCTCCTCTTACGGTTCCTCCTTTAAGGCCTACTTCTAATGCATACCACTGTGAAAACCAACACTTTCAAGAATGAAAGTCGTAATGTTCATTTTCACACTCGCTATTCACAGGCAAGTGGGGCTTGGGGGCCAGGGGGCGGTGGGCTTTTTTGAAAAACTTAAGGAAAGTAAATGAAACTGTAAGGTACACTGCTTTTATGGTGGGCAAATAATAAAAGCATTTAGTAGCTGGAGGTGTTGCTGCTGTAGTAGAAGAAATAACCTGGAGAGCTCAGCAGGGACACATAGCAGCTACCTGGTACGGGCAACTTTCTCCTTGGGCTCTTGTATCACTATGGTCCCACTCACATGCAGCTTGGCCCAGCCAGGGCCCTCAGAATAATGATGATTTGCTGGGGAAGACATTCATGCTGACTATGGGATACAGTGGAAGATGGATGGGCTAGGTCCCCAAACCAGCTTCAGTGGCAGAGTAGATTTGAATCTACAGGGTGTTGCGCTCATGGAGGTATGCAGCGCTTGGCGCATGGCCGTGGCCATGAACCAGGGCTGCAGGAGCCCTGCTTGGGCAGGAGGCGACTGACCACCCCGGATGGGCACATCCTCCCTGACTCCTTGTAGTTCTTCAAAGAGGGTGAGGGAGAGCTGGTTCCTCAGAATAAATCACACAGAAGCTGTTTAATCCATCACTTTCAGCCTTAAGGAGCTGGTGTAAGTAATCTGCGGCTGATGGATGTGGAAGGAGACTAGACCTAACTTTCTTGCCCAAGGTCACAAAACAGTTGCAGCCAGCCTCACATCAGCAGAGTACTGCCCAGAGGGGTCACCTCGGCTGCCTTGTCAAAGGATGCTGCTGCACAAAACAGGCAGAACTGAAGAAAATAATCACAATCATACAAGAGAAAGTTGTGCTCAAAAGACAAACAAGCAAAATTCCTCATCATTTTGCAATGAAACTCATCTCATGCCACTTCAGCTCTTCCCACAACACTGCAGGATCTCATAAGAAAAAAAAAGATAAGCGTGAGCTTGCTAACGCTCACTTTTGCTAATGAGAGATTAATAAAATCTCTTTCCACAAATGTACTCTTTCCATCTCTAAAAAACCCTTACCTGAACACACAGAACAAATGCAGTGGCCCTTTTTATTTTCTGACTTGTAAGAGTTTGACAGCCAAATTAATAATTAAAACACTATCGCTACAGCACTTGTTGCCAAACAACTGCTTTAGGATATTTCTTTTTTGTAGTACTTACTAAATGCAAATTTTTCTTTTGAAACTAAATTGCTCTGGTTTAATTTTCATGTACTCATCAGAATCTGGATATACCCAAAAGCACTGGTTGTTTACTTAACAGTCACAGTGGTGAAATGGTGAAAGCATGACACCAATATTTAGAGAGATTATTTTTCAAACCTAAATTGGAAAGAGCATCACAGTGGGTGGAATGTAACACCCTACTCCTTACACTACAAGGCTAGTCTCCACTAAATTTTTATCAAGATATTTTTCATATATCAGTTGGAAATGCAGGATTTACGACTTCACTGATAAACCAATCATACAGTCAAACTGAAGTATGAGTTTGGAAAGTCACTTTCTTATGTTCACACCCTTATGTTTACTTGCAAAACTCAAATACCGAGTTTAATTTTGATTCATTAACAATTACACAATTAGAAACTATACAGTTAGACTAGCAATTTCAGAACCCATGTAAAAATGCTAGCGTATATTGACCTATCCTAAATTCAACAAAACTTCATTAATCTGTCTTCTAGGAATCTGTGTGAAAGCCCTGTATGAAGATGAAGAAAAAACAGGTAATAAATCAGTGGCAAGTCTTTTCAGACACACTGACAAACAAAAATCCTCAACAAATTGTTCTTTTCAGCTAATTTAAGTATGCCAAAGTCTGTTATGAACCTATTCAGACCTATTCCCACAGTCCTCACTTACAAATATTTTTTATCATGTATTTTAGCTTATGTGACAGTTAGAGAACACAAGGTGCATAGCTAAGAATGAAGAAGTATAAAATGATAATTTTGACTTCACAAGGCATCTGAAAAGGAGGACTCAGTATTCTGTGCCATACTGTATTGTTAATGCATTTAATAAACTGGTATCTGAGATGTGTACCTGAGCTAAGTATGATTGCACCATGTTTTATCCAGCTTACATTTAAAGAAGCTGACTGAAATAAATAACAATGTGGCCAACCTCCCCAACAAATTACTTGATTTTTTTTTCCGGTATATGGAGAGCCTCCAGACACTAACCTCTTGTTTAATTTAGACTATGCTGCCTCTCAGCAATTAAAAGCTACAATCTGTTATTCTTGCTTTACACTCCTTTCCCCACCGTCCAAAAAAAGCATCTAGCAGTGCCAAGATCACATAATTCGAGTAAGTACACTGTGTTAAGCATATTTCTAATACAGAAATGTCCCAAGGTCCAACAATTATTTTTTTTAAAACAAAATACAAAATTTTCTTAAAGGCAACTTCCCCCTAGCTTTTCCAGTGAGTTCTAAGAAAGAAAAAAAAAAAAGAAAGGAAGCAGTTCCCAATCTCATTTTAAACTTTGTCCTTTTTTAATACCATCATACAAGGTTATTTGTAGTTTTTTGACTTCCAGGTAGACAGAAGTTATGAGATTATGGCCTTCTACTTGCTAAGGTCCTACTACACAGCAAAAGTTCATAAAGTAGATGTAAGTGCACAAAATGATGCATCAATTTATTGTAAAAAATAGTAATACCTTTATCCTGTAAAATATTCCTGCCAGCTGGGTGATGCAAAGGAGATGCTTCAGAGCTGTGGCCAGATTTTGAAGGAGAGGAAAGTGGAGTGTCTCCCCGAGCATGTGGGGAAAGGACACCTCCTTTGTGGTGCTGTCCTTCTTCTTGGTTTTCAGTCAGGTTGTCAAGTGAGATTGCTGCACTGCTAGCCACGGGGGAGAGGGAGGAAGCACCAGAATCTGATGCTGGTGAGGATGCTCTCATGCATAAGGGCAGTGGTGATTTTGAAATGTGCATGGGACTACTGTAACTGTTTGACGGCTGTTGGTATAAGAGATTATAAAGCAGGTTATACCATTTAGTAACCAATCAGAGCAAGGTTTACTTTGAACATGCAACTCTTTTATTCATTATTTAGCCTTCTCTTTGTACCAAATGCTTTAACAATTCATGCCATTACCTTTTGATACCACACACAGTGTTGTTTATTGGTATTTGCTTTCAGACTGAAGTCAGAATAGGACAAAACAATGAGTGAACATCATATCAACTGTGTTAACAAATTAACAAATAGAGAAAAGCACGATTCGAGTCCCTTTCACCTCCTGCATAAATGAAAGGACCCACTCTGCATTATAAAGCACACATAAATCAGAAAGCCCAGGATTCCTGTTAAAAAAAAACACAACAAAACCAAAATATGAGGTGTGCTGACTCAAAGGAGACCAGACTTGCACATCACTCAAGGACATTCATAGCATACTGGCCACAGAGGAATAAATACTGCCTGTGCTACAATGAAAGGACAAAGACAGAGGATGCAACGACTTACAGGGGCAACCTAGCACTCCACAGGAAGCCTGAAAGAGAGGGTGGAGTCCTTCTCACCTTTCGTTCAAGGCTGTCCTCTCCATCAGTTGAGCTGATGCTATCATACAGTCTTGTTCTAGAAGGCCTCTGCCGCTTGTTCTTCACTGAAAGCTGAGCTCGAGTCTTCAGAGCTTTGGAGTCCAGTCTCTCCGTTTCCGGCACTGCTTCATTGAAATCTGTAAGGAAACATGATTTGAAGCTATTTAACAGAAGAACCTTTCACTTCTTTTTCCTAAGACAGGACCTGCAATTGTGAGTACATGCACTTTGCATGTTTTACTGCAAATATTTAAAAATTCAACAAATGATTCCCACTGTTATGTGAAGGACCACACAAAACCAGCTGTACTAGCCCAGAAAGCAGGTCCACTTAGACTCCCTCAGAGGGAGTGCTTGGCCTGTAGAGAGTTCTCCATCAGAGCAGAAAGCAAAAGAAACCTCATCCCACTGCTGACAGACATTTCCCAGCATTTGGATGAATACACCAATTTAGACCCAGGGGATCAATTTATTTAACCCCAACTCTGCCCTTCCAAGCCACTTGAGGAGGAGGGACTGGACTGCCATTTTTTTCCCACAGCTGCCCGACTAAGCATTTCCCTTATAACTTCACCAGTTTTGCAGGCTGCTTGTCAAATTACAGAAGAAATATCTAGAGCAGTCCTCAGGCTGCTCTACATTTTAGCATAATGAGAATGGCTTACAAATTTAAAGAACATCACTTGTTCTCTCCTGTACTGAATGTCCCCCAAAATAACCTTGTACAATACGTGCAAATTATGAGTAAGCAACGTCTGCAGCCAGGAGCGCACAGAGAGTGATACAGGTAGTATCCAAATAATCAGATAACCATTTGTGATTGGATTGCTTTACAGGCAGCCTTTCACAGGATTATGAAACAACTGTTAAATTCATTCCTTTGGACCTACAGTGAAACAGCTTGCTTCCTCTATCACACTATCCCTCTCAGGAGGGGACAGCAGAGAGGAATCCCAATCCTCCTCTGGATTCTGAGTTCACCTGTTGTTCGAAGTTCTATGGGACAACACAAATAAGGTGCCTCAATTGTTCACCCCAGTCCTTCTGTAAGCAAGAGCATCTTTTTATTAGCACCTGGCAGTCTCATTTGTTACTTCCTCCCTTGCCACATTGTCCTCAGAACCATTATCTCCTCTTGTAGGTTCTTCTCTCTTTTATTCAGAGTTCCTTCAAACTCTTAAAATTTACATAAACTCAGGTAAACTGAAGTAAAACACCTCTGTCAGCACCAACCATCGTGGTCCCTCATAGAAACAGATTTATATGAGAGACCTAACAGAAATACAGCCTTGCATCACTTGCACTTGGATGGCATCAGAAGACACTCTGCCAAGCCCCCTTCCTTAAGCAGGAGTCTAGAGAACGCGATCATTACTGTGATTATCACCTTCTACTGCAGTTGTCTGGTATCAGCTTTCCAACAGCAGTATGTTTTGGCAAAATTATTAGCAAGGCAGTGTTACAGCTTTGCAGGAAGAACCCACAAGCGCTGAAATAAATTTTCACTGCAACCAGCTGTCAGTGATGTTGCATAAAGTTTATCATGACAGTGAAAATGAAATTAATTTAATCCATCCAGAAGGTCCATGAAAGGCATCTTGAATCACAGCTGCTGAAGGCAGGAATGGGAAGGCCATGATCTACACAAGAGCAAAGGGACTCTGGTTCTCTCTGATTAGAAAAACAATTATATTGTGTGGAGCAGGACACGGACTGTTAGATCTGTCACCACCCTGATCTAACAGCTCAAAAACTCTGAGAGATTTGCAGTAAGGCAGCAGGAATTATCCCAACAAAACCCAACAAAGCATCACCAGAAGATCTGGGTGAAAGCCAGGAGACGTACTCTACCCTCCCACTTCTTAACTCTACAAAGTTGTTGCATTTTCTGAACATCTGAGGTTTGTGCAGATGTTGTCTTCTACCATATGTACTTTAAAATAACAAAATAAAAAAAAAACAAAACCCCAGTGCTGCATTGTTTTTATATACTATCAGAAAGGACCTGGACACTGTCTTTGTACATATAACTTTCTGCTGGAAAAATCATGAAAACCTAATTCTTTGGTTTTGAAGGGAAAGCAGTTTCAGATCCTTCCCCTTTCATCTACTGTCCAAACACCATTATGTGATACATGAAAAGTGGAGAAATATTTCATACAAAAAAATGGAATACTGAAACCATCTTACCTGCCTAGGTTCAAAGCCACCCTATTCCTGAATGTCCTGTGAGCAAAGTATACTAAACACTTCCCATATGGCTTGCCTCTACAAATAGAGTTAACATAACTGTGCTTTTCTTAGCTATCAATCATCCACTCAAATGAAATCTGAGTATTTCTGCAAATATAACATTTTACAAAGCTGCTGTAAGACAAAACACATTTTAAAAGGTGTTTCGCATTTTACACCAGATAAGGAATAGATTCTTTATGGTTTTAACTTCTTTTTTTTGCAGTCCTCATAGTACAAATCAAACCAGAATCCATTAAATTTATTTACTTGTCTAAGTACTGCATTCGTAACACAGTAATTAATTAGAAGCTGATCTTACAGACATTTTTGCTTTAAACAAATATAAACAGAGACATCTTAGACTCACTGAAGCCAATGAAGAAACCCTGACCAAAAAGCTGAAGTTTTTCTCATTGCTTTCCATGGCATCCTGACTTTCTCTCTCAGAGAACTTGATTTCACCAAGGGCGGAAGCAACTCAGTGACCTACCACCACCACCAAAACAGAGAGCTCTTGCTCTTCCTCCTGCCGTCACTAACCCTTGGCTCTGAGTCCCCCAGGATCTGGACTGCAGCTTGCTGATTCAACTGACTGACCCAGCAGAAACTACCCAATTTTAGTCTGACACTCCAACCTCTCCCCCTCTTGGTCAGTTTTCTGTTGTTTCAGTGCATCAGTGTGTGCAGAGAAATGTGTAAGTGCTGGAACAAGGCAATGGATGAGGGAGAACCAGGTGGCTGGACAAAGGCAGGGATGGCATGGGGTCTCCCATTTCAACAGTAACGATCTGTCAGTTCAGCTCAAACTGTCTCTTGAAACCCGAGCCACAGGTTGAGTTAGTGTGCCAGTAAGTAACTGAAGGATAAGACTTGTTCAAACTCATTTTTATTTTTGCAGATTTATGTTGTCTTAAAGCACTGCAGAGACTTCCAGTACCATGTTTTGCTTTTCTTCCTTGTGTAAGAGTTAAATTCTACATTCAGATGACACTACAGAATCATTAGCATTGTCTGCAACTATGCTTCCACCGTTAAGTACTCGATAGGATAACTGCATGTTGTCATGACTTGCACTGCTTCTATTTGTTCTTTCAGGTGCACGCACTTCCATAGATCCCTTCCTTTCACTGCCAAAATGATGCAAAGTATCAACACAGCACTGCAAACGGTTATTCACCAAAGTGGTCATATTGGCCCTGTTAAAGCAGAATACCATCTGGGCCTGGAGCTGGGCTGCTTGCACTCAGTGGCAGCTCTCGGTTGCACTGCAGGTACCTAACCGTAGTTCAGCCTGCTGCAAAGAGCTCACACAGCATCAGTAAGGGCTTTCCTCCTTCCACGTCACAGCTGCATTTAAGCTGGGCTCTCATCCTCGGGTCATGTGGACCTGGACCCGAGCCACAACCCACGGAGAGACTACCCGGCTTGCCCTCAGACCTGCCTCACCACCACGAACATGCCTGGGATCCCAGCTGACCCTGGTTTCCATCACTGCACCTGCCCTGCTTGCCACGCGTGGGTGCAGTGGGACTGGGCTGCTGTCAGGGGGTCTCTGCCCCAGCCACATGTGCTCTCATGCTCGGTCTCAGCTCCCTCTTCTGCAGAGAGCCCTCCCAGCTCCCCAGCACAAACACCCCCACCACGTGTTTCTCTAGGAATCTCTCAACCCGCTGGGGAGCCTGATAAATCTCTCACATAGAAGTCATAACGGGTTTTATTTTGCTCTTGGAGACGATGTAATTAGACTTTCTTTCAGCAGGCATTCAACCACTTGACTCCAATGGGCTTCCATATGAATTATTTCAGCACCACTGCGGAGCGGGAAAGAGCTTGCCTGTCTACCCACTGGTTTTCAGTCATACAGGCTGATAGATTTCAAAATCTCCTTCTGTAAACTGATGCATCCCTGAGTATCCCAAGGCACCCAGAAAGCATAGCCATCAAAGGGGCTTGAACGGGCATTTGCACAGAGATGAGCAAATACTGTCAAAGTCTGTGTCAGCACTGAACTGTTTAGATTTCAAACCACTGACTCTGTCCAGTAAAGAGCTTGATTCTCTACTGCAGACACAGCTCATGAGCACTAAACCAGAAAGCTACAATGCACTTTATCTGTTTTCCTGGACTCTCACAATAAATCACATATTTGTAAAAGAAACACAAACCTCAGGCTTCTAGTATTGCCCGGCAAAGCAATGAAGAACTCTGTGGGCCATAAAGGATTTGATTTTCTAATTTCCACGGATGTTACTGGCAGCCCCTCAAACTCAGTATGAGGTTATGTTACAGCCTGAGGAGTCATACAGTCTGGCATGATGCTAAACACGGCCAGAGCACCTGCAGTGTCAGGGAATACATATGCAACCATCAAATTGCATACATTACTTCTTCTCAAATCTATTACCATGCAAGAATGTAATAAACACTTCAGATCACATTGAAACAAAAAACATACTTGGTATCATTTTCATTAAAATATACATTTTTACATAAGCTGATTTTTTGAGGGAAGACAGACCTGCAAACTTCAGAATAAAAACTACAGGATGTGGCTGCGTACATGCAGTCCCACCCCACAAACCTAATGCCGAGGCTTGATAAAGAAGCGTGTGTTATACTCGCCAAACAAAAGCCAGAAAGGAGACTGGAGCACTTGCATGAATGTCAGAAAGACAGCGTGCACAACACACACTGCACCCGGAGGAACTCTGCTCACCCTCCAAAGACATCGTGGACATCTCCCCCGCCCTTTATAGCTCCTCTGCAAACATCCACAGGTTGATAAGTAAATACACTAAGTATTAGTGTTTAGTATTACTAGACAACGGCAAGTCCTTTTCTTAAAAGGTTTACACAAGGGTGATAAGGAGACTTAGGCTCTCTGTCTGCAGAGCAAGTACCACTACATTGCAGTCTGATACAGACTTCAGAGACTCTGATACAGAATTTACTGGAAAAGATATATGGAAGTCAAAGAGTGCTACAGCATGTTCAGGGATCTGTTTATTTAGAAAGAGGGCTTTTCTTTTTCTCTTGTTAAAAACACAAATCCATCTGGAATCTAAGGTCTAACTGTGCTTTTTCTGCTTTCAAAAAACCACTGCTGATTGTCTATTTTTCCTAGCAAATAATTTGTGTTTGTGTTCACGTGGTTAAAACTTGGGCATTTAAATTCACAGATCATCTATTCTAACTCTCAGAAGTACTGAACACTGGTAACATTTCTCTAGGGGGATGTTTTTGCAATGAAAAATGGCAGCTCTTGGAAAATGAAAATTTTCATGCAAATAATCAATTGAAAAATATAATTTGAAAGTACTCACATGCAGAGTTTTAATGCTTACAAAGGAATTTTCAAATTTTTAGAAAGAATTTTAAAAATAATTGGTTCTTTTACATGTAGAAATTCCTGGATTTCAGCTCTTGAGCCATAGATATCTGTTGACATTGTAACAACAGTAAGTGTAAACGTGATTTTTGTGAGTCAGGTAAAGAAAACACACTTTCCTTTCCTGAGGCAAACTACTGAAAGAGTTTCTGTTAACAGCGTTGCTAGGTATTAAATATTTTGTAACACTAAGTCTCTATGGCAGAAATTCAGCCTTTCTTGTCATCCTGAGTGCTTTTCTGAACTTCAGAGATTTCAGTATAATAAACACTTGCTAGAAAGAAACAGCTCTGTCATGATTTGTGGAAACCAATTCCACAAGGTCTGCATATCACCCAAATACCGTTTCAGCAGGACTAGCTCTTTTTTATACACATACTTTGTTAAAAAGGTAATTCATATTGATTTGTTTGTAGTGCAATATTCAGTTTGGGTCCACACATGAAATAACTGCTAAAACATCAATGTTAATAAAACACCTCTGTGCGTGCTAGAAATTAATTTATTTGGTAATGTAATGAATTTTTTTTCACCAGAGAAATAAATAATGCTATAGTTTATTTAAAATGAAAACCCATATAGGAACAGAGTCTGGCGCTCCCTTGTCAAAATCCCAACACGTCCGACACCTGATTTCACAAATGTTACTAAATACACAGTAAGTATTGCTCCTGCGCCAAACAATTTTGTTCTAAGGCTGTGGACCTAAAATCGACTTTAATTCTGCATATGCTTCAACAGTGAGGAGCCACTTTCAATTACAGAACTTTAAATCTGTGAAGTTATCTGTATTTTCACTGGCACAGCCTGAAAAATGTCAATTATCTTTTCTATGCAAAACAAGTAAAGGTTACAGTCACCCTGTTACAGCATCTATCCAGATCTCAGTGTTGCCACAAACTGTTTTGGCTCTCTGGTAATGTAGAACAGTCTCACAAGTCCTATGTTGTAAATCAGGCTGTGCTATAGCTGAATAAGATTTTTAATTAATGTGCTAGTAAAGAATTCGCATGTTATTCACAAAAGGCTCCATCCTGAGAAATGGTGAGTGCCACCTACAAGGTTCCTTTTGATGTCTGTACCAAGGTGGGATCAGAACCTGCAGATACCCATTCAAAAAGGCAGATTTAACACTTGTTTTTCTCATTCTGGTAACTTTGTTCTTGTTTGATTTTTGGTGGTTGGGTAATTATGCGCAGATTTAGAAACACAGGAGAAAAATACAATTTTATCCTACTTCATTAACATAACAGAAGCATCGAATTAAACCTAAATGGTAATGACATCCCACTGAAAGCTTTAAGAAATCAATAATGATCTTTGCTTTATTAGCGCTTAGTCACTTCCATTTCTTTAAGCATATACATTGTACAGCTATTCTGGGACTCTATATTGGCATTATTTGGTATAACCCTGATACAGCTGTCATTAGATACTGAATTTCAGAAAAGTAACAACATCCCTGCATTATTAATTGTTTCTTTTAAATCCTAAATAATAACCATGCTATTTACATACATATTAATAGGAGTTATGATTTGGTTCAAACAAACCTTGACTTAAGCCATCCAGGCAGGACACTTGCTTAGTATCTAAATTTTCCACTGGATCTCCTCTAGAAACTTCTCCAAAAGATGTCTGCCTTTCAAAAATGTTGTTGTTATTGTTAACCTGGCTCCCATTTTGCTTCATTAGCCTGAAAACTTCTGCTTCCAAGTCTCGTATCTGAAAGAAATACAACGGTGTTACCCATAACACACACACACATCTATTAGATATGGGGCTTTCCCAGAATATCAGACAGAATTGTCTCATTCTTCAAATATGAGAGTAAATATTACTCACACGGGCTTGTAAGCCTTGAACCTCTGCAAGGTGTGCTTTCTCCAAATCTTCTATCTTCCTTCGTTCAGCTTCTTGGCGTTTGATGAAGTCAAGTTCTCTTAGAGAAAAAAAGATGTATTTGCTGTCATCAAAGCAATCAGATTCAAACAGAAAATAAAATGTTCTGATATATCTTAAGCTATGCACCAGAAAAATCTGTCCTTAAATAATTTATTACTAACCTAGTAAGAAGTATGAAACTGCAATTAGGGCAAAACCCTAAACAGTTACTTAGACTAAGTGAATATGCTAGGTGAAGATATAAAAATGGTAAGAGGAATTAATTTGGGGGAAAAAAAAATTCAGTTGTTCTAATTGATAATCAAAACAGCTAAATCAAACTATTTTTTTCATAATCTGTACTTACAATGAAAACAATGTTAGCTTAGTTTATGCTGTGCTCTGTTGAAGGAAATGGAGCAAAATCTCTGTTTTATTAGAGTATGACTGCACTCCTTCACAGAAGGGACATCTGTAATTTTCCAGGTACAAATCTAAGCTATAAGGAAGTCTGTTAGGTGATTTTAGGAGTCCGAGATAGTTAAAAACAACTGACTAGATCTTCTACTAATACAAAGCAGAGTAACAACAGAAAGGCTATCCAAGCTCATTCTAGTTATTTTCCCTACTTCTTTTTATTTTGAAAATCTAAGACATTTGTGATAGAAAGTACACAAGATGGCAGCTAGTTCTGGAACAGTCATGAAATTCCAAGATGGGTAATGACATTTTGACTATCTAAACCTCTTTTTAATGGGACAGGATATTCACTCTGTACTCCCAGTTGTCACTTGACATTGCTGTATGTTTTTTGAGTTTTCTTCTTTAAATGAGTATATTTCAGCAGAAAATGAAAAAGTTGCTGCAAAAAAAGAAATTTGGGGGAATGGAAGCTGTTACAGAAATGTAAGATGTTATTATTGTTGCTAGCCATCAGGGAGAGGGGACCATATGAAACAGAGGGGGCCAGGTAATCATCAGTTAGCTCAACTCAGCTCAAACATTCTTGGCATCTACAAGAAGAAGAAAAATAAAATGTAAAATGTAACAAAGCAATTTTCTTTTTGATGTTACATTAGTACACAGCAGGAGTGAATCCAGCTGACACAATACCAATATAAATTGCTGCAAACCTTGCTCATCAAATGCTTTACTAAGATTAGTCTTGGTTGTTTGCAATCACGTTGAGTTACCTAGTAATTCTGAAACCTTCCAAACTGGAATACTACAGACTAAGTATTTAGTTACAGTATTATTTTTCAACAATACTAAACTAATACCTTAATGCTACTAACATTTTTCCATAAAAAAGACCCCATGTTTTTAATGAAAAAAAGTGAAAAATAGTGTTTACCTTACAGGTGTTTAATAGTGGGTTTCATATTTCAAAATATATCACATATATGTTTCCTATCTGGCCACTAAGTCATTTGCTGAGCCTGGCATAGCTGCTTACTTTTGTTGAAAATCCTTGATTAATTTCTTTGCCTTGTTATATTTCTTCTCCAGAGCCTGATACTGGCTTTGCGTCTCCTTGAGGTGCTCATTCACCGTGTGACACAGGGTTTGTGCCTCAATCCAATAACTCTCTAATTTCATCATCCTTTCCTTATTCTCCTCAATGTTCTGCTGGAGTTGGGTCTTCTCCAATTCCCACCTCACCTTCTCATTCTCAGCAGCCTGTAGCTGAACAAGAATGGAGATGCAGTCAGTAAAAAGCTGCAAAGTGCAGGCCAGTAGTTTAGGATTAATTCAAACAACATGAATAGTGAAAATCAGTAAATTAGTAACTATAACAGTAATATGCTAGCAGTGAAAAGAGCATTCCAGGACAAAGAAAACAGGCTGATACATACATTATTCTTCTTCATGAAACAAAGCAGAGCCTTTGCTCTGTGTTCCAGTGCAGCCTCTATGCTTCTCTGGGTTATACTAACACACTTTAAAAATGTCAATAGTGGAGTACTCAGGCAAACTGTAGGGTTAATCAGTCAGCGCTGGGGATGCACTTTGCTCTATGCATGTGGCTCAGGTGTTACAAAGCATTCCTCCACTTTCATGAAACAATGAAATCTTTTCTTTTTGGGGAGGAGGAATCTGATGGTCAGGTTCTATATTTGATTTAAGAACAATTTAGAAAAGAGGAAAAAAGCCAATTCCACCTAATCTATCTGGGTTTTTTTTCCCAAATTAGAAATTCTATTGAATTCTTACAATGTCTGTTTTCATGTCATAATCTTCTTAATCTAGAAAGCCAAACAAAAGAGGTTGGAGCATAATTCAAAATTTAACATCAGGTCGTAACCTAGAAAATTTTTTGATTTAAGCAAGCACAGAGTTTGGCATCCAGTACTGAAACTATGCCAGAACTATTATGAGGACAAAGAGAACCTGTTATGACTATATTACTTGTTTTCTTTAAACTTGCTTAACAAGTTGTAAGTAGGTAATATGAAAAGGAAAATATGCCCTTGCTGTTGAAGATTTCAGGTGCTAATTCTGCCAAATGCATCAGAACTGCTTAACTCTATGACCAGTGCCGTTCCACTGCTAGTTCCACCATTGGCACCAATGAAGCCCAATGACTTTTTCCAAGTGACCTCAAAGAAGTCTGAATTTTACTGCTGGGTTTACAATAAATGCTAGCTCCTTTGCTAGTTTTTTTGTTAAGATTTTTTTTTGTGTTAGGCTTCTCACTTCCCAACTGAAGCTAGCTTCAGGCTGCAATGTTTGGTGCTGGATAAGGGTAGAGTTGTTCAGCAGCTTGTATATTTTACCTACCAGAACTTACAGAGAACAAAAAATGCCTTAACATCCCTGTTTACTTATTAAGACTGTCCAATTTGCTCTAGGCAGTTCTGCTAGCATCATGGATGATATGCACACAAAGAAAATAACTTGTTCGCAGTTTTATTAGTGATATACCTAAACTAGCCATATTTTCTTCGGCTCTATTGAAAGCACTAGGTAAAGAAGTCCAACGCAAAGAGGCACATCAACCCTAATCTTGCAAACGGATTTGCACAGATGAATGTTTACACCCACGCATCACTGCCCTGAAGTCAATGGGGCTCGGCACAATCCCAAAGGATTGACTGTGTGTCTCTGATTGCTAGATTGGAACTGGAAAGCAGAGGAAGGCAAGATTTCTGACTTTCTGAACTGAAACAGTACAACAGAAATTGTCCTTACAGAAAACAGTTCCATTTTTACTTTCTTTTTAACAATAATTTATGCAGATTTGATAAACACTACGCAAAACACATTGTGAATGCAAATCTTGCTAGGAAAAGATAATAATCTAAAATGTTTTTCTGAAGTACAATTTTCTCTTTCTCTTCATTTTATTTCCTTTATAAAGTATTCAAGCTCGAAGAGAAGGATGTCATTATAAAACCTAACATTACTCAACAACTGAATTATCAGCTGACTTCCCATAAAGGTTATCCTAGTACAAAAAATATAATTCCTTTTTATTGCTATAGCAAATTCAATCTAATAACTAGCAACCAAGATAATGTCTTCTGTTAAACTGGTAAGCTTTTTTCTTTCCAGAGTATTTTTTAAAGAGATCTGCAACAATATGAAACGGCACTTTTTCTTCTGTATATAAAAAGTAATTTCTATTAAATACCTTTAAATAAATTAGGGGTTTTTTAAATGTTAAAAAAGGAAATTAGCATAAACAGGATACTTTAACACCACTGTTAAATAAAAAACCTACTAACTTAACTTGAATATTCAATCCAAATATAATTTTAAAACCTGAGAAAATGCATTAGAATTGTAAAACTAGAAATCTGCCATTTAGTCATTATGATACCCCTTAAAATCTATGTTTAATTGCAGCTACACAAGTTGGCAGTTTCTCTTAATAGCAGCACTTAAGATTTTACTCGAAACTTTGAATAGAGAATATACACCAAGACAAGATTTAGCTGAGCCACTGTGCTTCTTAATCAGCCTTTAATAAGGATGTTGACTTCTCCACCCACATACAGATACATGTCTTCAGATCTAATTTTGCATGAGAGGAAAAAACCAGTGTGTATTAACCGTATATTGATTCTTACCTTCGTCTTCAGCTTCTGAATTTCAGCTTCTGTAACTGCATGTTTGATTTGCAACTAAAATTGAAAATATAAAATAAACAAGTGAAGTCACAGAGAGTACTCCAGTATTTTTAAAGCCTGTGTTGCAAGTTGAATACCTTATTACACAGCAGAAGGCCTTGAAGAGTGCTGCAGTGCAGTAGATTGTAAATTAAAATGTCTAGCTTGCAAAATGACTCAGTCTGTGCAACCTAATTAAAGATAGGATGCGGTCTAACCACTCATAATTCCAAATCAGAACATCCAATCTGTTTAGCAAAACCAAATGTCTCAGGCTTAAAAAAATAGATGTTATCCTGCTGGGCTTTGCTCTCCTCTGATGTGAACGTGAAATACATCCCAGTGCTGTCAGAAAGTCCCACTGCATTGATTAAAGCAGGCACATTACAAAAAAGCAAATATGGAAATAAGTGATTTAACAACTCAAGAATTCTTGAGGGAAGGTTCCACACGTTTATTTCATGCAAGAAAAAAGGTTAACTGATGCTATCCTTCTCCAGCATTAGCTGGAGTTATTATGCTCAAGCTAGCTAATCTCAATTGAGAGCAGTTACATGGGGAAACCGTAAAAAACAGGAAACGGCATTCAAGCACACAAAATGATTGCAAGTAGATTAACAGCCCAGGCAGTGTGCTAAAGGTTGTAGTTATATTACCAAGCAGCATGCCACAGTAACAGTGGATCTGTACCATGAAAGGGTCGGTGCTGAGGTGTCCACCTGCACACTTTCTGGGGGGATTTCTTTTGGACTAACTGACATTAGTCTGATCCTGTGGAGTGAACACTCATTAGCTCTTTGAGTGTATTAGGCAACATCCTGAAACAGCTTTGGTTTCACCCCAAAGGTCTGCTATTCACAGGCTCCAAGAACACTCTGAAGAATGAATTGAACCACAGCTTCAACAGCATAACCCTAACCCAAATGGAAATGATCATGCACATGCACTCGGTACTGTTCTGCACCTGAATCCCTGCTGCTTTATTATTTAAAGCAGGCAGCACAGACAAACTTCTGACAGGCCCCAAAACCTTAAATCTAAAGCACTGTTTAATCTGCATCAGTGACTTGTGTGTGTTGGGTTGAGGGCAAGGGCAAAACCTGAATTACAGCCTGAGCTAGCTCTACAGTGAAGACAAAGCCTTCGTCCATTATATATGAATACCAGGAATAGTTACGGAAAAGCAGGTTTTACATGGGGGTTAATTCTCTTACAAGACTAACAGGAGCCTTTGGGAATAGTTTATGCTGAGCTAATGCAGTATGCGAGGGAGCTGTACTGAACCAGAAATTATCATCTCTGGTAAAGCAACGGTTACATTCTTGAAGACCAGGCTGTTAGTAAAAAAATGTACAAATAATTCAAAAGATAAATTCTTCTGGTGGAGTAGTTTTCAAAATAACAGGAGCCATCACAGAACTGATCGGTACGAGCACCTTTGAGAAAGGCCAAGCTACTTTTGAAATTCCCTTTTCATGGGACCTCTTGAACGCACTTCTTGTGGCAGCACAGGAAATGCACACTCTCAGATGCAGTTTGGTTTGCAAATCAGCCTTAACTATCCAGTGAATAAACCTCATCCTTTCTGGTGGAGAGTTACTGAATTTATGCTGGAAGGAATAAGGAGGCACTGATGCAACCAGTCCCACCTGAGCAACAGTTTAGGAATCTTCTTTCCACTGCTCCTTTCTTGGTCACTGCCTCCAGAGGAGACTGTAAGCACTTCTGGTCTCCAGGGTCATCTGTTACTTACGCCCACTTTTTGACTTTGCACTGAAAAAGTGCAATGCATCTTCAATGCTCAGTGAAAACAGATGTAAGTTTTTGTATCAAATGAAACCAGTCACTGACTGTAACAGCTCGCAGAAATAAGCAAAATGTGGAGGCACACTAGGCGCACAAGCAGGTGGAAGACGCATGGGGCCAGACCGAACCTGCCCCAAGCACGCAGCTAACCCGCAGATCACCTGGGGTTCCTGAGGAAGCGCCACTTGAGAGCAGGGCTACTGGTCCAGGACAGAGAGACACCAGTGCAGCTGGGAACAGGGCACTCGGCAGCCTTGGACCCAGTGTTAATGGCAAGAAGCGGCCACTGGTGCTGCCCCACCCAGTAGACCAGGAAGCCGAGAAGGACATACACCTTTTTGTAATTATACATAGTAAAGGAAACTAAGGAGATACTTTAGCATTTGCAAGAGGTTACTTGCAATTTTTGAGCTCACTCAATCCAACCCTCTGATCTGCAGTTTTCAGAGACTGAGAACTGTTTTTTCTCGTCATTCCATTTCTGTTAGTAGTGAAATATTATGAAAGAACCATCTCAAAATGTTATGGTGTTTATAAAGTGCCCAGGCCTTTGCTTAGTTCTGCTACCTCATTGTTTTGGAGTGAGATAAAATCAGGGGAAGGATGGATGAGCTAGACTTTGCCCTTTGCAGAGTTAATAATGAAATCAAAAAGCCAAGACTCAAAGCCTTAGGCTACCTGCTTACAGTCCATTCCCATCTCTTCTAAAACCTCACAAAGCCATAAGCAGCACTTAAACAGCTTATTATTACATACAAATAAACTCCAAATTGTTGCATAAATGACAATCTGCTCAGGTACAGATGGTTTTAACAGTTATTTTTATACTCTCTGTAAGCTGAAAAAATGAATACTGAGCACCCAGTCAGATCATTGAATCAGTACATGGCACAGCAGATCCCACTGAGGCAGAAGAAGAAAGACACTTTCCTGCCGAACAGACAAATGTGTAGCTGGATGTCTACTTTCTTCTTTTTTTAAAGAACTAATTATGCGTGCAGAATAGATGAGAAATACTAACACATTTATAGGTTAGACTGAACAACAGGCAAGGTCAACTGTTTGGCAAGCAAACCTGGACTCCATAGTTAAAAATTTTTAAGCCAGTTTACTAATAGGGGAGCAGAAATACCTTATTCCATGTCCCATATAATGCCAGATCAATTCTTGACAGATAGTTTTGTATTTTTGTGTTTTCTAAGTCAATATAAAACTGTGAAGGCTTAATTTTAACAAAGATATTTTGAATAATTTTTGTCATATTTCCTTTTCAAGGATGTCTTGAAAAGTTGATTAACTTTCTTCAAAACAATAAAACTTTTTATAAAAAATAAGACATAGAGATAAAATCGATTTCATTCATCTAGAGACTGCAAAAGGTAGAATGGGATGAAAAGCTAGCAAATGTTAAAATATCCAGAGTACACTGGGAAAGAAAGAACCCAATGGAATCTAATAATCTGCATGACAAAGTTTATATAAACATTAAATATTTTTTGCATATAATAATAATCCATTTTTCATGTATTTCATTAAGACATGAAATATAATACCTAATTCTTACATAAGATGTCCCTCCTCCCTACAGATCTTGTCTCTCTTCAATCATAACTAAAATAAAGCTTCTAGCTCTTTCTTTCAAAGCAGTTAAGGAAAATCAGTCCCATTTTTCCTGTTTTACAGCCTGGAAAACAAGACTTGCAGAAGTACAGTGATTCACCCAGGAATGCCCACCTCTCTTCTGACTTTCATTCCAACAGCACGACATTTCAAATAAGAGTGCTCTCAAAGTATGTGAGCACATTTTTCATTGCAAAGACTGAATTCAACTAATTAGGTCAAACTATTATGCTTAAAGATTATGTCCAACCCACTTGTTTAATACTTTCATTAATCTCTGGAGTAATAACAAGAAAGAACAGTTACTCTGTAAGTACAGTTCCAGATAACACTGTGTGGGCTTGTGCAGCATGATTGTGAACAAGTCCTCTAGCGTTGAAAGGATTCAGGGCAAATACCGAGAAAAACACACATACTTACTCTAGCAGCCAACAAAATGCAGCTGTGTACTGTTAAATACAATCAGTGAAACAGAACTGGCATGCTCGTAACAGCAGTAACTGTGTGGGTTAGTGAAAAAGAGTCCACTCTTATGCAGGAGCATTTAATGTTTTCTTCTCAGACTCCCATCTGCACTTAAACTGGAGGATCCCAAAGTCCCTTCATCTGATCTCTTCCACACCAGTGTTTTGAGGCCCTTACATAAGACAGGTCTGCAAATAGCTTCAAATCAGTTTGGACATGCTCAAGTGTGGCAACAGCCCAAGCTGATGGAAACTGTATTCAAGCACAGTGTTACAGTAATTTATTCAAAGATGAGTGTCTTGCCCATCACTGCATCTGTGGTTTGCATAGCCTTGGTACACCGGCACAATCAGAATGGTAGCATCTTCCCACCGCTTTGCGGAAGTATCACTATGTATGATGCAAAGCATTAGAAAATGAAGTAAACTGTTTGGCTAATGTGCATAAGAGCCTGGAACTTAAAATATGGAGTGAGAAAATTATCATTTAAGTAAGGATAAAAAACTTTCAGGAAGCAACGATGAATAAAAGTAAGCATCGAAAGGCTGAAAAAGGTATCAGCAGAAAAGGGAAAGACTGGTTGCTCATTGGCTGATTCTTTCCATACATTACTCTCACTAGAGAGTAGTAACAACATGTATTTATAGAAGATAAAACATCTGGTTTGAGTGGAGGGAAGGGGAAGGGGAGAGGACAGGGGAAGAAAGATAAAAAGTGAGCCTCTGTATTTTAAAACTCCTTTCTGGGACCAGGTTCTGCTGCTCAAATCTCCTATGAGGTTCTGGCTACTTTCACCCCTTTCATCTTCCTGTATTTAAAAAGAAAAATGTTCTTTATTGTCATCACTTAGCCCATTACTGTGGGCTTAGATAAATCCAATTGTTTCATGTCTGTATTTGCATCAGAATTCAGGAAAGCTCAGAAATAAACCACATTAAAAGCACAGCCTAAAATACAGAAGAAATGTTTCTCAGTACTTTGGTATGTTAAGTTATGCGAATTCAATGACCAAATGAACACCACTGATTCAAGCCCCAGTTAGTACCAGTGGATGCTATACAAACTCTGTGACCACAGAGTTTCGTAAAACACCGGCTTGAAATATACCTGCTTCCCCAATACAGCATCTTTCTAAACACATGGCCAAACATACGACACCGCTGTACATTGATGAGTCGCTGCGTAATGGTATAGGATGAGCTCCACATGTCCCTTTTCACTGAAATTTAGCATTTGCTCTTTGTTTTTCCTGATCACTTTTGACTGGAATCTTACAAAAAAAAAGCAGCAATCTGCTAGTAATGAATTAACTTGCACTTTGTCTTCCTGGTCAAAAAATGCAAACTAAGTGCTGAGGCAGAATAACTCCTGTGCTGAAAACTTAAATTATAAATGACCCTCCATTAATGCAACAGTCACCTGAAAGCTGATGGTAAAACAACTCTGAAGAACAGTTCCACTTCTTCTAAGCAGAACTTTTTGAATCATTCAAAAGTACCGAGTATAAGAACAGCTAGAAATAAACTCTAGTTTTCCAGAGAAAAACAAGCACTGGGCAATGAGATAACTAGAAATCTAATTCCAGTGAAATATTTCAGGAATATTTACTGATCTGTAGCTTACCTCTTTGAATTTGTGAGCAAGCTTGCTGGTGTCCACATCACTGGGGGAGAACATGTCATCATTTTCAGGAAGATCGAACACTTCAATAGCCATGTCACCTCCTGGAAGGACAGGTCCCATGTCTTCATCTTCTTCATCTGTAGCATATTCCCCTGTCTTAATTTTATAGCATTTAAGAAATTCCTGTTATCTTCTTATTAGGCAGAGACTGTTCAACGAGTAATTAAGCTACTGGGGAAACACAGCATACTGCACACAAAAAAGTTTACCTTTTCCTTTAGCTATAATCCCAGTAGTTATGAATTTTACGAGACAAAATACAACTCCACAGTAGTATTTCAGAACATTAAGAGACAGGAGAAGAGTTATCTTAAGCACTAAGAATTTAGTGCTTAAGCATTACTGGCTCTATATTTCAATGGTTTTCATCCTTTTCCAGGTAAGGCCTCTTTTCTATAGGAAGATCTCTCCAAATATATCTCAGATTTAACAAGGAATCTTTTCCAAATAGAAATAAAAGCAGAATAGGACCAACAGGATCTTGATTAGTCTTTTGTAAGCCATCTGGAGGAAGTAATTCTCCAGTGATATTCCATGTTGAATTTGAAAATCCATTGGTTTGTTCTTTATAAACAAATAAACAATAGAAAAGTCACACCCACACAGAAAGAACAGCAGGAAAAAGAAATCCAGTGAGTGTCACAGGCAAGTTCAGAGACCGAAGTCAGAGTTTACTGCATTTTCACCCTGAATAAGGAGCGGCTTCTAGCTAGTTTTAAACAGAAAATGCGTGTCTCTTGGGCTGGTAAACCACGAGATGTTAACAATTTGCTGACAAAACAGAATTTAAAAAAATCGTAAGCTACAATCAGTATCTCAACATTAAACAAAATAAGACAATAATATTGACAAGAAAAATCTTGCAATATTAAACCCCCAATTGCCTAGACAATCTTCTGCACATACACCTGTGCTCATCTCTCCCCATGCCTAAGGTGGCTGGGTACCACGTCACTTCAGCAGGGCTCTCTCTGGAAGCCAGAGTACATTGTGTATGGATGACAAATAGCCTGCTGGCTATGCAAACGGCTATGCAAACATATTATAAAGCAACTTCCCTCGGGGCCACATCTGGATTTATAAAGCTTGGGACTCAATAAATACATGGAAAAGGAAGGGCAAGGGAAAGGGTGCAGTCCTTCTCATGTTTGTACAGTAATAACACCAAAATTTTGACAGAACTACTCCAGTTTTTGTTCATGAGCTTTCAGTTCCTGAAATGAAGGCACATTATATTATTATCAGAAGTATATTCCCACTAGTGCTAGGATTATCTGTTAGTGTCATTTTGTCAAAAGAACTTTTCAAAACAACAGGTAAGAACTCAGATGTCCAAACAACAGTTTGAATCTCAACTTCCTACCTTAATTTAGTTTTCCAGCTGTTGTTTAGGCTTATGTAAATCTCTCTCAATTAAAAAGCATTGCATGGAAGCACATTAAGAGTAGGTGCACAAGTACACACAGACAGAAAAGATGTATGTATGCGTCCAACAATATTTGCAATAAAACATCACCATTTCTTGGATAAATAGCACACAGAATCATAGAATCATTGAATGGTTTGGGTGGGAAGGGATCTTTAAAGGTCATGAAAAATCTATATTCTCCTTTTTTTTAAAACCAGTACAGTTTTAAAAAACAAAGCAAGCCAAAATGCACAGAAAGCATAGAATGATTTGGTAAAATCTTCTGATGTTAAAAGAATTATCAAAAAGAAGGCAAGCCACCAACATGCACGACCCATCCATACTTTAAATGTCACTGTTAATGCGAGCCACTTCTTAGGAGAGCTATCTCTGTCTCTGTTAATAGTTACATATTCTCCAATGAAATAAACAGTATGCATTTATTTTACACATTTATGTGTACTAAGACTAAGAATCTCAGTAGTCTTCAAAAGAGGAAGTTAACAGCTGTTTTTGCTTCTTTTTTCCTTATTTAAAACAGAAGCAAAGAACACACAATCCATCTCACTGGAGTTTTCAGGCATGTTAGCATTACAGCTAAACAAAACAACACCTGAAATTAAAGTTATCATTCTGTATGTCTAGGTCTCACACAAAATGTTCTGTTATGCTACACCTGCAGTAACTTCTGTTTCTGTTTTATTCCCCATGGCTATGTGCAGTTACTGTCTAAACAGAAAATTAGGCTGCTGATTCTCCTGGCTTTTTCCAGGAGCATGTAACACCACCTTCACACACCATCAGGGCAGAGAGAATCCTAGCAAGATTTTAATGAAATGAATTATTGTGAGGACAAAATACTAATACAATCCATTACTGTCAATTTTGCAGTTATTATCCCTGAAAAATCTATAAGGTGATATACAACTGTCATTTCTACATGAAAAAAACATCTTGGCAGGTCCATCAGCAGTGGCAAGAAAATCTCTGAAGCATGCAAAGAGGAGGCAGAAGTAGGATCATTAACTAGCAAACTCATGCCCAGTTTCCGTAAAAAAGCCAGATCTGGATCAGCTGCATGTGCATTCTACAGGAATACATTAATTCAATGCAAAATCCTAATTATATATACCAATTTTGTTAAAAGAACAAAATACATGAGTTTAATTAAAACTGATTCCTCCAAAGACTTAAACTAAAAAGAAGTACTTCATACAAAAAGAAAAACGAACACATATAAAGGACTAAGTTATACTGGGGAAAAATTCAAGAGCAGGCAATATTCTACTGGCCTCAGGAGCCCCAGTGTTTGAAGAAGGGCATCAGGCAATTTAAAATGAACACAAAGGAAAATTTTGCTTCATACTGTACATAATGAGTGTCAATGGGCACAGCCATTTTTATTTCAATTAATCCAAGAAACAGTCATCAAAGCAAAGCACTGCAGCTTGCTCAGGTAAACAAGACACCAGGATGACACACACACCTTACAGAACACAGAAATAAATGGGACTTTTGCTTTTGTTTTCAAAAGAAAGGGATCAGATCTTATGATCACGTGAAACACAAATTACAGGCTCAAAAGAACCGATGTGAGCTTTAAGGAAATACATGTATAAACTACATGAAACATACTTTCCCTGAAAAAATCTTCTCTGCTGACTTTTGTATCACATGAAACTACCAGAAAGTTGTTCTGACCCTGCGCCAGTAAGCAAGAATGGGAAATTCAGGGTTTTACAGGAAGCAGCATGGCACAGACAAAAGTTATTTTACTTCAAAACAACAAAGCCTTGTAAGGTAACAGTTGTCGTTGCTGCTTGAGGTTCCTTGCAATACATTTTATTTTCTTAACTGACAACAACAATATTTTTTTACTCAACAGTCAATGAAAACTTACATGCTCTTGAAAAAAAATCTTGGACTCTTCAGTCTGTATTGGTGAGCAAAATTCATCCATGCAAAAGACCTACTTCTCATTTCAGCAGCACCTACAGCTTAAGCTTATCCCATCCACAGCAATAGCTTCTGCTATTAGCCATTCAATTTTGCTATATGCTATCACAGCTAATAGCATGAAATTGTCTTTATAAACGTGAACTGCAATTTCTCACTTTAAAAGGGAAAATGAGTTACTCGCATTGTTTAACTGCCTTGTAAATTCTTGAAATGGACCTGCAGAAAGAAGGAGATTCTTGAAATGGGCCTAACACTCCCAAGCAGAAAGAAGGAGCAGCAGGACCAGACAGGATAATGCAGACAGACCGTACCCAAACCACCATAACAAAGGCTGCATCAAGCTAAATCTTTTTTCTGCTGAAACTCTCCCACAATCAGGGAACATCATTTGAAGAACTACAAAAATAACTCAAGCCCACCTCTTCATTTGATTTTTTTTTATGATTTATACTCAATTCTTTCAAAAGAGCAAAGAAAAATATAATGGTATCACTTCTACAGGAGTGCTTCCTATTAATGACGTTGGAAAAAATCTACTCTCTGAAAGATCTTGTTTAACAAATGTCTTCTTTGGGTGTTAAGACACTCAAGCACATTGCAACATTTTTCATGTGTGTCAATAATTTTTTCAATGGTTCTAATGTTGCTTTGTTCTCAGAATGTCCTGCTAAATGAGAATTAAAAATGAAAAAATATTCCAATTACTATTAGTGATATTAAAATCCATTAAAATGTCACTTGCATAAAACTACTTGTCTGTGGCCACAGAGAGTGAATAGAATTCTGCAATGTTATTAATTTCACATCCTGCATCACCATATGCAGCCTTCAGGGGAACAGGTCATCTGCTTTATGTGACTTTTGCCATTCACTGTAGAACACGAAGAAGATAATACTATGTTCAAATCAGAATTTCAAGAAATGGCAGAATTTTACTAAAATGTGCACAGAACACTGTGTTAACACAGGGAAGCCAAAAGGTTTCAGTCGAGGATACAGATTCAGGTTATACTTAACACACTAAGTAGGAAATACAGACAGTGCCTACTTCAAAGCCTTTGAGTTTTGTTTTCTGACAGGATACAACAAATTAAAAGGATGACAGATCTTAGGAAGCTAGACAAACTAGTGATGAGTAAACTCTGCAGCAGGCTATCTACAGGCAGCACCTGAAACAACATACTCTCCCAGCTTTATTGTATTTAGCACAGGCTCATCAGGACATGCCAACACTGCCTATCTTAAGTAGTACTTGAGAAATAACTGATCCTACTGGCTCTGCTTGGCTTATGGGAGCTTAACAACAAATTGTGAGCTGTTGCACATTCATCCTGCTTGTCTGTGCATGGACCCCATTGTGGGCATCCCTTTTCTTTTACTGCTCAGCAGTTCTGCACAGGGTTTTTGTGTTTCCATGCAGAGACTTAAAGGAAGGAGCATCAGAACGCATCCTGCAACTCTGTAATGACCTGCAGCCCATGATAACTGCAGATTCTGAGGTGCAGGGATGCAGGGCATTTATATAGTAAATGATGTTTCTTTCAGGATTACTTGTATAGTAAATTATGTATCTTTTGGAAACACTATGTGTATTAGTACAAATTTTCCCCAACAAATAACCATCACGTAACATTTCTGGAAGGCAATGGAATGAGAAGTTACAGCAGGCTAACAAGTGTCTCTCTAATTTACCACCTGACTCCAGTCCAGTGCACACGGGTTGGCAGAAGTCCAAATTGTCTCAATAATGCTGCTTTTTTAAAGAACTCAGATCCTTCTAAAATAGCTAGATGCTGCTTGGGCTATGATGAAGACTGTCCTAAGTTTCAGAACAGGCAATCCAGCCAGCTGGTGGCACAGCAAGATAAAACACCAGGACTTGCACTTGCCTGGCACACACTCTCTTCCTGTGATTTGACCACCTCTACCGAACACAGTCATGTGCAGTGACTCCAGGACTCAAAGACAGATCACTGATTTCCTGCTCTGGAAACCTGATACGGTATTGTTGTCTTTGTAGTAAGTCTCCGAGGCTCAAAATTTGACAGCCTCAATAGCGGGCTGAATAAAGATCATTTTCTTTTTTATTTATGCAGCATTGTAGCTGGAGATCCATGTTAACATATTTCAAGAATGGTGTGAAAACGAACAGGACAGTTTGATAGCTCTGAGACTGAGTAACTCCTGTGTAAGTCAGTGCCACCTCAGCACGGGACTCCTTACACTGGTAATCCGAGTATTCCTGAACTTCATGCAGTCAGAATCACTATCACTTTAAGGAAATGGAACCAAAAGGGTAGGGTTTTTTGTACATGTGGATATTAATTCAGACAGCGTAAATTGAGATTTTCTTGCCCAAAAGATGCCCTGCTTACCAGAGCCAAAGAATGCAGGGCTGGCAGTGGTGTCTGGCATATAGCAACATAAACGAAGCCACATTTGCCCTCACAGAGCAAGGTGAGCTCAAAGGAGCAATGCTTGTATTGGACAGTAAATGGAGCAGCAGTGCTTGTGATGACCAAAAATGTCTTTGAACTGTGTCTAATGTGCATTACACCACAGCTTCCATCATGTCACCTGCCTAGGAATGGTGCAAGTTATGTGAGTTTACTTGGACAGCATAGTCAGGTGACAAAACAAAACAAAAAAATATTCAGGATTGCTGCGGGTTCCCAATAAAATCTACTTCTGATAAGTCTGTTATAAAGAAAGGGAACATTCCTCACTGCATACTTTAGTAACTACACCCCAGCCATCTATTCTGAGAATAAGGTTTACCACCCTGCTCCCAAATATATATATGGCATCAAGTAGGAAATGGGTATGATCTTCAGTGTACCCAATGTAGTTTTTGAGAACTGAAGTACTGCATTTGTTCTGAAGCCTAATTCCTTGTCCTTCCAAAAGAGATCTTTGATGATATTCTGATCTCCCCTTTCTTCTTCCTCCTTTCCTCACATCACAAAAAGTATCTGATACCTACTCATCCCTGTCCTCTTTCACTATTGTGCTGAGAAACACTTGCATGCTCATCAGTACGAAAGTGTCACTATCAGCATCAGCACAGGAACAAACCCTACTGTAAGGCTGAGGTACTACCCAGGATCAGTATTGGTCTATATGGTTTTAACGACGTTTTCTTTATTGCCAGATCTTGAGTTACAACATCTATGTGGTGTATGAAGGTAAGTAACACAAATCTTTGAGATTTTTTGCAGGTGGATGTGTCGTCTAGGTAAAAGGTGTAATGCATCACTCACATAGGTCTGCTTTCAGCCACACGTTCCTCTACGTGCGAGTACACAGTGAGAAGGATTTGAACATCAGGCATTTAGGACACACCTCTCCTGCCAATGTGAAAGCTGTAAGACTATGTTTACCATAAAATGGTATCACAGGTCTTCAAACCCTGACGTCTACAGCATGCTGTGATGAGCTGTGAGAAGTCTCTTGCTCCAAAGGCTACAGGGAGTTGTCTCTTTTTTGGTTTTGAGGAGATGATAGAGTTCCTTCAAGAAATCAGTCAAGATCTTGAATTTTAATCCTAGACTAAACAGAAGTTAGAAGACTTGCACGTTCCTATAGTTTGAGGAGGGAAAAGAGATGATATGGATTTTCTAGCCTTCATGATCTCGCACAAGCACACACACATAATGCATCCCCAATACAGATAAGCAAAATTTTTATTTATAGGAGTTAAATATGCACCTATGACAGGATTCATTCTAAAACATATTAAAGTATTTTTATTTTTAATATCAGTGGAAACTGAACTAAGTGAAAGCATCAACGGGGCTAGACAGGATTTTTACTTAGTCTTCTGGGACACTTCTGATTGTTCTGACCTATTGCTAGTTTAAGAGTGTGTTTCAAAATCCAAGTGTATCCTGATTTTATCTCAGTATTTTTTTTTTCTCTATTTCACTGTTTAGAAGCCTTGTCTCAGTACCTAAAGGAAAACAAAACTGAAATGAATGTATAGCATGAATTCTCTGTCTCCCCTTCTCTATCGCCTCCTTCCACAAATAAAATAAAAAATCTGGCTCAGGACAAAAACACCCTAATACACGGAGTCTGGAATTTCAAATAGTATTATTCAAGGTATGTGAAATGAAGGTGGTATGCTTGGGCTATGTGGAAGCAGTTTGTTACAACAAATGCCTTTTACCTTAACCCAGAAGCTAATTTAGGCAGTAACACAGACAGTAGTCTCTGAAAAAGCTCTCATTAATCTTTGAAAGTATCTTGGTATTTAGGCTTATTAGGAATTTTAAGAGAATGGAAAGAAATTTTGGCAAATTTACTGCATAAAGTTGATAGTTTCAAAACTTTTGTTTTGGGACATCAGGCACTAATTGCAAACATCAATACACGCTTCAGACAAGGCAGATTAATGCTCTATCCTGTGGAATATCTGTTCACACAGAAAGAAAAAGCAGTGCGTGGAAGGAGAGGGTCTTATCTGTACTTTTCAGAAAATTTCTTAATATTCTGAATGAAGAAGAACATCAATTCTTCCAGTAAAAAAAAAGGTCTAAAACTTCCTTAAGCCCCTAAAAGTTAGAAGGTGACTTTTATCAGTTTTCACAGAACTCTAATGTTTCAGTGGACAAGCAAACCAACTTCATTCCCTTATTTCAGAAAAGCATATGCCTTCAGAGGAAGAGCAATGATTACAGAAGCATCAACCAATTTGGTATTTGCTCTTCTGGAACAAAACAAATATTTTAAATCCATGCTGGAAAGCTTTTCAGTAACTTTCTTCTTCAAATAAGATTCATCATCAAAATCTGTAAAAATCAGCAGCAGAGGTAATGGAGAAGGCCAGAAGCTGACCTCTGAGTGACAATTAAAAAGAAGGAATTAAGAATAGAAAACAGAACATTAAAAAACACCGAACAGTGAAATGCTAGACAGTCTGTTACCTCATCATCATCTGCGTCATACTGTGCATAATGCTGCTCCAGCAGCTCTCTCTGGCGGCGTTCTTGTTCTAGAGTTTGGCTAATCAGCTGCGCAACCTCACTCACTTGTCCTGGTTTTTCTCGTCCAATTACAAACCTATACAAAACATTAGTGAAAAAATATTACTCCTATTGTTTTACCAAAGTTCCAGAGTTTTAGCTGTGTCTTGTGTAGAGGGCAGCCTTCTTCTCCAAAGATACATGGCTGTGATTGTGTTAAATGTGTTCTGTGGATAGCATTTGCCAGAAGGGCACTGTGTGCAAAACTATGAGTGATCCGGCTATGGCAGTATTTACAGGAGGGGAAAAAAGAAGTGACTGCTAAAGCCTTCACTCCAAATTTCAGTAAAAAATATCCTCTGAGTTTGAACCTTATGGACACAGGCCTAGAGCGGGGCAATTTTTAAAAAAAGGTATCATTACTTCCATTCCCTTTAGAGCAATGTATTCCCCAGAAGCCTACAAAAGACCAGATGCACAGTAACAGCATAGACACAGTTCTGGCAGCTCTTAGTGAAAGGAACACCCACCAGAGTAACTTCTTTCTCCATCTTGACTTAGAAGATATTTCTGAGCTTTTATATTTGCCTTCCTCCTGTCTATAACAGAGAATCTATTTCCACATTTTTAAATGACAGGCACTATTTCCCTAACTTTAAGGCACATTTAAATCCTTCTTTTATTTCATGAACTTCTGTTGCTAAGGAGCGCTTTTCTCCACTGTTAGCTATTGCTGAACACTGGGAGCACATTTCTTTGGCCTAATAAAAGACAAGGGAAGTGCCTCTTTCTTGGTTGAGACTTACAAGACTGTTTCCCAGCCTTGCTTTCAGCAAATGAAATTCAGAATTGGCTTGGACTGTAACACTTTTTTTCAACACAGTGGCGTAACTGTAATTGGACAGTTTGCTATCTATAGAATTAATGATAAACACCCATTATACAGTACCAACACACTGTAAACTACCGAACAAAAGCACAATTTAGATGTCAGGCTGAAGGAATATTTTCTTAGCAGGCTAGAAAGACAATTAGGTAATTACAGGTGAAAGATTATGCAGAGCTGAAAAGCATGATCAGGTGACACTGAGATACTGCATATGGTAAATTATTTGTTTCCACAACATTTTGCTGAAATTATGAATTTAATTTATTACTGGAATGAGAGGTAGAAATGTGCATTATATCCCATGTAAGAAAATTATTTTCCTTAGTACTGCCTATCATTGTTAAAGTCATTTGGGATTTGGCATCCATGTGTAAGCCAACTTCCCATGAGTGGATGACCCTGAGTCCACTTCCTGTGCCAAACAGTTTGTCAGACTCTTATGAAGCCAGGCACTACAGAAATGAATACAATTTGGAGATTATTTCAATATCGTCAAAATATCCAATTCAGTAATTGCTTTCAAAAGGGTTAGAAAGGTGAGAATGAGTGACTCCATTTGAAATAATGACATAAGGTGCTCTGAAAATAATTTGCAAGACAGTATCTTAGTTTAAAAACATTTACGGAAAATACAGCAGAAATTAGAACAAAATCAAGGAAACAACATCAGCATTTTAATACTGATCAAAACAGATGACAGTCTGGCACTCATACCCTACTATTACGAAATATGACATTGGTTCTCAGTAATGATAAAGACCTTGGGCTGAAAGAAAAAGAATATTTCTTCATGGCCCCTGTATTTCATCTGTTCTGCATACTGACTCATAGTCGGATCCTGTTTCCTCTGCATTTTCATTTTGGAGCCAAGTATTACAAAGACTAAACCAGCCATGTTTTAAGTCTCAATTGGGAGGAAGAATGAACTTTTGATACTACTCCATGAAGTAAAAAAGGATTCAACCCATATTTGCTACATATGTCTCCACTAACGTAAAAACAAATTAAAAGAAAATATAGGAAAAAAACCCCTTCTATTTTAAACAAACACTTTAAGCAACATTATGCATGAGTGTATTATTTATACACAGGAGAGAGAGCATCACATTTGTAAACACGAGGGAGATCACCAATGTGGTAAATTATGGAACCACACGAAGTGATGCAAGTATCATACTCCTCCCTGCCCTCTGCCTGATAATCCACCTTCCCTGGAAAATAAGAGACTTGAAATACTTCATACAATCATTTTTGCACACTGAAAACCTAGAACAGACAATATGTAATGCATCTGAAATCTGGTAACTCCTGATTATTTGGGAGTGGTTTTGACACATCAGACTGTAATGCAGTAATATTTTCATACAGGCAAACAAGCTTAGGTAGGACACAAAAATGTAACAGCTTATCAATGGAATTTTTCTTCTCATGCCAAAGCCACTCACAGTTTATAGTGATGTGATTTTCACGGCTTGAATCCTATGTCAAAATGAAGTTCCTCAATGATACCTGAAGCCGTTAGATGATACATGAATAAAAGCCTCAAAGCAATGACAAAGTTTAAAGCAAATGTTTTCCAAAATAGAAATACGCAAGGAATGTTTTGTTTTCCTACAATTTACTTCTTTAAAGTGAGACATTTCCAAAGTGTCTGAAAATAAATATCTAGAAGCATCCGATCTACGATTGATGTCAGTTCTAGATGAAGAATTGTGAATTTGTAAAATGGAATACTACGTTGCTAACAATTACAGTTTTTACAAACTAACTCAAACCTTTTGTCATGTAACATACCATGACCTTAAGAATACCATGCTGCATATAATTATGTTTAACTTGTAACTAAAATAAGCTATAAATTATAAAACTGTAATTTAAAGAGAGATGAATAAATATTTCTCTCTTAGAAAATCGTAAAGCAGAGGCAGTTATTAAAATGCTAAGCATGAATTAGGTCTTTATGACTAGAATGGCCTTCAATACAAGAACTACCATAATCTGAAGTGTTTAAATACGAAAAAGAGACATAAATCTGTGATTCACTGACCAGAAAATTAGTCATTGAACCATAATATGCACACTTCAACTAAGTGGCTAATTATGTATTTTGCATCACTCTGGCTCACCAAAATTAAGTATATGCATTTCAGACGATTAATTAGTCTCAAGGGCTAAAAGTATTATAACAAAGAACTATAAATTCTATCTGCAGTAATATGTTTAAAAAGCTGGTTATGTTTCTGGATATGAGACAAATGAGAGTTTTAAAGCCTTTAAACCTCATCATGACAATATTCCCCTTAATTATTAAAGCCAGAAACTGCAAAATAAAACTCAGTGAACCTGTGATGCTGTACTACAAGCCATCACTGTATTAAATCTCAGGCCATTACTGTTTTTTTCTGATGTCCACAAAAAAGAAAGAGAGAGAAGAGAACATCACAGAAGCAGGGCATGAACTCACCTTGATATTCAAAGTTATACGGTATTTAGCTGAATTACCAGCTGTGAAATATTTTCTTTGGTTGTGTTTAAAATAAACAGGGACACAGCTAGGAATACAATTAAAATTTCACTCCATCTTGGATTTAAGAAGATCTAAAAGAATACAGTATCTGGAGAAACTGAAAATTAAACTACAGTAACGGTGATTAAGAAAGGCATTCTACCGAAATTGGCAGCAATTCCTACATCTCCTGCAATCCAGTCGTGATTTAATGACTTTAAAGCACACCTGATACATGGCTTCCTGCATATTTCCAGCTTTTATTAAATGAGGATCTGCAGACCTGTGCTTCTTGAAAGAACAAAAAATAATTTATTGATTCTTTTACCAACCATGGGAATCAGAAACATTATTATAAGAATTGATTAAATTAAAAATATTTGCATTTGGAAAAGAACTTTGGTAGTAGAAAAATGTGCGAAGGCACCATCACACAAAACTGAAGTTCTGCAGCATGGATTTTTAGTGACGTGAGTCAATGATTTCTCCTGAAAATACTTCAGACATTAAATGCTCAGTTAAAAATAATTTAGCATGGATTCCTTAAATTCAACAAAAATCAAGTAAGAATATGGCAGACTCATTCTAGGAAATAAAGAACGTTTTGTGCTGCAACAGGATTCACAATTTTTCCTTCCAACCCTTCCTAAAATGTAGTCTGGTCAATAAAAACGTACAGTAAATTTCATTGTATCTGGGGGAGTTTTACAGTTGGGTTTTAAAAATAGTTTTCCTCTGAGCTTTAAAGCACAAAGCTGCTTCTGCTACCACTTATCTAATTTATTTCAAGATGTCTTCAATTACCTACTCTGGCTGCTTCCATTAGGATAATAGCGATATAATTAATCCAAAGTGCTAAAAGTGGTGTGAACCCTGTAAGAAGGAAGTTTATTTAGTTACAGCAGCGCAAGCTGGAACTTGTCAGGTTTTCATGAACAAGATCAAGCTCTCTTAAAAGATAGCAGCCTCAAATGCAGAGGTTGCTGACTGGACATCAGGAATTCACAACCTATGAGCTTCCATTACACTTTTTCAGGTAAAATGATCTGAAACTTTCATGGTTAATGCTCGTAAAGCTGCCATCAACCTTTACTGAAGAACTGACCACAAACTGGTCATAAACCTGTTTGTAACAGATTTAGCAAACTGCCTTCCTTAGTTGGATCACTGAACATTTGGGTCAAGAAGTTATTTTTGACACATTCCAAAAATGTCCTGGATTACTTGCACTGAACCATGCTACCCTTCCAGGAGATGCTGGAGCAGTTAAAGTCCTCCGTAAGTCCCTAACCATAACCTCTGAACTCACTTGTCACTTGTTCCAAAGCAAGGGCAAGGTTACCCTCCCAACTAGATTATGGGACCTGTTGGCAAACACGCTCTTGCCCCACTTTGTGAGATGGATCCCTTCTCTCATCAGAAGAGCTGTCTCAGACAGAAGGGGCTGTCTTGCATCTGATCCTACCTGACTGGTGTGATCAGGAATACCTCTTATGCCCTTCCACCCTAGCCCCCAGAGCCCTGTGACAGAATCATAGAATCACAGAACCATAGAATAGTTTGGGTTGGAAGGGACCTTTAAAGGTCGTCTAGTCCCAACCCCCCTGCCATGAGCAGGGACATCTTCAACTAGATCAGGTTGCTCAGAGCCCTGTCCAACCTGACCTGGAATGTTTCCAGGGATGGGGCATCTACCAGCAATCTGGGCAACGTGTGCCACTGTTTCACTACCCTCATTGTAAAAAATTTCTTCCATATATCTAGTCTAAATTTACCCTCTTTTAGTTTAAAACCATTATCCCTTGTCCTACTGCAACAGGCCCTGCTATAAAGTTTGCCCCCATCTTCCTTATAAGCCCCCTTTAAGAACTGAAAGGCCACAATAAGGTCTCCCTGGAGCCTTCTCTTCTCCAGGCTGAACAACCCCAACTCAATTAAAATTTACAGGCTTCCTTTGATTGGGCAGCTTGTAGTAGACACCAAACACAAGGCTCCCTTTGTTGCCTTGGTCTCTAATTCTTACCCATAAGATTTCAACCTGCTCATGGCTATTCTTCAGAGACATACTCAAGGTCTTTCTCAGCAGTATCAATGGTGCTGGTGGATGAGCAGCAAAGCAATAGCTTAAGTGCCAGAAGAGCTTCAGCAGTCTCTCCACAGCATCTTGGATACAAGCCCCTAATAAGCTATGCTACTATATCAACACTAAATGGATATCAAGTCAGATGATTAGGAAGTCATGTAAAAAACCCACACACCAATATTAATGCACTTAGATTAATTATTCCTACAGAAATCAATTCTAGTCTAGGGCCTCACTGACACATTAGCTTTATTCAAGAGTACTTCAAAATTAGCCAAGGGATTAAATGTTTTGGCACCTCTCCAGGTTCTAGTCTTTACATTGCTCTGCTCTTCTAAGAGCAGAGGTAGAGAACCTCTTTGACCTCTTCCAGACAGCCTGACAATATCCCAACACAATGCTTGCATAAAAGGTTTCGTTGAATACATGATGATCATTTAATCAGTATTCTCTACAGCACCACACAATTCTTATGGTAACATCCAGCTCAGAGAAACATATTTGTAAATCCATGCTTTAACATACCTGAATGCAGGTGAAGCACATATGTCAGCTCTGTTCAAAAGGTACAACTTCTACCTGGGAATATTTCTGAAACCTGACTGCATTTTGAGGTGAGATCTGCCTTCCCTCACCCTCACCCTTGCTGGCATCCATGGGAAAGAAATCCAGGAAGAAAATACAGATGGGTCACAAGTAAACTGCTGAGTTCAGACCATGTCCTTAATCTGGATGATTAGGTGATCCAGATACTAGGCAAGCTGGACCACCCTTATCGCACAGTCCAGGGGCAGCTGAATGCTCTTACTGCACTATCGCTGTGGCTTGGTGAGTTATCCTGAAATGATGAATGGTGGGTATTTCTGCCCAGCTGTCACAATGTTGTACCACATTAATCAAGGTGCACCAAAACTGGCTGGGAGCTTCTGCAACACAGTATCTTGGACTTTGAAAGAGTAAAAAAATTAGCTAAATAAACATTTATGATGGTATTTCAGTTGCAGAAGTAGGAGTTTATGTTTAGATCCAACTAACTCGAGGATGAAGTTATTCAAAACCTGACAAGTTGTTCCTTCTTCCAGGAAAGGAAAAGAAAAGCCACTCCTAATGAAATGCGGCCCTGCTGAATCTTATTAATTCATGTTACACTTAATTTTAAAAACAATGCTCTAGATACCTAGCAAAATGGTTTATAATTCAGCCAAAATCTTTTAAATTAAGATTTCTCTATACATTTCACATTCAAACATATAATTTCCTGTCCAAATGTGCAACTATTTCAAGAAATAACTTGCCATAAAATTCAAATTAGCAAGATCTCAGGACATAGGGGCTACATTTATGCCAGTAAATTAAACAGTGCCAGGGAATGCTCCCAAGCACTAGTAATTGATTATGTACACTATTAAATCACTGAAACAGTCTCACTGGAACGGTTTGGCCCAAGTTAACTAATATTCTACCAAATAATACTGAGACACAGTCCAGGAGTTAGTAAAGGCTAGGAGTTAGCTTGGATCCAACGGGCAATTTGGATACGGCCACCCTGCTCTGAAAGGTAAGGAAGTTTAACGGTATGAGCACCAGGAACTCTGGTGCCAGCTGGCCTCAGCGCTGAAGAACAGTCCGAGGCACAGTTCATCTACTACAACAGGCACAGCCAAGGAATTTAAACCAGCAAAGCAGTGACGAATGCAGTCTTACCTCACCGGTGCTAAGGGGTCACAGTACTCATGAGTAATTTTTCACATCGTTCAGCATGCTACTCCTGGTAGCCTTATAGAATGATTACCAGCACTCGTAGGAGTTCTTTCAGATATGAGAAAGAGAACAGCTCGTATCATGGAATCTTTAGTATAACCATAGTAGAATAAAAGGAAAAATTCACACTATTTGGTGCAAGGGACCACAAATTTTGCTTCTGCTGGGTCCATGATTCAGGTTTATCAAAGAAGCAGAAAGTGCACCAGGCACACATGGCTTCTTAAGCAGCCCTTCATGAAGTTCCAGCTCAGCAATCAGCATCGCAGCACAAAGGACTTTTTTCTTTCCTCTTACTTTTCTCTCCTCGGCTCTGGCACTTGGATTCAAGGAAGAACAAACAGACAAGGAAAGAAAGAACAAAACCATCACCCCCAGCCAGAAAAAAGACAACATAATCCAGCTCTCTGAATTAGAAATGGAATGTGGTTTCTTTTGCTTTTGGGTCCTGTCTCATTATCCAGAACTGAGAAGGAGTACAAATCTCTCCTGGCTCTCCCACAGCGTGGGTCTGCACTATGGAGAATGCCTGTAAATGTTTAAAGGACACAGCTGTTTAATAGGATAAGAGCACAAGTAGGGAAAGTAAGAAGGAGCAGGAGAAAATCTGGACAGGCATGTGCACTAGAAGAAGAGAAGATTATTATCTAGGGGAAGGAGTCACAAAAATAAAGCGATGCTCTTCACCGTTACTGCGAGCAAACAGCATTCCCACCGGGGTATACTGCTGCTGGCTAGATCCTGTGGTTGACTTCATCTGTCCTCTATACTGTCTCAATGCTTGCAAAGACCTGACTGTATAAATTAGCTTTCCAGATGTTGTGATGTTAAACAAAACTAAGAGCAGGCATGCAAATACTATTTTCTGAGACAGTATATTTTCCAGAAAAAAATCAGCTCAAGATGGGGGGAGGAATTAGCTGAAGAAGGAATAAATGACATATCAAGTTGGTGTTAATTAAGAAGCTAATATTTGCACTTTTCGCCCTTTAACTACTCCTTGTATAAAAGCTATCTAAAAGAAAAGTAAAAACTTGTTTTTTGTCTGAAAGATTGCAGTACAGTAGGAGATAAAGAAATTAGGCTGTGAACTGGGAGTGAGAGTTGAGACGAAACCCTGCTTTGCATTAAAATCGTCCAGATAAGAAAAAACAAAAAATGGTAATAAATGATTCTTTATTAGAACAGAGAACAGTTAATAGTGGAAAGCCCCAGGGTTTGATAGCTAACCTGCTATTGTTATAACTTACTCTTCAATGATCTAGAAAATTAATTAAATGCGGCAAAATTTGCTAACTAATTATTTAGATTCTTTATTAACATGGGAAGACTTTGTTGCATTTCAGCAGAATTTAATTAAACAAAAAACGGTAAACTCATTGGTAGGTTAGAATTAATACAATTAATTACTTTCAAGGTGGGGCAAATCATGAGAAACCAAACAGGTTTTGCCCAGGTTCTGAGTGGTTCCCTGAAAACTCAAGAACTGACTCAGAAAGCACCATGAGAGCACCCGCTCAGTGCCTAGTAACAGTTTGGAAAGCTAAGAAAATGCTTAGTCACATTCGTATGACAGGATACAGAAGAAGGGCATGGAATTCAAAATTCATCTCTCCAGCTCTCCTGCTTTCAGCTGGGATAGTTACTTGTCTTCCTAGTAGCTGGTACAGTGCTGTGTTTTGGGTTTAGTATGAGAAGAATGTAGGTAACACCCTGATGGTTTCAGTTGTTCCTAAGTTGTGTTTAGACTAAGTCAAGGACTTTTCAGCTTCTCCTGCCCAGCCAGCAAGAAGGCTGGAGGGGCACAGG
>JAVKLA010000073.1:17945046-17984209 GCA_034782735.1 Sagittarius serpentarius
GTGTATTCCAATCCTTTTATTATTATTGTCACTTTACTGTTGTTATTAGTGTCATTGTTAGTTTCTTCCTTTCTGTTGTATTAAACTGTTCTTACCTCAACCCACGAGCTTTACCTTTTTTTCCAGTTCTCTCCCCCATCCCACTGGGTGGGGGGGAAGTGAGTGAGCGGCTGCATGATGCTTAGTTGCTGGCTGGGGTTAAACCACGACACCAGTAAAACCCTGAATTTGTTTAACTTCCTTAAAAGAAACTTTTCAGAGGAAAGCAATAATGATAAAAGTATACAAGCAACATACGAAGGACTGGGATTTTCCAATGACTCTCTCTCATGCAAGACCCTTCTTACTAATCAACGCAGTAAGTCTTCCCAGGACTACGTCCTCCTTTCCTGGGACCCTGCCTTTCCCAGAGCTGCGTGGGCACGAATCTTTGTACCCAGTGAGGCAGAGAAGTGCAATCCCCACTGAAAGCTCCCATATTTGTCCTAGAAGGGACAGAGACTAGGTAAGTATGGTAAAAGGACAAAGTTTTCTCTGCAAAAGAACTACATTTTCTCTCTTGTGGGTGTGTTCATGAAAATTAAAATTCCCTGGAGGCATATAACTCTCTAAGTGAGCTTTCTCTGGTTCCCCTAGCACCCTTTCATTATGATGAAGAATGGGGGAAAGAGTGGGGTCACAGAGGCTCGATATCACCCAAGCAACTTCAAAAAACCTGCTACTCAGCAGCACAGTCCACGAGGAGACTGCAAACAAAATAACATAGGAGAAGCTCCATGACAGTATAGGATTCCCACTGTCAAGCTGCCTCCTTATCCTGTCTTTTATGATTGTAGGCACCACTCGCAAACTTCAATTTGATGGATTACATCCTAAATGGGGTCAGAAGCAGCACAGAACAATTAGTGATATTAGTCTGGCACTGCCCTTTGACTGATCCATTAATCTTAGAGCGGGGGTGACACTCAACAATATCAAAAACCAACACAAATTTCTAAGGAAAATCCCTCCTGTATAAAATCAAATTCTGAAATCCACTAATGAGATATATTAGTAAACTAAATAGGTAAGCAAAATTATAAAGAAGACTTGATATTTACATCAATTGAAATAGCATTCATAGTTGTACTTGCCAGATTAGAGTCACGAGGACACTAATTCTCATCCCTAAAAACAGAAGCTGATTGCCAGCTGGGATTATGAAAGAATTCCCTCTCTTTCCTTTGTCCCATAGGCTACCAGAGTACATCTGGTGGGTGCTGATTATCTTCCTATAAAACATCGTAAGAAAGAATAATTGAATTTATTATCACTGGAGAAGCCAGATTGGTTGGGTCAATGATCTTCCATTATGGTATGACCACTCTTCTCAATAATCCAATACTTCAAACAATAGATAAAATAATCATAGCTGCTTATAATTGCTCTTCTTCCCCCCCCCGCCTCACCCTCACCCTCACCTAGAACAGTTCAAGAGGTAAAAGCCATGTCTTCATTTTGACGGATTCTTTACTGTGTCAGCTACAGACAGCCTGGATGCATTTTTCTGGCAGAAACATTGCAAAAATCTATTCTAGGTCAATGACTTCCACTGTCAGGATCATTCCAAGTGTTCAGAAGGCTCAAAGGAGAAAAATAAATCACTAAGCATTGGTATTATGGAAGCTCCCTGAAGAAGTATTGACTGCATTTATTGCAAAGAATTAAGAAGTAGCTTTAATGTCCTTCTGTTCATGAATGTCCTTTCATTGCAACTGAGGTCACATAATAACCCCCACTACAAAAACGAGCATGCACTTTGGCTAGATTAAGGACAAAACGATTGTGTATATGTAATACTGTGGGTTATAAATGTGAAGTAATGCCAGTGAAATGCACACAAATCTCTGTGTGTACAGGACAACAGGCAGAACAAAGGTACACACAGTTTATGCTATGATCACAAAGATAACTATGCTTATTAAAGCAGTTCTATAAAATCCATTAAACTGACACTATTAAATAGCAGACATGCGAGTAAGTATGTATGTGATTTCTCCTGTGAGAGAAGGATTCATGAAGTCGCCTTGCCTTGACTTAGGCAGGGTGTGCGACTGTACATTGCCTACAAACTTGTAGTTCAGCCGGGACACCCGCCGCAGGAACGGCAGAAGGTGTTTATATAGCAACAACCTTTGCCGCTGCTGCTGCCTCCCGCAGTGACACGGATCGTTAATGGCAGCTGCCACGGGAATGGTGCACTCAAAGCTCAGTAGCACTGCTCCCTGCACTGCCAAGAGGCAGGAGCTGATGGCTGGGGGCAAGCGAGGGGTTTTGCCCCAGAAAATCCTCTTATGTTGTCCCTAAGGCTCTGCAGCAGTTCAGGTGCAGGGGTGAGCACTGTCTGCCAAGGAGGGTGGAGACGAGGGACTTCTCCATCCTAGCTCTAACACAGGCATAAGTGGAAAAGAGGATCTGTCGGAAAACAGTTGTTCTCCCCACAGAACAGGCAGCAGGCAGGGCTCTTTTGTCATACAGCAAGATAAAAATACGTCATTTTCTTTCATATCTAAATTCATCAATATTAGCTCTCGCTTACTTTACAAGCAAATGTTTCAACCTACAGTGAATGTCAAAATGTCAAACATCCTGAAATCTCTGTCTCCAAAAACCAGCTTTCTGCAAACATCTCCGATTTTGAGTAGCTAAAATCAATACAGTTCATCAGTGCTAGCAGAGCATCAGACAACTCAACAGTCCAGGACCTGACCAGAAGCCAGGCAGGAGCCTGTGCCACACAATGCTTAGCCATCTCGTCAAGTCTCGCTCCCAGCCTACCACAAACCAGGAAAAAAAATCACGCATTTCTCAGCTGACCTGCATAAAGCAGAAGAGTAGTCTTTCTGAGTTTTCTTCCATGAAGTTTTAAATAAAAAAAATAGGGGGAGTTGCACCAAATTCTACCCATTCCTTTCCTCTAATTAGACATATACATTAGTAAGACGCTGCTAACCACACAGTATGCCAGTGTGGATATAGATTTGGCATGTTATACATGTTTATTTATATATGGTTTATTTAATAGTATTTTAATAGTATTTTATATTATACCTCATAATTCATATTATAATGTATTTAAAATTTTATTTTTAATTTAATATTATTTTATGAGGGTTTTAAATCCAGTTGTGACACTAATGCACTGGGTCATTTTTCCTTTGAAAGCTCAATATCTTAAGCTTACTTACAAGGAAAAATGTAGAAGCTCACAAATCTCTCTTTGATAAATGAGAGCTGTCAGAAGCCAATGATCCCAGTGCACAGGATACATAGTACACTTGACAATGTGAGCTCAACAACAATGAAGAAATACTTTTTACAGTCCACTATTTTGTAACAAAAGGGTCTAGATAGCAACCAGTCTGACTGTAATTTACTTTCTGAGAGAAGATTCTGGGAGCATTCTGCGTGCAAATAGTTTTATGTTTCTTCCTTCCTCCAAACCCATTATTTTTCCATGGAAGCAAGTACTCTATTCTGTAACTAATGCAATAATAAATACACGAACGAAGTCAATTATAAATGTCTATAATACATATGTTTTATGTGAGCACTTTCTTTTTTCTTTTTTTTTGAGCTAAAACATCAAACAAAAAATATACATAGCATTTGCTTTGTGTACCGAAACACAGGAAGATACTATTCTCTGTCATAAGCATTTTATGCTCAAAGGTCCCAACTCTGCATAAAACCTAATGAACTATATACTCATTTTTATAGTTAACTCAGTAGGAACACTCACAGCATGTGTGAGTCTTTGCAGAAATAGTACTGACGCAACTAAAACTGTAAATGTTACACAAAAATATATTCACCTGTAATTACATTACAATTTCTAACACCTTTTTTCTAAATAACCTCTTTCAAATAAAACCTTGATCAACCACCCCCAAGATTCTTTGCAGGATCCACATCCTAACATTATTTCTTAATGTCGTGCAGGAACAGCTATGGAATTACAGTGGAAATGTGCACGCCAGCATATAGCACCACCACTGGAGGGGGACTGCACATATTACCACCAGTAGTTTAGTTATGGTTCAAAAGAAGTCAGCCCTGAACTCATTAATTAAAGAATTCAGCTGTATTCCCTAGGGAGGATTTTGAGAGAGAATCAAAGGGGGACTACAGAATGGCTGTGGCTTTGCAATATGCCAAAGATTTTTTGGATTTATTTTGTAGAGTTAAGTCTTTACTGAAATTAATAAGCTGTTAAACAGAATAGCTATGTGACTGCATAGGTTTTTAAATGGCAAACCAGTTAATTTCTAAGGAAACACTGTTTTTATTAATTTACAAACATTTTACAGCTTTGTATTTACATTAGCTCAGAATTTTACTTGTAGTATATGTTACATTTTCTAGCATATTCATTGTTTTATGGATTTTTACAGGGATGCCTTTCAATGAACCACAGCATAGGAACAGAGAGAAACCCAGAGATGGTGCAGGGACTCAGGTAGCTCAATGAATTAATTCTGGGATGTTACTCTCCTCAATTTGGTAGCTGTTAACACTACTGCATCCAGTAATCTCATCTCCTCTGCGCTGAGGTGGCATCTGCGAGTACCAGACTGCTCACTACCTTACTCCTCCAACCCTGGGGCAGTAGCATGGCCAGTCTCCCCAGAGGAAGAGCAGGGAGGGGATGAGTGGCAGCACAGTTTCCATCTGACCAACACCCATGACCTTTGTCATTCCAGCTAATACAGTTTGAGGTCCACAGAGATCTAGACCAGTGAACACATCTTCTATGTGCAATTTCAGCTTGTTTCAGTGGCCATGTCTTTAAAATCTAAGCCAAAACAAAAATCTGTAATAACATAGCTCATCCCTGTCTTGGCATAAAAGGAGAGAAGACACGAAGAGGCTAAAAAACTCTGATTCCACCTGGGCATACTGACATTCCTCTGAAAAAAGCCAGGTAATCTTAAGAATTCACCTTTTTTTTTCTTCTAAAATACTCACCTGACTTTCCCTTTGGTGTTTCTAAGAACAGTTGCAGCAAAATTTTGCGTAACACCAACCAGACTGATGCCATCAACTTCCACAATTTGGTCATTCACTTGGATCCTTTCAGGGGAAAACCACAAATATATAAATAATTGTGTCAATTCTTGGTGCATTTTCAGGAAAACTTAGCATAGAGAGATCTTTTTAGTTTGATTTTAAACAAAGACTTCAAACAAAAAGTCAGTCATAAAATGACTGTGAAAAATGCATCATTCCTTGCACGCAGACATTTCATAAATCCAGCTTCAAAGTTACCATTACAATTAATAGCATCAATCATCCAGTCACTTTCCTTGTATATAAATACAGCAACACAAACTCTTGAATTTGTCATATGACTTAAATTAAATGAGATACTTGAACAGTTCTTATATCATTCTTTCCTAAGCCAATCTTGAAAAACAGCATAAGACATAGCTCTGGTATTCCACGCTAATGGAAAAAAAATGCAGTATTTAACTAAAACAACCTGCTCATCTATGGAGAAAGAGCTTGTGCATCAGACTTAATTGTGACCTACTCTCTTAAAATATTTCATCTAATTTCCTCCAAAAAGATGAATTCCCAGTGTTAAGTGTGATCTTGCTGCAGACAATAAGACAACCTCGGACTGTTTTAATGATGACTCTCTCTTTGAAACCAAACACCTATTGTCAGTCGATACAGTGTCTGATGCAGGACAAGTTAGGAGGAATAAAAAACATGCTGCTTTTATCCGAAGCAAGCACTGCTACAAAATCCCTAGAGCAGGCTTTGGACTCATCTGGATTACAAATGCTTGGAAGGAGGACTGCTATACTAAAATGTCCTCTAGAAATGCACAAACTCCTATAGCTTCAAAAATTAAAAAACAAAAACAAAACCCCAAAACGCATTCAGAACTAGTCAAAGGGAGTAATTTTCAAGTACTTACATGGATGCTACTGATCCAAACAATACAGTTTACAAAGGAACCAAGAAACAGCTATGAAAAAAATCCCATTTAAATTATATGAAAATATCTAAATTAAGGTATTTAATATCTTAGGGTATCTTAGTGATAAGATTTCTTTTCAAATAGAGACTTCAAAAGAGGGCTGAAGCATTTTGACTTGGAGCACTAAATTCTCTGTCAAGTCTGAGGCAATGCTTTGCAGTTCTACAGGTGTTCAAGCAGTATCTTCAGTTCTTTGGACTCCACTGATGAGTAAAAAATACAAGATTTATTCTTTGGCAGCCTCACGCCACAGAATGTCACTATGTTCTGGGCAGGATCTCCCTTCATTGAAAAAATGATCTTTGTGACAGCCTGTAAACTCCTATCTTAAAAATTGTATCAGGCATTTTAATCTTAGAATTTTATTTCAATTTTCGCTGAAGCATTTAATAAATACACCAATCACGTTAATATTTATTGTATTTCAATACTGTAAAAATTACTTTTTTTTTTTGTTTTAGCACACATGAGGTGCAGTCAGATGGCTGCAGGAGTTCCAAGAAAAGAAGTTTAAGGACTTGGTGCCCACTGAGTGGGAAGTTGTCACCCTCTTGGCAGAAAATTAAATGGTGGAAGAACAGATTCCTTTTTGATGGAAGTTTAGCTACAACACTTTACGTACTTCGCTATGCAGTGGACTAGCAGTGTTCATACAGATACATAGTTATTGCATTTCAGGTGATGAAATGTCATGTTAGAGAACTGTTGCCTGCAACTTCGTAAGTGGCTCTGTCTTGATCTGCTGCAATTCAGTGTGATTCCATTTGTCCTTCAGGCATATTTTGTATCTCCTTCTTTCTTGTTTGTACAGCTCCTAGATTCATTTTCAACTCCTATTTTTATGACCATTGTTTTCCAAACCTCCTCTCTTTCTACACATACATATATTTTCATTATATATAAACATACATATGTATCAAACAACAAACCATTAACATAACTGTTATCCAAATTACATCATTACATGTAATTAAAAAAGAAGTTTCCTGTCTGTTGCCATGTACTTTCTATACTGCCCAGACTAAAATACTCTCACAGCCATATTCTCCTGGCCACCCTGCTCTTCCTCGGGCATCCCCTCTCCAGCCCCACTCCTACCGTAGCTCTGTACCTGTAGCCTAGCCCTAACCCCCCAGACAAACCACCTCAGGCACTATCTAGACCAAAATATCCTCACAGCCATGTTCTCTGGGCAGCCTTCCTTTTAGAGCCCCCTCCACCAGGAGCTCTAGGCTTCCTCTGTCTCTCAAATCTAATTTCAAACGTGAATGAAAAATAAGGCTCAGGTTGGCAAAGCCTGAGTTATAGACGTTTAATTGCTTTTATCATTAATGAAATTGGTAATTCTTCTGACAATTATTTTCTAATGCTCATGACTTAAATCTTTGCCTATGTGAAGCAGCACTTCAATGAAGTAGCAACTACAGAAGTGAACCAACTAAATTTGAACAAATTTCTTGCATAATTACTGCTCTGTATGATGAACTGAAAAATTTAACCTGTGCAGAGACATTTAGAGTGTTTTTCAAGATAAGAACTGTATAATGTTTCAACACTGTTGTTCTCAATGTTATCAAAATACTTTAAAATGTGAATGACTCATCACCACAATAATTTGAAAGAAGCAGCTATGAATTCATCCAGAAAAAAGATTTTATTTTTCGTATTCAGCTTAATGATTGATTTCATATTTTACACACTATTAATAATCTCTCTTATTACTTATCAACATGCTTGCCTTTGGATTCATCTTGAAGCGCCCTCCTTAGTTAAATACTGCCATACAACACCTTTTCATATGACAACTAAACACTACCTGTTTGTTTGCAGCAACATGAATCAAGGGCAGTGGTGCTCAATCACTGAGAAACCCCTTTGTACATATTCTGGGTCTCCATGGGAGGCAGGTACTTTATATCACGATTCGATGTGTCTTTCAGTAAAAGATGGGAGTTATTCTACAGATATTGGGATGTTTTAAATTGTAGTTTCAGAAGAGCCTGGTTGAAGATTGCTATGCAGTTACTCAGACTATCTGACGCAACTGCTGAAATATAGTTTTATTTTCTGTGAGGAGACTTTGTTTTGCCACCAGTGTTACTGATTAACTAGGCTTTTCACAAAGATGAAGTCAACAGGACCCTTTACAGTTGATGCACTTTATTACAGAACCAGCTGCTCTTGACTGAGAGGATTACATATCCCTTTCCCAAGTGAATGATCAGTCAGGCTCTCAAAGAGAAAATCAGAGGGCTATTTCTCAGCTGACTGAACATTCAGCCAGTTAAAACCAACACAAATATTAGAATGATCAAAGTAAGATACTATTTTTTCTCAGCTGACAAGCTCCTTTCAGATGCCATCTAGGGAAGTGAAAGAAGAGACTTGTGACTGAACATTAACTTCTGTACCCAAACACATGAATAATGAGAGGAACAGAAAATACAGATCATCATAGAGCAGTAGTGAGTGACTCTGATTTTCAACCAAAGAATTTCACACAGAACGTCAGTCGTGAGTTTAATGCCCTCTGGCTGAGCCCAAGCATACCTTTCAGAAAAACGTTCACTTAAATTTAAAGTCATGGATGAAGTCATGACATCTTGAGGTGTCAGCTTCTTCACTTCCCTTCATAATTTTTAAGCCTGTGATAAATCAGTACTTGGCCTTCAACCTGGTATCTTATTGCTGAGATCTGTAAAGATACCTGCAAGCCCAATATGGAAGACAGTATACTTCAGTAGTTTCAGAGCAATGTTATTAAATTTTGCAACCCCCTGCCATGTAGACCCTTTTGATTTAATTTGTATGGGGTTTCCACAGCAGAACAACATTTTGCCTGGCTGAAAAGTTACAGGTGTTCAACAATAAGGAACACATTACTGCAATACGGTTTTTAGAAGACAGCATCAACTTTTCAGAGTTTATTCTTACTCTATTTACCTGGTTTTGTGTTTGGTATTATTTATAACTAATACAACAAATCACTAATGGTTAAAAATAGAAGTAGAGAAAGCATATAAGTAGAATTAATTGCTAATGTATCAGATAAGTAGTATTTTATTTGCATGCAAATTTACGAAGGGTATGCAGTGGGACAAAGCAACAAATTATATGGGTTGGAAGATGTTTAAGAATACTTTTCATTATTAAATGACTACATAGTAAAATGTCTTTCTAACTTTTAATGAGAAACATTGGCCTGATTGTGGCAGGTACTGTGTAATACAAAGGTAACTGTCCCATGTGATAGGAAATACTGTATGTTCAAAAGGAATTCTTTAACTTGCACATACCAAGTAAGCAGTTCTAGAAGCAACCAGGTTTTACATTAGCGTCCTATAAGACTACAAACACCAAGTCATTTCTTTAGTGGGCAAGATTTATGGTACAGCTTCCTATTCCAATTGATTAAGGTACTTTCGGTGCTGTAGGGGTGAAAACTGAACTCTGCAACAGAAGACTATGCATAATAAGAAATACAAAGTAACAGCTTGTGTTAGTAAACTTGAAGGGAGGTGTATTTAGTAACAGTTTAACATTCAGAGACGCTAATTATTTTCCTAATCAAACGCTGAACAGAACTCTTTTTCATAAGTACTGATTGTTTCAAGCTGGTTTGAAGCCAAAAGATCACATGGGAGCTCAACACCTCTAAAATCTAAAATACTTTCAAAAGTGATATAAAATTTGGAATCTCCAGCCTTACTCACGTTAAAGCATCTGGGTTTTCAGCAGACACGAACACACAGCTTTGGCAAATCTGTTCTCCTTAAACAGTTTAAACTCAGTGCACTGAACTGGTGTCTTCTCATAACCACATCAGGTATTTGGACCTTACCAATGAACTCCCTGAATTTTACAACTTTCATTTATCATGACATACATTAAGTGAACAACTCTTTTCTGTGAAAATCATAATTTATAACAACTATTGCTGGGAAAATTTCCAAATACTGAGTCTAGTTTACCTGCCATCTCTTTCTGCTGCCCCACCTTCTGTTACTGTTTTAACAAATATTCCCAGTTTTTCAAGGCCTGCATCTGCTCCGACTCCCATTCCAATAATGCTTATGCCAAGTCCATCTTCATCTGTGAAAAAGGCAAGCAAAAGCAGAAACTCCTTACATTTGATTTATATAGTTATTTGGTAGATAAACATTTATGCTTTGGTTCCTCCTGGTTTTCCATGTCAGTAACATTAATATCCTTTTGCTGCTTTTTGAAAACTTTTATTCTACCATTTTAATTATACACAAAAAATACCAACTTCACTCTTATACCACCTTCACCCTTATGAGAAGCTCAGAACAACAATCAAGATTTTTAGTCTTCTAGTGGAGAATGAAAACATTGCATCAAACCCTATGTAAAATCATGTGTTAATGGAGCGACACAAACCAATTCCCTTAGGGAAATAAAGAACTGCACGTCTCTGAACTGCTTCTTTAATTCCGTATCGAACAATTCCTGAAATCCCAAAAGCCAAGGTTACTACAACAGATTCATGCAAATTCAAGACAGGCTCTGTAGGCATGTGTGGAATTCCTCAGACTTGTAGATCAATGTCACAGAACTGGAAATGGCACACAGAGTCCATACCTTTTTCTAGTTCAACTGGGAAGAGCTCCAGCTTTTCCACACGCTTCTCAAGTTCATATTCAGCTGATGCAGCCACTGGGTCAACTTCATCATTTCTCCTGTCATAGTCTTCATTGGAATATGTATTGAAAACCTGTGGAAACAAAAAATCACTCAACTGTCTACCCCAGAAAGACTGTTGACTCATTAGAATAGCTACTGATTTTGTACTGTGATGTTGCAGAGCTTGAAAAGGCTTTTGAAAGACAAATTTCTCCTGTTCATTCAAATTTCAGCTTTTTAAATTTGTGCTTTTTCATTCAAATAAAGCGCAAGTGTGGTTGCAAAAGTCAATTGAGTATAAATAATTTTTATTGTTTCTGATTACAGATGCAGAAGGTGATCCTGAATGATTCAGTAGGCCTATACATTTCAATATTTAAAACACATAATTCAACTTAACTAAGAATGAACAATTAGTAAAGATTCACAGATATAAAAAAGCAAAATACATTGAAATGAGGATCTGTATACAATCACTGTTTCAGTCCCAGTTCCTACTGAAGTTCCAGTTTGCTTTCATTTAACGAAAGCTAGACCTGAAGATTACTAATCTACTTTTACACCACCTATGGATACCATTAGAGATCATTCTCCATATTATGCATTAACTTAATATTAGGACAGTGATGTAAACAGATATGGGTATTTTTTAAAGCAACCAGGTTTATAGCTTTAGTTTAGAGCTAAAGCAGTTACTTAACATTGACTGCATTAACCTGATCATATTATTTACGCTACTTTGTATCATACCTTCTACATGAACATGGCCCTCAATCAGAGATTTTTCAGATGTTCAGTAACTTCAAACAGCCAGGAACAGCATATTTTCAGATTTTAGAGGTCAGAGTTTGCCGGCTTAATTCACTTAACTGTCCATATTTGGCATTAATGAAAGAATATGCATTATCAGTGGTAATAATTTTACTAAACTTCAGTCCCACACATATATCATGTGCATTACTTCAAAGGGAAACAATTTCCCATATTTCCTCTTCCTCTTTTACAGGCACCCTACAGAAGACACAATTATGTAGCCATTTTTTTCTATATTACTGTTTCTCTTACAACATAAAACATATATTCAGGTCTCAAGAAGCCTCCTCTCTTACAGTCTTGCTTGGAGGCTCCTTGATGGCCGCCCCTGGAGCAAGCATGCCAGCTTGCTGCCCAGTGCAATGCCAGGAGCTGGGCTCGTTTCCACCTGAGGTTTCACCTGCCTGAAAACCTGTCAGTGCAGATTAATTTATTTTAAATAGAAAATATATTAAAATTGCAATACAAAAATACTATTCAATACTGTAATAAGTATAGTAACTGTGTTATGGCTACTGCAAAGCTACTGCAAAAAACCTCCCAGCTCTATGTAAAGTAGTGGTTGAAACAGAAAAGACGTTAGTCGCTCTATGGAGGTTTTAACTCCTGTATCTTACATAGATGTGAAACACTTAATAAATTGCCTCTTCCAAGAAGACTGAGATGATAAAGGTTTTACAAGAACCCACAAACCTATCTCACATTGATTTTTACTGATATTGATACAAGAAAAAGGATGTTTTAATTAATCATGCTCCTACGAAGCCTTCATAAATATATCCAAAAGCTAAGTAAAATAAGTCACATACTAAACGCTGTCCAATGCTGCTGAACATTTTATGCTACTTTAGTATGTATAAAACTGGACAAAAGACACTGATGCAGAAATAAGCATAAAGAAATGTAACAATTTACGTGGTCTAAAATAACCTGCAAAATCTATGTGCAAGTTCTGGCCATACAACACACAAACAGAGAAACTGTGCAAGCAGCCAACCCCTTCAAAATGTAAGTGATCACCTTCAGCTCCTTCCCTAAGCTTCTGTTTGTGGATGCAATAACTGCATCTGCATCAGGTATTCTGTAAAAGCCTTGAATGATGTATTAATTTCTGCTCCTGTTGTTAACCCCACTGGGTTTTTTAACTCCCAGCTAAAATGGAAAAGAAAATGGAGGGTGTCTGTACCTGCTTAACAGCCTGACAGAGGAGTTCTGAAAAGTCTTTTGTTACTCCATGTCTTTCACACACTTCTTTTACACAAGATAAAGCCTTCTTCATGCTACATACCCCTGTCTGCTGCTTCTCAAAACACTTGAAGACAGGAAGAATCATGAACATTGTTTTCTATGTAGGCCATATTAAGCTAGAAAACAACCCACAGATCTAACGATGCTAGCCTGTATGTAGTAAAAAAAAAGCAAGTACAGGACAGAAGGCCATCACATTTATCTTTCGATTGAGATGTACAACTCACAGCAACCATCTCTACCCCGACACAAGAACAGATCAAACCAGCCAGAAGCGCCCACTCAACAGCAATGAAAAGCCCTTCTGCAGGCCGGTGGGTAACCTCCCCTGGCAGCTTCCCTTCCCTGTGGTTTGCTCTGAAAGGCGACTATGCCCACTAAGGGTTCCATATCCAAACCCAACCTCATTTATGCTGACACCAACCAAAATACAGATCAATCAGTAGAGCTAGACCCGGCTAAAACATTACTGAGCTAAGGTTTGACCACAAACCTTTAGGTCTGAAATGCAGCAGTCATGCAAGCAAGTACACGTTAAAAATAACAGCTGTGAGTTTAGCTTGGATTGTCTCATTTATCAACATGACAAGAGAGACCTGTATTTCAAATGTGGAACAGAGATGGATGTTACCAAGGAAAATGGAGGTACAGTCGCTAGCTGTTGAAGGATGGTGAGAAAGGCAGACAAATATTGCTTGCTGAAGACAAAGAATAGATGAGGGTGAGGTATAGGGAAAAAAACATGCTACAAAATTAATATATTTATTTCTGGATTCCTTTTCATCATGTTAACTGGCCCCATTCTTTTCCTTTTGTTCAATGACTGCCACTAGTATATTGTGGCAGCAGTTTCAGATTCGTTGCAAAGTGACTGGATATGCTTCAGGATAATTTTATTTCAAAGCATCAAATCATATATTTAGTTCTTGTTTGGGATGATCTTTCTTGAACCAGATTAGATAGAAGAGACGGCTTCTTGGATCTTGCTCACTGTTTTGGAATATTTAGATTTGCACACAGGAAGGGAATTAAAGATGCTGTTGGTCGTGAATACAGTTATCATTATGTCTCCAAATATACCATGCCACTTTTATCTAGTATCTTACCTGAGCATTCAGTCTGAGATTGTGGGATCACTGATAGCATCAAGGTAAAATAGTCTATGTTTCCCACCTGGCATTAACTCACCATCTTTTGTACACTGGTTATATGATCTTGCCTACTGCCTTCAATGGGTGTTTTGACTAGGGGAAGAAGGAGGATATTCTTGTATGCCATCTACCTCATTTTGCACAATCACATTTAATGGTTGACTGATTCTATTAAATGAATCTCTGGGTGTTAAAATGAAGAAAAGAAAATTTGTGCTTGGACATTTTCTTTCTTTATGAAACAGTCTATTCACCATAGTAATGAACTGCTTGCTCAGTACAGTCATGAGAACTGTCACTCAAGATTTTACTTTGCTAAAAATAAAAAAAAGCTTTAACTTTTTCCTTAAAGTATGCTTAACTTGATTTAAGTAGACCACTTCACCACATCTGTTGCTGCTATGTTTCCTAGAGTGTGTGTGGGATTTCAGAATTTTCCCATTCCCTGTGATTTAACAGATTTGGTTTTGCCATCACACTGACCAAGTACCCACTACAACAAGGTCTACTGAGCCATTATTTAAAGAAAGCTCTTTTTCAGGAAAATCCAATACATCATCTTAATCTCTGGTTGTACCTCATGGAATTCACCTGTGATGTTTACTAGGATTTACAACAGCACTTGTAATCCAGCAACAGCGGAAATAAAAGGCCACCAACAACAGTGACAACCCAGTGGATACCAATGCTGTGTGTACGTCAAAACAAACAAACCCCGAAGAACTGATGAGCTCACTCCAACATTGCTGTTAACAGAACATAATTCTGTCCTCTCTAAAGTGAAAGAAAAAGGGTCATCCGTGATTCATCCATCAACAAAATAACGACAAACTGTATGATCAAAGACGCGGGTATTATTGTTAGGCACCATGGGGAAATTACACATACGTGACTACTTACTTCTCTTTCAGAGACCAGTGACAGAGTACAATCTAGAGAAGACATGTCACTAACTACAAAAATATGTTGCAGACTCTAATTCAGAAAAAAAAACCACATTTTGGTTCTAATACTTTATTTTATGAATAAGACCAGAAAGATGGAAAGTGATTATTCTTGGAAAAAGGAAAAGTTTTGTAAGTTTGGGGCATTTTCTCATAGCTCTCAACTACCAAGAATCTTTACAGAATTTTGCTGGCAGTAACCAGTAAGGAGTGGCAACTCTTTTTTTTTTTTTTTTTTTTTTTTAAGGAAGTCAGCATGGAGATGAACTATGAAGAATTACATGGACTCTTGTCCCCACTGGCTCGCCAGCTTGGTGCTCCATTAACCATGTTACTAGTATTGCATACTATAAACTCTGCAACATAAAAACTGTCTCGTCTGATGTTTTTAAGAAAGTTCCAGACATATTGAGTATATGCTGGACATGCCTATACTGTCTTTGCAAATTGTGCTAAGGAACAAGACCTGATCCCAGGTTCAGCTCCTGCTGACTGCCTTGCTGTCTATGCTCTTTGCCCCTCCAGTGACTGGTGGCCACCAAACAGAAAGAACCGTGCAAGAACTGCATATTGGTGGATGGCACCTTATTGCAGTAGCTGTTCTACCACACCTTCACCTACTCAAGCCTAACACACACACAAAGAGTCTCTTTCACATGCAATTCTTGATTACACCAGGTCGTTCCGTGTCAGGGGCCACAGCCAACATGCACTGGTGATCACTGTGCAATACCAATTATGAAAACAGGCTTCCCACCCACTATTGCTACGCTGTCATAATGCCTGCTCCTCATGCCTCTGCTCAGAAAGCAAAACCAGCACCTAAGATCTGACCCAGCCATCTGGGTGAGATGGATCACCACCATCATCGCAGGAAAGCAGCGCTGCAAAAAATGGCACAAACACTTAAAGTGAACATTTGCCAGCAAGTCATGCCTCTGACATCCACTCTGGGGAGGGGAGTAGGCATCACAACCATCACCTCACCATAATGATGCCATGTAAGACCAATAAACTACTACTTTTCCCCAGCATTTTCTTATTTCTGAAAATTCAGGGTAAAGGTTTTGTAAACCTCGTGTGCTAGAGGCCATTTTGAAAGTGATGCTAGGCCATGGAGCGGTTATTGCACCCTGACACCATCACTGCCATTACTAAACAGGCTGCTGGTGGCCACCAACAAGCTGATTAATCTTCAGAAGCACTCTCTAGCTGATGCAGAGTTGTCAATGAGCAGAGGACAGCACATACCAGCAAAAGAGACTGGTATTGCTTGTGTGAACAGTAAACATTGCTGAAAGCTCTTCTCAAACCTGCACAACAACCTATCTACCTCCTCTTTTCCTTTCATCGCTGTCATTGGGCAAGAACAACCAAACACACCTATCAGAGGCACCTCCTGTCCCATTATGGAGAACTGAGACTTTCAGGCACATTTGCAGGCATAAAAAGCAATGCTATTAGCCTTGGGATGATCCAAAATCCTCTCCTTTTTTCACAGCTACCAAGGCAAGATCAAGGCCATTTTTAAACTTTAAAAATTTGGAACACCTCTGTTCCACCCCTTCTTTGCAGACAGCAGCAGCAACCAAGTGGGTCACCTCTCTGTATACCCTGGTGAGAAGCCCTCAGAATGATCAGGTCATCTTCTGGCCATACATCATTACTGTTCTATGATCCAATGCAGGAAGGTGAACAATTACACAAGTACCTTATAGTTTTATCATCTCCAGGTGTGCTGTGTATTTGCTGGAGAGTCACAGAGGACTCTCTCACGTGGAGGGAACAAAACTTGGCACAGTGTCCATAGTTGGAGAGAGTGGACCTCAGAGCACAAATTCTAATCTTTCCCATTTTCTTCTCCAAGTGAATAAACTTGTTTGTCCCGCACTGAAACTGGGAGAAAACAGGAATGTGCAAACACTAAAGGGAACTAATCAACCTGACACTATGGATGTGTCCTTTGGCAACCTTAATTACAATGACAGTAATAACAATTTCCTTTGGCTGGTTCTGCCACATTCACCCTGTTGACTCTGGGAAAGATGAAAACCCAGAGGTTGTCTTTAATGCAGACATGGATGATAATCATATGTATTTTGTATCAGAAGCATTATTATTAATTACAGTAACAGCTGGAATTTCAGACAAGTTTTGTTGTGATTTTTAGCAAGAATCCAAATAAGGAAACATAATGGCTAAGTCAGTGATTTGGACATAGAACATTCAGAAAAACATTACAAGTCGTGGATGACACCATCAGTATTTTCTCAGTCTAGAGAAGTCTTTAAGTCTAGAACAGCACGCAATAGCACCTGCCTGCCCTCTGTGAGGAGGAACAGATATATTTGCAGGGTAGCTGCCTATTCCTTCAGAGCAGTTTTACAATCATCTCTTGTTTTGAATATACTAAACTGGACTTCTGGACTTCCTCCACTAAGGATGAAAAATTCTCTTGGGGGGAGAGAAGACAGGAAGAGCTGTAAGAGCACCATAGGAAGCACCAGACATGTTCATGGATGTGACACTGACCTACAGTGTTGTACTTGAAGTACAAGCAGTTGTGAGTACTCCTCCCGCGCTGCACCCCGCAAGGGCAGGAGGCAGGCACAGCACTGAGGATAACCTCTCCGGCTGTGCTCAAGAAGCTAAATGAGAGAAAACCAAACACAGTTTTACCACTCATCTTCTGCTTGCAAGTCTCTCTACAGCATAGCTTCAGGTAGGAGAGGAAGCTTTGACAACGTCTGAAATAGGTAACTTCTTTTTTAAAGAGTCTTTTCTCTGTGATGTCGTCACTTTGTCAAAGTCAAAGGGAATGAGGCAGTGAGGAGGAGCCACCACAAGCTTCCTCCTGCTTTCCTGGCTTTGTGCTCCCCTAAAGCCTGCATGGGCATCAGCTGTCACTAACGCTTCAGCAGGGAAGCACCAAGGAGACAAATCTTCCCAAGAAGCAATTGCAGGAATGAGACACAGATGGGAATTAGACAGCTGCAATATTGAGAGAAACTGATCGTCTAACACCAAAACCAAGCCTGGGGTTTCCCTCAGAAAGCTCTGTAGGAGAAAGATCTGTTTTAAGCAGTCTGAAACTCCAGCAAAAAGAACTGCACAGCAGATTTTAGTTTCTGAAATCCTACAAGTATCTGGGCCCTAGACTCCTCCATCCCAGAGAGACCTCTTCTGACATACAACAGAGAGCCAGGAGCAACCGCTGCCATGCACAACCAAACTGTTCAATTTGTTGATACAAAATGGAAAATATTATCTCTAGATATTCTTGTCGTAGGCAACTAGCACATGCTATCAAGTGTTCCGTCTGTTGGAAAAGTCATGAAGACCATGTCTAGTAAAAAACCACAGTATCGCTGCCCTGCAGCAGCATCAACACAGCTTGCATCCATACAGCTCCGACCACTACAGCACGTCCTGCACCTGGCCTGTCTATGGGGAAAAGCACCCGGCTGATGCTAACCCTGAACCGTGCCACAGTCGCACTGCCTGGTGGGACACCTGCATTAAAATGCATGGACTAATCACACACATTCCTTAGGCCTGTGACATGACTGTGCTTTTGCTTCCCACTATAAGTAGTTAAACAACCAGGCAGACTTCACTTGTAAGCTCATTTCACTGAAACTAGTATCTTAAATTTTATACAGTGCAGTTTCAGGCCGAAACATGGAACTGAAATTGCTTTGATGGTACTGATGGATCATCTCCTGGTATCAACGATACCTGGTCACTCTCTTTGACCTCTCCACTGCATTCACTACTGTTAAATCAGAAGGTCCTACTGCTTCAGCTCGGAGGGGCTGCAGGGACTGAAAGTAACCCAGATAAAACATTGAGTCCTTCCAAGAAGGATGCACCAATGTATAGCAGTGCATTGAACTGCTCTTCCACTACAAATCCCTTCCCTGAGTCTTTTAATTCTATGTAGCTCAACACTGACATATTGGTATAAACATGTGGCCTTCTTGGCACCTTAAATCAAGTAGAAGGCCAAATTTTCAGATTTCTCTTTTCCTCTGTCATCTCAAATTTTCTGTGTACAAATATGATTTTTACCCTGTCTTTCTACTACTTGGCTCAGTTTTGGGTGTGACTTCTTTAAAACACCTGTTTTCATTAAGTAATTTCCTAGAATAGCTTACTATTTAGTCAGTTTGTACTTGTTCTATTGCTGATGTACTAGCTTTGTTACAATTTACGTCACCAGTTGTCTACACAGTAGAAAAATACAAAATCATTGTTGCTGGAAATGAGATGTGTGCCCCATGTGAAAACTTCATGCTGTTACTCTTAATTAAGACAGGTCAGAGTAACTAGCAAGTAAAAATAAGCCCTGGTACTGAAGAGTAAAACCAAAGCTAATACAGATCTGCTCTTACAGAGTAATTTCTATGAATGTAAAAAATTTTCCTGATCATTATCTGGCTAATATTGTGTCATTACAGATGAATGTTATATGACAAAGGAGATTAAGATCTCCTGAAAATACTAAGTTTTCATATTAGGGCTACCTAAAACCTTGCTCCATGAAGGTAAGTTAAATTTTAACTTAGACAAGTAAAGTAGAAGATAAGTAAAAATTTTTACAGTAGTAAGTAACACTCTCAAATGAAAACATCCTATATTGCATGTGCTACTCGAAGGAGGATCAATGAGGAGATAAAAGATGCTCTTTTCTTAGAGTATGTTTTCCTCACTCTTTATGAAGGGACTCTTTCCCTTCTGAAAATATCCAATCTGGGAAAAAAGAAATCCAGTACTTCAAATCTTACAAAAAACAGATGAGTCCTGAGAAACTCCTGTTCTCCAGACACCGGCTCTTGTTCTGACTCCATCAGTGACCCAGTAGAGCTGCTGCCTCCTTCATGTGGAGGAGCAGATACCCCTCTGACTTTACCCGTGCTTTTTCATGTAATGTATTTTTCAAAGCCTCTGCCTCCCTCCTACCTTCACAACAGCATGTATCACTGACCCAGTCTAGGGCCACCCCGACACAAATAATCTCCACTCATCTGCTAATTACACTCAAAGCCATTGCCAAGCAATGCTCCTCTTTCAGAGACTTTGGAACACGAGATCACTGCAAAGCAACAAGCGCTGGGACAATACTTCAATAAAGCATTTAACAAAACAAAACCATCCGAGATGCGGCCTGCCCCACCACTACCGCCAACAGGAGCTCAATACCAGGGACAGAGAGAGGGTGTCCTGCAGTTCAGGAATGAGTTACTCCAAGTGCTTTCAGTGACAGCAAACTCCTGCTGAAAGGGAATTTCTTGTAGGCTGTAACTTTGACTAAAATAAACTTTGCAGTGGCAGAATGTGAACTTTCCCATGCCACATCCATTTAGGGGGGATTTAGGGTCCAAAGCCTGTTGGAAACAAGCGGGACTGTAGCCCCGCACCACCATCTCTTCATATTTTTTAAGGGACTTGAGAACAAGATAAGCTTCTTTGAAAACAAATTAATACTTATATACTTAAGAAGCTATACAAAATGCAATGCTGGTCCCATAAACACTGAGGACACTTCATTATACAACAGCTAGTGTCCTTGTTCACAATCTTGATCTAGCGCACAGTGAAAAAATGAAAAGTGGAGACTGAACTGTCTCCCATAGGCGTGAGTCCTCGTAGACCAGGCTTGCCGTTTGGAGCAGCAATCCTACTCACGTGAAACTTCAGGAACATCGTGTCATGAGAAACACAGATGACAGGAATAATTTCTTTCTTTTCTACACAGGCAACAAATTATGGCCTCTAGGTTGCTGAGGGCAAATATGCCTCTAAACTGACCCTGGAAAAATTTCAGCTATTTTCCCACGGCAACCCTAAAAAAACAAACAGTTCACTCATTGGCAAATATTGAATTAGTTCAACACAAGAAGTTTGAGAATAGCTATCTGCTGGTTTTTTATTAAACTCGTCTTCTGTGCTTTCAGCGTGCAACCCTTTGTAGGGTATCTGAACATTAGACTTACCTTTTGCTGGAAGGCAATCTAAGTAACTCAACATGCTTACCCTGAAAGGCTCACCCTGGTCAGACTTAAAGATTCACTGGTATCAAAACTCGTCTCGCATGGAATTTGCAACTTGCACAGCTATTAGGGTTGCTGTGTCTCAGTTTTGTTCTAGTAAGCGAGTAAAACAGCATCCTGCACTGAAACCCAGAGTTGATAAAGATGTCTGAATAGTCTTACCTGGATATTCCTGCTTTCTTTGCACACAGTGACCGGTTACAATTCTGTGAGGTTTTTTTCTTTCCATCCTTCTCACTATTTTTTTTGTCATAACCATTATTACAAATGGGAAATTCCAATACTGTCCTGTTTTTCTCTTACATTAATGGTACACACTAAATGATTTTCACTGAATTCTGTTTGATGAGTTTTGCAGACCTGGGTCTATATCTTCCTGGGCAGTAGGTTGATTTTTGTAATGCAGCAGCTTGGAAGTAACAGGATAATGGATGAATAAATGACTAGTGAGGTGACTCCCCTGAGTCTTACTGATCATATATGCATCCCACAGAGACTTTTTAAGTCTTGTGTACTTCACAGGTACACCTCATATGAAATTTATTCCTTTGCCCTGACCTTGCCTTTTTTTAACTTTATGTTGTTTTACTGACAAAAGTTACTGACAAAAATTTACTTCACAATTGTTTAAATCTTCTAATGTCTATTTTTTGTCAGTAATTCACAATTTAGAAATAGAAAATAAAAATCAGGAAAAAAAACAACTTGTATTTTTCAGGACACTAGCTTGACAATTGTAGGGAAAAGAGCCAAGAGACAAGCTCCACTGTATTGCGTTCCCATAAAGCTCAGGGTTCCTCAAAAAGTCCCTCCTGCCAGACTTCTTTCATAGATCCCATACAGATTAGAGATTTAGGTACAGCAATTAAACACATCACTGCCTACAGCAGTGCAGTACTGACCTTTAAACCTGAACGGCTTTGGCTGACAACTGCACTCCTGTTTCAGGCCAAAGTAAAAACATTTGCCCACACCTTGGGAGTGTCTCCAGCAGAATGAAGAAGCAGTTGCTACAAGAGCACATCGATAACCACGCTATACAAAAAAACTATAAAAATATCAACAAGAATATTTAAGAAGAAAATTTGTTTCCAATGTGACAGCAGATATATTTCATCACTCTTTTGGCAAGCCCCTCTATTGCCAAGGTAACAAACTAGCATGCTCAAGAACTCCTTGTATCTTTGAACATGAAAATAAGCATGCAAACAAGAATATCTCTAGTGAGCCGAGTTTGACAAATTAATTATAATACAGTACAGCCTCGAGTCTGGACCTCTGGTGTCTAACAAGTTCGAACAGATAGGAGAGCATGAAGCAAAGTTGCAATTTCTGTCCCTAGACGTTTATTCCTGAATCTGCTGCAGTATTTCTTCCAGATCCTTACATTGCTGCCAATTTACATCGTAACTGAGGGTGCTATTTTTCTTCTGCCTTCAAGAGTGTGACACATGAGCTGGCCAAGAATAAATGCTGCTTCTGGTACCAATTAGTACAGCCTGCCATACAGTAGCGATGCCACCATGAATCAACACGTCAGTGTTTCTTCTCTCAGCAGTCTCACTCTCCCTCAGCCTACAAGTCAAGATGTCCAAACATAAGAGTAAAAATGCACAAATGTTCTCAGAGGCAAACACCTGAAACAAAATATTGACTATTCATAAAGCATTCTTATTTGTATTCAAAATAAATCTCAGCAGAGATAAATTGTGCAATCTGCGTATTCACCAAAAGTGAATCTACAAAAACAAAATTTCACAAGCAATTCCTTTTATTAATTTACAGATGTCAGAACTGTTAAGAAAATAATTCAAAGGATAAAAAGGGCACAAAAAAGTTATCATAGGCATTAATTTAGAAGATTTGCTGAATAAATTATACAGAGATAATTCATCCAACTCTAGTTTAATTGTGAATTTACAATGTATTTTGTAAACTGAACAAAAATGAATACAATGCTTTTATACATAGATATAAATATATATCTATTAAAAATGTACTACAAATAGTACACATTGTTATCTATCCCTTTACTTAAGGCAGAGAAGAGAGCAGAAGTGGAAGAAAAGTTAGGTGGAAACAGTCTGACCTGGTGTCCAATTTTCTCAATATTACATCATCAATACAAATCCTATTCTGCTTTTTTGAGGTGCAAAGTTGCAACTGCCCCAAAGGTTTTTTATGACTCATATACCTTGTCTCACTCCTAGCAGCTACTGCATTTGGTACTAATTGGCAATCTTACCGATACTGCTGTAGATGCAGCAAAGACCAAGTGAGCCAAGGAGAAGGATCTTCAGTGCCAGAAACCAGAAGACTTTACAGCCTTGCCTCAGACCAAGGCCCAATAAGCAAATGCGTTTCCATGCCAGACTGTAGTGGGAGCCTTTCTGAATCTCCAAAGCTGTCCCACCACCACCTTTTACAATAACTAAGTTCATATAAAAATCATAAATGAAGAAATGCTTGGATTTTTTTTTTAATGAGACATTCTTATTTAAGGAATTCCTTAACTGAGATTGGATTTCCAAATAAAGACAGTCCCACGGTCTAAGATGACTGTGGGAAACTATTATATTCTATCAAGAAATATTCTATTAAGAAAAACGCAGAGATGTGTTACACTCTTCCTTTCCAGACTGCCAGTGCACAGACTATTCATTACTTAAGTACACGGCTTATGAGTTGAAGCACAGCTTAAGTATGACACTAGATATTAGACAGCCCTTCAACTGGCCTTCTGTACACGGTAAACATAATCCCCCAATTTAAGGTGGCAGAGGTTACAGAGGGTATTTATTTAGTTTCTAGTACAAGCAGGTATTTTTCTACATCGACTAAAATGCTTGTGATTCCAAGGAATCTAAAGCCTTTGGTAGCCTACTGCTACGTTCACATTAACATCACCATGCAGTGATACAAAAGAGACCAATTAATGGGGTGTTGCATTAATTTGGTAGGATTGTTGCACCCGCTCCCACCAAAACCCGGCCGTCCAGCCTGTTAATGCCACTGTTTGTATATAAAAATGGACAAACAGGCAGAGGCTAAGAGGATTAATGGAAAAGCTTCTGTAATACAGCAGAAGGTTTGCTGTATTTTGTAAACAACTTTCAAATGGAAAATGCAATGCAGCATTCTCAGCGCCAGATCACTACTCAGTTACTTCATATTGTAGACTTACCAATCCCTTAATTGCATCTGCAGGCGGAATTCATTTTGGCTGACTGCATTTTTTCTAATGATAGTTTCACATTTGCACTGTTTAGCACAATGAATTGCATCCTAGTAAGATGTAAAACTGCCTAGAGTAAGCAAAAGAATGTTTATCCATTAAGCATTCATACCGAGTGTATTACATTACAGTTAATCACACCAATGCTTCAAAAATCAGAGAGTCTGTATTTCCAGAGGAATTTAGTCTCCCTAATGCCTCCTAACATGGTATGCGGGGTACCTAACACAAGTCAAGAATAAGGGCTCCCTGGTCTGACTGTGTAACTGGTTCAAACATACCAGCTTTAAGTGCAATTTAAAATATGGTATTAACGGAGCAAGAAACAGAAGGTTACAAATGTGTGCACACAGTATAGCCGAATGAATAGACAAAGAGAAAGAAGGATCATGGGGATAAGCCAGTATTAATGAATAATGCTAGCTTGGGATGAGACTACAGCCATAATGCCACAAAGTGGGGATTCAACATAAATACATTTAAAGTGACTCAATTCAACACTATTTTTGGACATTTTTCAACTTCAATATTTGCTGTGACATCAGGCACAAAGTCTGATATTAATCCCTTGAAATCAATACCAAAATTGACTTCATCAATCCCAAGAGGAAGAGGTGGGAGTCTATGACAAATTTTTTTCACTTTACCCTTCATATTGTGGAAAAATTAAATGAGCATAGAAACTACAGTGAGTTTTGCTTGCATGAACTATTAACACAATTCTACCCTTTGTGCCCAAATTTACTGCATAAATTCAGATTTTATAGACCTCTCCTACATACCAATCTGTGATGGATTTGAAATTCTGGAGAATCAAATGCAAAGCATAGCACCCAGTGCTCTCCATCCTGAGAAGGCGTTTGTGGAGCAACACGGAGCCCAGGCTGTGGGCACCCCAGCTTTTGGTACAACTCCCCCATTCTTTCACCAGGCTTCCCGTGTCTGTGGCACAGGGTGCCAAAGACACTGAGGTAAGGCTCAGTGATGCTGCTTGCAGGGCTGTTATTGCTGTGCCTCAAAAAAGCAAAGCCGAAGACCTTTGTCTGCCCCATCAATATCATCTCCTTATGTTAAAAAGCGAACATGAACCTTCTCCACTGACACCTAATGGGAGAGGAGAGTCCTGACTCCTGTCATGCTCCTGTCATTCAACATGCAGGAATACAACTCAGGGAAGCTACAGGAGTGAAATCAATGAAGAGTGGGAAAATATATCCTTTTTGCACTCTCTCTCTTCTAGAAAGAAAATGGTTTCAGCCTGGCTGCTGTGGGAAATGGGGAGGATGCACTTGTGCATGTGCATTTGGGCTGGGTTTTTTTGTATTTTTCTTAGAGAGTTTTGGTGTATTTTTTTTCCCCACAGGAACACCTTGTTTTACTGTTCTGGGGCTGACCAAGCATCTCCCTGTGCATGTCCTTAATAGTCCCAGCATGCATGGCTACACTTGGTCAGAGCGGCAAGTGGGGCACCATGTCCGTACACATCCATTACTGGGTATGAAGACAGACATGGGGTTAAATGTGAGCCCACTGCTGTTCCTGCCACACGCCAGCAGTAGATATGGCCTTGGAAGCAGACACATGCCCAACAAACTCCTGGACCTTTATAGATGACTTGAGTCCTCCGAGCTTTCTGTCTTCCAGATGCAACTTCTTGACCTGCTTCAGACAGAAATAACTGAAGCTCAAGACAATACTCCACCTTTGTGAGGGAAACCAAAATATGAGGCTTAGCTTTCTGTCCAGATTTGCCCAAGTAGAGGAGCAGACAGTGCTGTTTATCATGTGCAGAGATGGAAAACTGCAACCAAAAAAGCTACAGAAGAACCTCTCTGTATGTTCTGTCAATGTAGTAAACAGAGCAGGGGCATCTACTTTTGTAGCTGTTCAGCTATTCCACCAGCTGAAGCATGCAGCACACATCTGGTATCACTGTCACTCACGGTAACTGTATTCTGGTTACAAACAGCTGCACATTTCTTTTAAAAGTAAACCAGACACCATTTAGTGAAAGCTGGCCATACTCCAGACAACAAATTAAAACAGGTATCGTCTGTGGATGACCGGCTATAAACTCAATACAGTAAGCTTTTCAATAATCTTAGCATGATTTTAATGGTTACCCCAGTCTAATATAACGAATAAAGAGAACATACCCAAGTATCTCTAAAAAATCCTGACATTTAAATATTTTTAAGTCAGCTACTGTTCATTGTCTAAAGAAATCACCAAGGCTGTGACTCTTGCCTAAACTAAGAGCTGTGAATGAACAACCAGAGTAAGACAGCAAACCAATCTCACAAAACTTTGCTAGAATACATTTACACATATAACCTTAGCTATTTTTTGGAATCCCTAAGTAAAAAAAAAGTACACATTCAAGTTTTTTTAAAAAAAAAAGTTTTTTAAAAAAAAAAAAAAAGCATATCTTCTAAAATACTATTTTGTAGTTACGGTTTCGAGAATACCCATCAATGCTGAAACGGTTCTTTTTTGGGGGCATTACTATTCTTAGTCAACCCTATGTAGATCAAACACAGGGAAAAATAGAAAACAATTCAAAGCAATGTTTGCAAGTCCTTCTTTAGTATTACTAACGAAAGTTACTACTAGTTCAAGAAAACCAGAAAACGTGACGTTAACTTTCACAGGGAAACTGCACGACAGCCAATTGATACAAAGCATATGTAACTCCTGGCTCCTTTTTACCCCTAAAAAACCCAATAGTGAATAAAACCACTGTCCTGGATGAGGGAGTTAGTTAGATACAGGTAGTGTGGGAAAATAAATTTGTGGTTGGACATCAAAACAGTCAAGTTGGTAAAACTTTCATCTTGAAGACTTTAATTTTAACCTTACTGTTATTGATTAAACATTCTGAGATTCTAAAAAAAACTTATCAAAGAGCACCTTTTGTTTGCAAATAAAATATTTGGAAAATAGCATGAAATGACAATTTTGAAAAGCCTTTTCTATTGTACTAATAAATTGAATAACCACAAACACAGTTCTGTCTATATGCCAGCTCAAGTTTTAGCTTTCAATTCCTTGCAGTAAAGTAAGAACAGAAGCCACAGTGTTTAAAACGATGCTATCAACCATTTTAGTCTTGAAGGGAAGAAACATTTTCACAGATTATTCAAGGGTAAAACCAATAAAAGTGCATGCTAGAAGGTAAAAATTTATCCTAACATATTTATTGGTCAAGACCGACAGCATTAGCCACAGATATAAAGCAGCTGCATGAACGCGTTCTTGCTGCTTGAGCACAGGAGTCCATCCATCCTCGGTGAGAAAGCTGAGCAGAAGAGCCACACACAAGTCATGCAGGTACCCCTCCTGGGTCTGGACCAAGTAATACACAGTTTTGACAGAAGGATTCTGCAAATATAAAATGGATTCCCTCCACTTTTTTTCAAAGCAAAAGGAAAATCTTGCCTCTTTAGAATTCAAAAATCTCCAGAAGCATGAGCACACCTATTGCAAAATGCACAGAGTTACCGTAAAAAAGGAGAGCAGTGCGCAAAATGCTGGAGGAGAAAAAAGGAGTCGAGTTTTAAATTGCAACTGCAACCCTGGACAGTGTAGGGCGTTTATCATTTTGCTTAACTTTCCAAATGACATTTTAACCCAAATGGTTTTGGTACCACACAGAACATCAACAGTAGCTGGTTGTCACAGAAAATGACGCAGAGAACTGGTAATCTTACAACAGTTTACTAAAAACCGTGTGACTACTTCAAATTAAAAGCAACTTGAATATATCATGCATGGTTTTGCCTATTTATCCTGAAAGGTACGAGACATTGCTTCAACTCAATCTTTAAAAATTATTTTATCTGATCAGGCAGGCCTCATAGAAGCAGTATTAAAGTAATCTTAGTTTACCTACCTTTAGCTTAAAAGCCTGTCTGTCTTGCCAAAAGGGCAACTGTCATAATCTGCCTTAAATTCAAGTTTTTCAAACGGTGAATATACACTGTCCTCTATGCCCTAAGCTTAATTTTATTTCTGATAAATGTCATAATGTAACTCAATAAAGAAGGCAAAATAAAAATACAAACTGTAATTGTTATGTCTTTATGTTGTGACTTCTGGCTGTCAAGTGGCAGATTTGTGGAAAAGCCGTCATGTCTCTGTTTAGGAAAGAACTTGTATTTTATTAAACCAGCAGGCTTTTCTGAGCTTTTTCCAGGATAGGTGCTTGAAAACCGTATGCACAAAATGCTTGTTAGATACAAGAGTGGCTTTTCATACTCAAGCTTTGCCTTTGTTCTACCAAAACTTTGTCTTATGCCTTGTATTGATCTCTGCCAGAACAGATCAGGACAAAAATCCTTCCGCTGAGTACTAAGAACAATTCAAAGGCTGTTGCTTTGCCTTTCAGAAAATGCTTGATTAACTAGGGACTTATGTAGGGAACCAGAAATTAGTCAGCAAGAGACTACTGCTACATGATAATCACTTAGATGAAAATCCCTCTGTGCGCAATGCAAGATAATTGAATCCAGGTTAACCCTCCCTCATGGAAGCTACCTCAAATTGCTGTCTTTCTACTACCCTAAGAGCTTGCCACTGCCAGCTACAACAAAATAAATCCTCCACCTGTCACGTCCATGGCATGTTGTTAATGTGTAAGATCCTTAATGCAATCTGCCAAACAGACCACCTGTAACTGAGCGACGGAAATACCACACGTCCTCTATGGCTGAAGCCCCTTGTGAGGTTCATTGAACCGTGACGATCCCACAATACAAAACCAAGAGCACACACGTAGCAACAAAGCCCTCTCAAGTATAACCAGTGTGGTGAGTGTAATGCACCGAGAACAGTCACGGTGTATGGTCCTGAAGCACTAGAAACAACGTGGAAGACTGGAAAAAGCTCTTCTCAAATAATGGCTGTGAAAAAACCCAGTACGATACTAGTTAGCAAAGGCAAGCAATAATTTTACAATAAACTCTTGTCTTCACTACTTTCTAATCTATTACTAATAATAAGATAAAATAAAATATACACTAAGTTATGCTGAAAGAGATAGAAGCCTCAAATCTGGCAGCTTGCAGGTATTGACTAACAAAGTAAGAGAAATACCGGCATTCTCCATGGACTCAGTCACATTTGTCTGTCTCCAATTAAGGTCTTAAATTATGTTTATTAAAAAAAGAAAATTTAATCTGCTCCAGAGCAAAATGTTTTCTTGCAATGGTCTCATAAGCACTGAAAACCTACAGCATGACTTTACAGTTCTGAACATCTTTTTTGACCGCAGTTTGGGTCTTCAGGTGGGACAAGGTGTCCCAGCAGTTCAGCAATGTGCTTTTGTGAAACGTTCAGCAACCCATCCAAACTCTGCCTGGGCACACCACAAATTACAGTGAGGAGAGATCAGCATGTCTATCAAATAAGCATCTGGGTTACCAGCTAACAGCAAGACTGAAAGTACAGTTTGTACAGGGTACACCTTGCATGACTGTTCACCATCAGAGAAAAATAAAGATCACAGCTGCAGAAGTCGGTTTTGGCCAGAGGGGATGTAGCGGTTCAATTTGCTGCATGAGGCTTACAATCTGAAAGCCAAAATCACAACCTCAAAAGAACAGCAGCGGGGTGGTGGGGGGTGGCAGGAGTGGGGGGGTTGGTGAGATTTAGAAGTACTTCTAAGAGAAATGGAGTAGAAGAAAAATAATATGTAAGTCTAGCTAACTTAAGTCTGGCAGATGGAAACACCGAGTATTATCAAAGAGCAAAATGAGTGAAAGATACAGAAATGTCTTAAAGATGCAAAGTTATTAATGGTGATTCGTATTCTAGGTCAAAATTGTACAGCTCAAATAAAAGAAAGTAGTTTTAGAAAAGTAATAGATAAACATTTTTTCAAAAATAAATATTAAATTAATTATACTAGCCATTACTTAAAATCCAGTCCAGGTGCTACAGGCTATCTCACCCATGGAAAGCAATTCACTGACTACAGAAGGTGCAAGGAACAGCCCTGGTTTAACTGTGGCACAGCTCTAGTACATACAAAGCCCAAGGACACTCCTCTTCTACTCACCTGAAGACCCACTGCACACCTCACTGAGGGAAAGGGCTGGCAGGCTCTAGGCAGGGTGAGGAAAGCAACGTTTCGCTGAAAGCTTGTCTCAGCCGCCGGCTGCCCACCTCTCCTGCAGGCAGGAGACAAGGCCACGGTGCCGACCGCAGGCAGAGCCGGAGGGAACACGTCACCTCCCTAACGTCCGAGAAACAAGATCAACCATATGCTTCTGGGCAATTTATACGTAAGGGAAACATATCCGTGATTTCTGCTTATTCAAGTAAGTGTCAAAAGACTAATGCTATTATCCAAGGGGCTCTGTCAACCTAAAATATTCTCACATCTTACGATGGTCAAAGTTTTACATTGTGCAATAGAAGTATTCAAAAAACAACACCAGGCATGCAGTGCAATACAAGTAATCCATTACACTTACCATCTCTGAAATTATTTTTGTGCTTAGAACAGGCAAGAGAAATGACACTTCCTGGAGAGCTAGATCTCAAAAGGCAGGTAGGCATAACGCTTCATCCCACTTTACTATCGTTTTGGCTGCATGACTACGAAGAACAGTTTCAGCCCTAAAGCAGCTGCACGTTGTATCACAATCATATGCCTCTGTAAGGAAATGATCAGCACCAATTTCTAACTTAAAAGTTACATAAATTAGTTTGTTTTCCTACAGGACGAAAGAAATGCAGACGAAAAATTTATCATATGCCTTCTAGTCCTCTGTCACAAACTGAACTGAACTTGTCAGAAGTTTACAGCATCTCATTATGTGTTCATATCATGGATGAGATGAGAACTGATTTTGGTTTTTTTCCTTCTAGAAAATTCAAAAGAATCCAACTTAAAACATTTTTGTAGATATCCTCTAACAGCTGATGTATAAGAAAAGCTGCCCAATAACATGCCAGTAGAGTAGTATGTCAAAAGAAGCACTTATAATTGTCCAATTCTCTATTACATATTAGAATAATTCTACATTAACATATTGTTTCCTTTAGCCATCTATTAAAAAGACCTTACTAAAAACATCTGTTTTCCCAAAACACAATTTCTTCTCTAAATTAAGATAGCACTTTCTACATCGAAAAAGCAATTCTCTCTCATAAGACATTTAGCAATTTATTAAAATGTCTGTATTGTCTCCTCATTGCATAAATATCTTCAAAATACTAAAACCCCCCAGCAAATCGACCATATATATCACATTTTTTCTTCAAACTCTTTGCAGGATTAACTGATGTGCATGTAGAAACATCTTCATATGTGAGTACAATGGCTGTCAGGAAGGATGCAGCCAAATAGAAAAGTACTAAACTTACAGTTAACATTGGAATATTGAAAGTTATTTTAAGTGCAGAAATTCACATTTCAACAGACATATTTTAAGCCAAATTTCGGAAACGAGTGAAAACAGGAAGTTGAGAACCGACCAACCGTTGTATTTTTACCCTTGAATCCTGATACAGTGAGTAAACTCAAACAGTAAATGCTCACCAGTTCTACAAAACTTCTGTAGTAAAATGACGCAGGTATAAATTCATGCCAGATTAAGTCTTTGAGTTTGTGTATTTGACAATGTGAACCTCTATTTAAATTTTATTAATAAAGAGGCTGATTTTCATGTAGATTATATTTTATTATTATGACATAACTATTATAATAGTAATTATTATACAGAATATATGTTATTAGTGTGTATGTTCTCATTATATTATCAGTAAGCAGACATTGTGAGAGCCATTCCAGTTTTATGATCATTTCCCATTATAGACGAGTGCTAAACTCCAGGGAAAAAAAATATATATACATATGTACATGCACTCATTAATTTTCTTTTATTGAAAGAAATATGGTCCCATCATATTTCTTTTTATTACTGCTTCCTCACCCTATTCCTCCACCCAGTAAGAGATAAGCCAAACTGTATCACCAGTCAATCTAACAAACAGTAAGCATAACTGGCATATCTTCTCGATCCTATAAGGTCTTGGGGTTCTTCAGCCTGGAGAAGAGAAGGCTCCAGGGAGATCTTACTGCATGCAGCCTTTCAATACATAAAGGGAGCTTATAAGAAAGATGGAGACAGACTTGTTACCAGGGCCTGTAATGCAAGGACAAGGGGCAATGGTTTTAAATTGAAAGAGAGTAGATTTAGATTGGACGTAAGGAAGACATTTTTTACAGTGAGGACACTGGTTGCCCAGAGAAGTTGTAGGCGCCCCATCATTACAAGTGTTCAAGGTCAGGCTAGATGGGCCTTTGAGCAACTCGATCTAGTAGAAGATATCCGTGCTCACCGCAGGGGGGTTGGACTAGATGATCTTTAAAGGTCCCTTCCAACCCAAACCATTCCGTGATTCTATGAGTTTGAAAGCTGTGGAGTGGATGGAAGCAGAATTTCAGGAAGAAAACATACAAGCTCCTGTCATTTAGGGCAGATTTAAGTATTCAACTATTTGTGATTTCTATCAAGCTAAAAAGGGGGGAGGTTATTTCTGGCGCCTTACCTGACATCTGAGTATCGGCTGCTGCTGGCCAAGGGGAGCAGATGGTTTCCGGCAGAAGGGCAATGCTGCCTGGTGGCAGGGTCTAGACAGCCACAGAACAGACAGACACTCTTCCAGCTTCATTCATGCACGTGTATTCATCAGACAAAAGCATGCTTCTGCACATAATTAAGACTACTTAATTCTGTTAAAAACTGACTTGTGTGGGTAGCCCAGGCAGTTTGTCTCACTCGTTTTTAAGCACCTGTGAGTGACACAACTGCTATCTTCCCTGTTAGCCCACTATGTCCAGCTAAGCAAGCTTGCCTCCGAGCTGGGCAGGGGCAGAGGAGAACAACCAGTCCTACTGCTGGGGCTGAGCCTTTCCTCCTTCCAGTCCTGTGGAGAAGAAATGTCTCTGGAATCTAAACTTGCCACTACACTTTAGGTGCTGGTTTCTATCAGCTGATAAACTCCGAGCACCCTTCCCTTTTGGAGAGAAGCATGCAACCATCCCACAGAGGAATGCAATGGGCTCTGTGACCCCCGTGCTGCACAGAAAGTTAACCAGGCAGGCAGGCCAGTAGACACACGTACCAAGACAACCAGATTTTTCTCTACCATACCTGCTTGCTCATTTTACTGTGATTTAAAGGAAAGCAGATGACACATGACGGTGTATTTTCCTAAGAAGGAAAAATACACCAGTATTTCTTCATAAGAACATGACTTTTAAAAGCCTATGATGTGGCTGCTGGTCAAACAGTCTAGTAGAAAAAGGAATTACATCTTTGGCTCTGTAAAAAAGGTGTATCTTCAGCCTTTTAAACATTGATGTTTTAAGAGATTCCTTTCTTTTGACAAAACAAATTATTTTCAGAAAAAAAGAAAAAACATTATTTCAAATCTGATTGCCCTTGAGATATCAAGAGCTTGGCAATCTCATTTCCCCTGCAAGCTCATGACTGTAAGTACTGAAATAGGTAAAAGGATATCAGAAATCCTTAGAAAGAATGTAATATAGTTATTATGTATATGTAAGAATATAGTTTATATAAGTTTATCTTTGATAAAAAACAAAAATAAAAGTGCCAGACACCCCTGCTACAGAAGTTTTGCGGTGAACTATGACTGTCTAAAAAGTTCTTTCAACAGAAAGACAACTGAAGAAGATAGGCTATAGAAAGAACGGATTTTTTAAGCCACCAAGACACACTGAGATACTTGGTTGGAAGATACTAATTTACCATGTTCACAGGTAAACTACACTACTGTTTGAACTATATACAAACACACACACGAATCACCTAATATCCCATTTTGGTCTACAGGCCCTCCTGAACATAAAAAAGACTGTGCAAAGTGAACACGTCTTCACCTGTTTCTCCAAATCCCTCTGAAGAAACATAGGCAGCCTGAAAATGCAGGGTGTAGGTGAGGTGTCCAGGAAGGAGAGACCATTAGAAGTACAAGGCCGAAGAATTAATTAGCAGAAACAGCCAAAATGCAATTTTAAATTAAAAGCAAATTGCTGGTTGTCCATATTTAAGTGACAGCATTTATAGGCATCTGGAATCAACATACCTCTGCTGAGAAAGCAGAGAAATCGCCAGCTATCAAAGAGCTCCAGGCTTAGCTGGAAGGGGCCAGAGTGATCTCCGGAGTGTCTCCTCAGAGTCTTGATCGGTATGGACATGGACAAACACAGATTAGCAGAAATGGATAAAGCAGGCAAGAATTCATAGATCTGAAATTACCATTTGTTGCCTTTTTGCTGCTTCTCAATTCATTTTGCTTACCAGGCAAAAAATATAAAAAACATTGAAACAAACTGAATGAGACTTTTCGCTAGCTAACCTAGACAGATCTTTGTTAAGGAAACAAAATGAATGGAGAAGATGCAATAGATTGCGGAGATGTGATACTACCCAGCAACTGGTTTAAAAAGAACTATGTTCAGCCCATATGGATTTTCCACCAGGGCAATCCCAGGCCCACCTCTTCTTTGTATATATGAAATTCAAATGAGAATCAAGTATTTGACTGAACATTGCTGAATCACTGCTATTTACAGCCCTTGGGGCTCTCAGTAGCTGAGTAAAATATAGCAACTAGTCCCAATATAGCAATGAGAGTGTAAGGAGAGATTCAAACTATCACTTTTTTCCCTGTCCAAACTACTCTTGTACTGTGTTGTACTAGTGCAAGCACACTGAAAACAAGCTCAATCCCCTGAAAACCCATTAACATCATGGCAAGTTTAAAGGCACTCAGAGCTGCTTTCCAAACAAGTCAGAGACATCTCCAATTCATTTCAACACAATCAATATCAGGCCAATATCCAGTGGCTGAAAATGCTTACTGCTCTAGCATAAAAAATTGTTCCTATTCAGGAATCACAGGTATACGCTGAATTGGAAAATTCTGAGGCTCCTCCAAAGGTTTATCACCCGTTAAGACATCAGAACTACCCCAAAGGTTCCCAGGTAAGGCATAACTGCACATCTTTTTAGGGAATGTCTCCCCTTATGTATAACCAGGCTTTGCTGGCTCATGAATTTCCCAATTGCTAGTATGTGAAATGCAAAGAAAAGGTAATAGGCAACTGACGCTCAGGGTAGGGAAGAACGTTAATATATAAACAGGAATGGTACAAAGATCTTGACAAACACCTTTTTGCTCTGTCTTGCTACCTGACCCAAACATGCAAAGGGACCACGACAAATAACATACTCCTGCAACTACTGGCGAATTCTAATTCACAATTATTTTCTGTATTTTTAACGCAAAGAGAAATTAAGCAAGGCTATGCCACTGTTCATTCTCTTTGTCAATAAATAAGGGGGAAAAGATATTCTTTTATAAAGAAACGTGATTTCCTCATCTAGAGTCTAACATAAGAACATTTCCTTCTCTATTTTTTTTTTTTAACTCTTATCTGTTAAACATTTAAGAAGCACAAGTTAGTATTCATTTTATGCACTTTAGGACAGATGCCATTTCTGTTCTTCAGTTATCCAGATAATCTCTTAATTAAATAGCTGCATACAGGACCCTGAAAATTGGATTTATATTTTAATCACATATTCCTCTGCTTTGTTATTTTGCTTTTACTTACTCTGGCATGTGGGAATATTGCATATGGCTGTAAAAAAACCTGCATGGCTAAAATCTGTAACGCAGACTTTTGAAACCAACCAAAGAATGACTTAAGTATGTACATCACTGATTCTCAAAAACAACAAAATGCAAAGCTGTTTTACAAGATCATCATTTAAGTCACTGTGCTTGTATATTTTATATGTATTATATATGTATTTATGTATTACAGGTGAAACAAACTTAATTTCTTAACTATTTAAACAATTGTATTCTCAAAGCCATAAGCAGAAACTAATTCCCAAATGTCACTCACACAACAGCAGCTGAAATGTCGACCAGCAAACCACCCTTGTATTCTAAGTCCTGCACTCCCACTCCTTATTTAAGAACTTTTAGAGAACATGCAAAAACCTAGGGGGTGAGGCAGTCCTTTAGTTAAAAAGTATCGTGTATCTGCACAGCAAACAGCACTGAGATTATCTTTACTACACAAGCATTCTTCAAAATATATTTCCAGTATCACACCACTCCATTTTTTCTCTACTAACTTTTAAGGAAAACATTTTTTCAGGACATAATTACGTATTTATACATTATAGAAAAATAACCTCAACATTTCCCATTATGGATAGGAGATTTATTTAGCCTTCATATGAGAAAACAATTTAGAGCTCTAGTATCCATTCCTCAACATGCTTCCCTAGAGTAAAATATTAGATAAACCTCTCCCAACATATTTTTACTGAAGAAAAGAGGGCTGTAGAATTAAGTTAAAGTTGCACTATCTGTATCCTTTTCTAAGGCATCAGACATTAGCTAATCCTATTATTTCCTAATGCACTGATTGATTTATTTTTTATGTTAAAAATGCCAGATCACCTTTACTCACCAGGGAGGATCCTATGGTAAACTGTGTAGCTGTTTCATGGCATTGACCCATTTTTCCCTGTGATTTTATGTTCAGCAATTAGCTCTCTTACATTATAATCCATGAGGTAGCATATTTATTAAGTGGAAGAAGGAAAATGACATTCAACACATTAAATTTAAAAAGTAACCTTCTCTCTCAGCAAATGAAGCTTTGTAATACAATGCATACAAAACCTATGTAAATATAATATAGGTTTATTGTATTAATCTCTAGATAGTTGAATATTTTTGTGCTTGCATTTAGATTTTATATATTTATATATTATGTATAAATATTTAACATTTGTATATTGATACATACTATTAATATATTAGATGCCTTAGTAACAAATATTTAAGTATGTCATATATAAAATATAACTAATTTTCAAAGTGAATGAAAACTTGGATAAAACACTAATAAATCAGTAATGTATCTAAAATAAAAGATGCTATACTCCCCCTCAGTGGATTTTCTGGGCTGTTGGTTTGTTTTTTTTTTTTAACTTAGAAAGTGATCATTTGAAGAGTTTCACAGAATGACCATGGAGATTCCAAGATGGCAAAGAACGATCCCCGCCCCCAACCAGCAAGGTGCACTCCCAGCAGGTCAGAGGCCAACAGCCGTGCTGGAAGCACCTTGGCTGGTGTCACCCCGCGCCCCATCCCTCCTATGCGTGGGATTACGACCGAACCATGCAATGGCTGAGAGCTGGCGAGGGCGGACCTCGCCCGTCTTCAGCTGCCTTATGGGAGGCATTAAAGAGGGATCGGAGCTCCCAAGAGAATGGACAAGAGTCCACAGCCACAGGCCTGCAGGTGGGAAATTTTTGTTGGAAGTGAGGAGAGATTTCTCCCTGTGAGGATGCTCAAATGTGGGAACAGGGTGTCCAGAAAGACTGCAGAGTCTCCCTGGCTTTAGTGAGATGCAAAATTGGAATGGACAGACCTGAGCGAACAGGTCTGCCTCCACCTGCTCTGAGCCAAGGGCTGGATAAAAGAGTGTCCCCATGTCCCTTTGGAGCTCAACTGCTCTGTGATACTATTCTGTACTTCTGTGGATGGGCACAGGAAAATTCTCTATCAATGCATCCGGTAACGGGCATTTAGTTGCACACTGGTGGTCAAGATTGAGATAAATCCCCAAATGAGAACTTTAAAACCTTTTTCTGAAGAGTGAAGTGCCACATCTTGCAATTTTTCATTAGCCGGTCCCTACCTCCTGTAACGCCTCTCCATGGCCCGGCCCCTACAGCTTCTTTCCTGCTTCTGAAATCAGGTTGACGAAGTCTGATGCAGAGCTCGACTCTCTGCTGCTTCCTCAAAACACACAGACATTTTGGCCCCTGCTCTGCAATGGCGGTTTCTCCGGAACTTGGTTATTTCTAACCCCCTAGCACTGGCCTTCTCTGTTACCGATTTGCTAGCAACCAGACAGATTGAGATATACAAGTACCTTAATTATGAGGGAAATGAGGCAACAAGACTGTAAATATCACACCAGTGCAACTGGAGAAACAATTTTGTACCTTCAACACTGGAAGTCCTTTTATAAGTAGGAAGTTTAAGTGTTTGTGAAAGACTACAAGGAAGGGAAAAGTGGCATCCTCTGCACAGTACAGCATAATTCTACCTGACAATTTCTCATGAAAGTAAATGTTATTATACTTCTCATTTAAGAAACTTCGTAATTAGTCATGTATTTTATTTTCTCTTCCCATTACTGTGTGCCAGCTACCATGCATAGTTCTTGTATTATGTTCAATGATAAAGAGTATGTCCTAAACGCCATTAAAAATGCACATTTATCAACAACACATAATGCTGTGACGAGTGGAACTCACCAACTAGTGTAGGGTTTTCCTGTTTGACCCACTTTTCCATCTGTGAGTTCTCTCAGTCAATCCTTTATTGTGATACTCTATTTTTAATGTAATATAATTACGGATTCCTAATCACAGAAATGCTATACCTTAGCTGATTTTAAACTACATTCTGTAAGACACAATTAGTTCCTGAAACACAAGAGTCAAGCACAACTCTTCCAACATCATGCATGAGGAAACCTGAACTCTGTCTTAGAAAAGACTGTGATTTCTTTCTGCTGTGGTTTAACCCCTGCCAGCAACTCAGCACCACGCAGCCACTCACTCACTTCCCCCCCACCCACACTGGGATGGGGGAATCGGAAAATAAAGTAAAGCTCATGGGTTGAGATAAGAACAGTTTAATAGAACAGAAAGGAAGACAATAATAATGCCACTAATAACAAGAAAGTGACAACAATAACAAAAGGATTGGAATACACAAGACAAGTGATGCACAATGCACTTGCTCACCACTTGCTGACCAATGCCCGAGCAGCGCTCCTCGCCCGGCCAACTCCCCCCGTTTATATACTGGGCATGACGTCCCATGGTCTGGAATACCCCTTTGGCCAGTTTGGGTCAGCTGTCCTGGCTGTGTCCCCTCCCAACTTTCTTGTGCCCCTCCAGCCT
>JAVKLA010000073.1:17987765-18030097 GCA_034782735.1 Sagittarius serpentarius
TGCCCCTCCAGCCTTCTTGCTGGCTGGGCAGGAGAAGCTGAAAAGTCCTTGACTTGGTCTGAACACGACTTAGCAACAACTGAAACCATCAGGGTGTTACCCACATTCTTCTTGTACTAAACCCAAAACACAGCACCAGACCAGCTACTAGGAAGACAATTAACTCTCTCCCAGCCGAAACCAGGACATACATGAACTCCCCTTCTTTAAGACAAGTCTCAAAATGCTTTCTTTGTATCCTTCTCTATCTGTACCCCATTCAGGGCCAGACACATGGAGCCCATTCCCCTTTCCCTACCTCTCAGCTCTCCAAAACCACTGCAAACACATGCTGGTGAGTTGAGATGCCACTGTTGATTGCCACACTCACGCTAGAGTGGGTACTCACAAAAGGGCTGAGATTTCAGGCTGTATCTGTATTAGTATATAAGTAACCCTAGCAATTTAACAGTATGGATGACTGCATGCCAGCACTCAGACCTATATGCCAGCCCTGCTCAGTTTCATAGGGTAGATACAGCTTTGCAGAAAAATGTTCCTACAGACACTAAATAGGCTAGGGTCATTTAAAGGAAACAAAGAGGTACCAGAAGTCTGCTTAAGACTTGTTCTAATAAAAAGGGATGGGTGGGACAAAAAGTCAAATCAAATACAATTAACTTTCATAAAAGCTAGCACTATAAGATAAAAGAAGAGCTGAACATATGCAGAAGGAAGAGGTGCCATAAAACCTAACCTTGAACTGAGTATCACCAATAAACTAAAGCTGACTTCCAGTACATTATTATATGCTTCTATGTCTCTAAAGGCCTTTTCACCCTCTACAATAGTCCACTGTAATTGTCACATGGTAATCAGATCTGTTGAGTATGCAGGAACTCGCTCAGTTTCAAAATGTTATGGTGCTTACAAAGGATTTTATTCATTAGACAGAGTAATAGATGTTCTTTGAACTCTCTCTCCTTCACACAAGTCTGTGCGGCCTGGAGGACAGTGGAGAGGGCTTCAGAAATTTGCTTGTGAGAAGAAAAGCAAGCTTACATGAAAAATCTTATTGTGAATTGCAACTGAAAATAAATTCTCAAGCTAACATGATTCCCTTAATTATTAAAATAGAAAAAACTCGTAATTTCCCATAAAGAGGAATCTGATGATGATCTTATTCCTTCTCCATTTCCCCCACTTCAGAATCAGATCATTCCGTTTTTCAAGTCTACGTTTAGCAAACTCCTTAGGTACTATGAGAAAAACATTACAGAAGTCTCTGCCATAGACAAGCATGTAAACATCTTGTACTACATGAATATAACCTAACCACAGGTAAACTGCAAGAAAGCAAGCAAGGGCATACTATGTTCATACTTACTCATCATGTTGCTTTTTGGAAAGGATTGTTAACGTAAGTCCCTTGTATAGATGTGAGACAGTTACTGTTGAAAATAATGCAGAAATGCTTTGCTGTTTTTATGTTTTATGTTTATAAATGTTTTATTTGCAAAACTTCTTAAATGACATTTTAAAATCACGTTTAAAACCTATGCACTCTTGTGTTCATATTGTTATGAAAAAGAGTCTGAAACAGAATTTAGAGGCTGTAGATAACTATCCCTCATTGCAAGCAGACTAAAATGTCTACAACTCTTTGAAATCTGAATTCTTATATGTATACTTAAATCAAGACAATTATACTATTTGGAATTTCCTTAATGTTCTTAAGATGTTAAATTCATGTATTCTAAATTCAAATCCAAATAGATGTTTACTAGCATTAGAACAAGCCTGAGAAATGTCATCCTAAGGTTCTATTTTCCCAGGGATGCTTTAACACCTGAAAATGGTAGCTCACTGTAGGACTGTAGGATTAATTCTTTTCCCCTTCCTCTATCAGTAGTACTGTTATTCTGATTTTGCTTCAAGAAATAACATTTAGGGAAGGCTGGGATTCTTGTTTTAAATGAAACAGTACAGTTTCCAGTCTTGAAAGATCAAAAGGTAGCAACACCAAAAAACCCCACTACTATAAAGCGGTGGCTTCCAGTTTAATGGAATGCCATCTTGGAATGCCATCTGGGGTTTTATTCAGTTAATCTTTCTCATAGTTGCCATAAAAGACAACGAAAGCAACACCATGTACATCACCCTGGCAGAATATTACTGACTGACATCAGCACAACCATGCTGAAGACTTGGCTCAATCCTTAGAACAGGAGCTACCATCTAAATAATGAATTCACCTAAAATGAATACAGTCATAATTAAGTATGGGAAGAAATAAACCATCTAGCTGATTTGCAACTGAACCTCGAAATAAAAGCAGCTATCCTATCATAGCGCCAACAAATACGTATACAAATGTGAAAGCAAAACTGCAAGCCTAACATTGTAAAACATGTATTAGAGGTTTGTATTTCTTAATTTCTGTGATAAGCTTGCTAGGCCATTCATGTTACAACAAGAAAAAAGTAGTTGCCAACTGCAATAAAGTGAAACAAGTTAATATGGACTTCTAAGATGTTTTGTCCAAATGCAAAGATCCTTCCTGGCAGAGCAAACGGAGAGAGGTCTGAGGTGCTATGCTGCGGTGTCAGGCTGACCACAAGCTCTTCTATGATCATTTGAACATCTGGAATGCAAAGAAGAGCCTGCATTGTCTCGTTTCCTCTTCTTAAGGGACAATAGTGAGCTCTGCACATAAGAAATAACACTCAGGGTCCGGAAGTAAACAGCAGTCAAGGTATTTTGAATGGATAAATCATACCACAATCAAATCCACGACAATAGCCAGTTATGACTTCCAGAATAATTAGAGCAATGAGCAACAAAAATAAGGGCATTGCTTTTACTTTATAAAACATGTACATAAAATTACACCAAAACTTTACTGAAAATTTCCCATAGGCATTACCGGCCCTTTCACATAGAAGGAAGCTTATCCTTACAAACTGCTGAGGGAACACAGTGCTCGAAGTCTTGGGCAGGGAGGCTGTGGAGGGAAAAGGGCTGCTGGCCACAGGAGGCAGAAAAACTCCTTACGGAAGAGCATTTGGGAAGACTGAGACAGACAAAACACCTCTAAAGTACATTGTCTCCTCTGATATGAATTCAATACAGCTTCTGTTCCAAGTCAATAGGAGACAGCCCAGTAATGGGAGGGTTGCTTAATTCCTGCTTTTTGTTTTTAATCTGTTTATTCTAACTTAGATCCTGATTTAAGAATGTTTTTCTCCCTTTAGCATGGAGAAGTAAAGTCCATCAGTTCCTCTTCAAGTCTAGTAATAGATATTGCATCTCAAGGATGTAATGGAAGATAGTTCACTATTTAAAAAAAAATACAGTTAAAAGGAATCCTCTCTCATGTATTCAACCACTAAACCTTGCAAACAGTATTTTCTTGCCATATACATTAACTGCACTTCATTGATAATTTCACTTAATATCGAAACAACAAAGAGTGGTATCCAGCAAACTAGAAATCGCAACACGGGCTGGGAGGATCCTGCCAATCTCTCAGTACAGTGTAAGAAGGACCACAATTACACAGCATAACAACAATTTCAGCAAGACAACCGCAGTTTTCCCATTTCTTCGCTTTATGCTCTTTCCTCTCTTTGCCCCTTTCCCACAGTCTAGTTTCTCACTGCCTTTTCTCTTCTGATGCTTTCCTCTACCCTGAAGCAACGGACCAAACACTGTGTTTTAGCAAACTTCTAGTAGTGACATTTGGTGCAATGCAAGATGACCAGGGAGAGCGGCTGCCCCGCAAGGATGCTGCTGGGGAACACGCCTGGATGCCACGCTGCCAGCTGCCGCCCTGGGGATGGACCTGAGCTACCGTTCCTCTCATACTGACCAGACTTACCCATATTCCAACAGGTAACAACTGGTTTTAAATCCAGTGTCTGCATAAATGTGTTGTTCAACCTTAGCAGCAGCAACAAAGCATAAGGTTGAAAGAAAAAGTTTTTGCATGTGTCTGTCTTACCAAAAGCCCCTATCAAGGCGGTAACCCTGACCACGCTGTCCACTCCAGCAAGCCAATGATACCACCATGAAGGGCTTTCCACAATCAGCGATATCTTAACTCAGGAAAAGGGCTATTTTTGTTCTATCAAAGTTGCTTTACTGGCTCTAATTTTCCATCAGCAGTTCAGCATCTCAGCAGAGTGCTCCAGCTTATCAAAGTCTGATAACTCTCATGAACACAATAAACCTCAAGTAGCTGAGAAATGCCCTAGCTCTAGTCACCTTTTTCACTACCTACCCTCCTTCCAAAACCTTTGTGTTTAAAGCCAGCATAGTCATGCAGTAAATACCCCACTAACCAGGCTGACAGACATTAAAATGTCTAGAGGCAGCCCACGTTTGTGTTACTGTAACTGCTGCAAAACTGCTAAAGGGTCAGCTGGCTGAGGCTACACACCCCACATTTTCTTTCCTTCTATTGTTAGCCATTAAAAAAAAGACAAAACCAGAAATACATGCCAGAGAAGGATAAGGGATGTAACCCGTCTTTTAAGGTAGATAAAAAAAGCACAAGGAAATACAATGCACAACAGAAGGAAGCAAAGCAGCAAAGACACCTCAAAATCTTTAGCAATGAACTATACTTATATTTAAGGAGATGGTAAGACAACCAAGCCATCAGGTATAAACTTAGATGCAGAAAGTGAAAGACTGAGATATTACTGCCAAAACCAAATATGCCACTAAACCTTTGGCAGAAAGGCAAGTGGAATCCATAAACAGGAGTAATTATACTAACAAGCAACTTACATACTGTAAATACTGAATAAAGACAAATAATAATTAATTCTTTGTGACAGCTGTCACTAGATTATAGCAATCACATTAGCACTGTAGACACTCAGAAGTGAAACTACAAAAACAGTCACCAAAATGGCCTTTATTTTTCAAATGTTTTAATTAACATACCAGTTTTGGGTGCTGCTTAAGTCCATTCCTAAATTAATTAAAATTCCGAGCTGTGTGTACTTCAGTGCAGGCAAATCTCAGACCTCTCATTATGTCAATGAAATAACAATGGCACACTTGAAAGCTAATTTAGAAAATCAATTTCCAGCACAGAACAGATTTAACCATTTTGGGGAGTTTACTTCCCATACAATGTACCTTCAAGATCTTATACATCCGGCTTTGGCTATGCACGAGCCCTGCATTTTCCCAAGCAGACAAGGTTCTTTTTTCCTAATTTGAAAAGATTAAATTAATTTCACACATATTTGATTGTTCTTCCTTAACACACAAAAAAGGAATGTGCCATGACCCTCTGATGCTGCTCTTGGAAGGCATTTTTTACAAGCTAATTGCCATACAACACACTGAAACTTCATGTGCTGGAGTTTAAGTGTCTTACTGATTAGTCAAACTTTATTGCAAAGGCAACTGGGAAAACTTATTGTGACAATTTACTAAAGGCAATCACATCTCTAACAAAAAGAAACTATTTTCTTATGCTTCCTGTACATCCTGTACTTGGCTTCTGCTCTGATGTTTTTGAAAAGTGGGAGTCATTGCAGAAACGCAAAACAAAACAGGACTCTCCATATAGAAGAGAGAGAAATACATACACACAACATTCCTTTTCCCTAATAGTTTTGTTAAATCCATAGGTCTCACGGAAAGGCTATAAAGAAAACAATTAAAGCCACATCCATCTTCTAAGGCTAAAGGGGCTTGGTTAGACAGAAGGAAATTCTACACTGCAATCACTTTAACATCTTCACTTATGCTAACATCTCTTCTACCTTTGGGGGACTTAATACAAAAATGTAAAGCTGCAGAAGTATCTTACTAGGAGGAAACCATCTACAGAAAAATCCACAGAAATGTCTTCAGGGAATGCATTCTAGCACAGCTTTCAAAATCGCTGTTTTACTTTCATGGGAACAAGCTTGAAGTTTTCTAACTCTGCTTTTAACTTTAGATTTTTTTCTTTCCTGTCTGCTTGTGCTTTAAATAGCATTTGGTGGCCTGGAGAGATACCGAGTCAGATTTCCTGAAAAGGGACTGTGATTTTAATATCGGCAGCATCTGATCCTGTGTGTTTCCGGCAGATAGAGCAGAAACACCACCTGATTTCTGCAGTTGTGCTCTGGATGTTAAGAACCATCCAAGAGCCCAAGAGATCAGGAGTTTGCTTCTTTGTGCCAGGTAAACTGATCTCCAAGTGTCTGTAATAACTAACTCCTTTTTTTGCCAGGTTACTTTTTATCCAGATTAGTCCTGCAGATGAGGTCTGTGCTGAGGGGTAAGAGCACGCAGCTGAAGCCCAGCAAAGGTGGACTGAAATGACTGCCAGCGTGGAGGGAGAGAAAGGAGAAGCTTGCTCTTACCACATCAGCTGTGCCGCATCCACAAGATCAATGCAAGCTTGCCTTTGGGCTCCGGGCTCCCACTGGGAAGACCTATCTCCATTAAAAGAATTGCTATTTCTGGAATAGTTACCGAAGTCTTACACAACACTCTATCAGTTGCATTATCTGCTTCAGAGACTCTAGTGGTGTGGGCTACAGCATGCTTGGAGAAGCAGGGAAAATGCTTTTTATAGCACAGATGAAACCTTAGAGGCCATGCTGTGGCAGGGACTAAATTCATGAGTCACCACAGCACCTCATTTCTAAAAAATAGTGACAATGATAATGTGGAGATGAAGATGGATTTACCCAAACCCTTGTGGAAACAGGATTTAGAGGAACAATGTTAGATTGACTTATGTGACTTGATACAGCCAACACCATCCAAGATCTGAATCAATACAAAACACTGCAGCATTGAGCAAAAGTACTGAGTTCACGCACAGGTTATCCCTCTCACTTTTAGTGAAAATGTCAATCCCTTTGGAAAGTATTAATTTCCTTGGCTGTTTAACCATGATGTTTAAAAACAACTGAGTATTCAACTCAGCTAGTTTTTCAAAAATCCCAATTGTGAGCCAGTGCTACAACTGACTATTCTGACAGTTGAAGTTGCATCTAAGATTGCTGATATGTTTTTGCATGTTAGTGTGGCGGTACCAGGGAAAGAGAGACTCTTGCGAAAACTGCTTTTATTCTCTTCTGCTACTGTCTTCCCTCATTTGCTTTCATCTGCATTACTTGGATCGACTCTGCAATCCTCCACCAGTCATCCCCGTTGAAGTCCTCGTGCCTCTTCTCTTTTGCCCTACATTTTCCTGGTCTCCTTGTATGACATTACAAGGGAAGTGTTCACACCACATAATTTCAGGTTAGGAAGCTAGCTTTCCTATTTCAACAATGGCAGTGGGATCTGCACCCCACAGTTGAGAACAGAAACCTCATTAGGAGCAGAAATGGAAACCCACGCCCCAGAGGAGGCTGTCACGCAGCCCCAGCTCAGCAGGCAGACAAGCCCGCTTTCTCATACCTGAAGGCAGGCAGGCAACTTCCCACGCTTCAAGCCTACTCTTTGAGCAGTATTTAAATCTTCTTGAACAAATAAAACCTAAAAAGGGAAACACTGTCAAAGCATAAATTTTCTTAACTACCATATAACCCTTCAAATGAAGGACTTAACAGTCTCACCACTTCTGCTGCTGCCCAGAAGCAGAGGCTAGATGAACAAGAGCTTGCTTTCCGTGCAGCGTGAGAATGCATACAAACTAACGCAAGGAGGATATTATGCCAGTTCTCCATCAGGTACACTAAAAGCTACAGGCGAAAGTCAGCCTGATGCAACACCCAAGGGAGAGCTATGGGACTAATGGGGAAACGGCTGTATGGGACTGCAGGTGGCTATACTGCAGGCAGAAGCTGCAACCAAGACGAGGGATTTCTAGGTAGACACAGACACTGCATGTGGAACATGCTCCTATTTCTTCCACAGAGCAAGAGGAGCAAATCCAACTATTCAGTCAATAATTCAAGGCAGGATAAAGCATACATCACTGCTTACAACCACAGCTAAAGAAAGCAGAAATTTTCTGCTCATAATGAAAGGCACAGACATAGAGTATGAGTCTAAACAAACCATTCTTCGTTGTTTTTTTTAGGAGGGAAAAAAAAGAGTTCCGATCAACACATATGCACCTCCAAGACTTGCCAGTCTGTATGGTAAGTGATCTGTCAGAAATTTATTCAGAACAAGTTAAAAGGCTGCTTCAAAGTCTTAATTATAAAGCAATCACAAGAAAGAACAGTTCATATTCAGCCAAGTCCATAGAGACTCTTCCAAACCATTGTCAAAGCACACTGGAAGAGTTTACCTGGACTCTTGGACTACTAATTTAAAGGTAATTACTCTTTCCTACTTCTTTCCCTCTCAGAACATGCTGAGCAAGCAATAGGGCACCTCACACTTTGACTTGAGAATAGAGTTTTTGTAGTGTGGCATTTGCTCCAAAGATTTAGCTGAAATCTTAAGAAATGTATTACCTAATTTTTAGTTAAAAATAATTTTTATCTGTTCATTTGTGACAGGTCTGAACTGAAATTCATTTAAAGTCTGATTCTACTGAGTTTCAACCAGGCCTTTATAGATTTCCTGATCTCAGCAGCTTTTTTAAGATTCCTGGAACTCAAAACCTCATGAACCAATTTCTGTTGGTTTTCCACCTTGACATACTGTATTAAAAACTGCAGCTTGAAGCAAGTTCTCACAGCCGAATTAATAGCTCCTGGACAGAGCTTAAAATGGAAAAATCTGACATCAAATACAGCATAAATATCAAGTTAAGTTCTAACAGCATCTGAGCCTTTCAGCAAGGTTTTTGCTCAAAAGTGGTTTGACCGTATTCTCAATGTCCAGTTATTTCCAAACCTTGTTTGGCCTGCATTTGCTAGTTTTAGACAGTTACCATCATATGAAAATGGTTCTTAAATGAACATCACTGTTCCTCTTACCACCAGTTACATGCTTTTGATACTTTTAAAGGCAAATTTGCTTGGAATTACAAATAAGAGATAGCTATTTTTGTCTTCACTGACAATCAAAGACAAGTTTTTTGCAATGCAAAAACCAAGATTTACATTTCAAAACACAAATATCTTGAATAATAACGTAGAATATTTCCCTCCATATGATCAGCTTTTCTGCTGTACTAAACAATATGAAAATTAATAGAAGTAGAGGGAAAAGGAACATCCTTCTCTTTTCACCCTCCCCCAAAGAAATGATAAAAAGCTACCTTGTGGTAAATATAATTACTTGTGTGGCGTATACAGGACACATTTAATTAAAGCAAGATCACATTATTTACGTATTAATAGCTATTGGGCTTGCCCAAAGACATTTTCTCTCCATGCACTCCCATGCAAAGTCATTAAGGACAGAATGCTCAGGAGCTTTTTATATGGTATTCATCACGGCTGAATACCATAAAAAGCAGTAAATATTCAGGCTTGAGTTTAATGCAGAGAATTCTGTAAGAGCTATACAGATATTCTGGAAAGGTCCTGTTACCATTTTTTTCACCTGTTTTAAAGCATAAACTGCATAGAGTTCTCTAACAGCACACATATTTGCCCAAAGGATGCCATTACAAATTTTCTTATTTAAATTTCACCTGATGCTTCAATAAATTTATGTATACACACTTATTCTGCAGTACCTTCCAGGCATTTATGTATAATATACAACTATACGTGTGCATAAGCATGTACATACTTCCTATGCTTAATTTCTCAATGCAACTCAGCATTCCAATTAAGGTTTTTGAACATTAAAGAGGAAAACTTCTACTGTCTCATGCCATATTCTTTCAAATGGCCTCAAAGAGTTATTTAGCTTTTTTTTCCTAAACACATACTAATTATTTCTAATTTACTATTCCTCAAAATTCCTGGAAGTTTTCCAGCAACTAACTCCTCTTTCCTCTCTTTTCAAGGACTGCATTATTACTTTCCTTTGATACTAGTTTCTCTAATATAGGCTCTTTGTGTTCATTTCTCCATCGTCAAATAAAATGTATCAGGGCATAGAACAAATCTAAAATCTTCTGGGAGAGAATATTTCACATCTACACTTGCTTGATCCCAGCACCTCACCACTTGAACACAGCCACCCAGGTAGCAGGATAGCACTGCCACAGCTCTCGGATGCTGGCCAAGCCAGGCACCCCTCGTCGGGCTGGCCGGGAGTGCGCTATGGATCAACCTCCCTTCAGCCCCCAGCACACCCATGGGTGCTGAGGGGGCCCAACGCTGCCTCACAACATGAAGATCTCTCTGAAGGTTTTCTCTGTCAGCAGAAGGTTTAGAAGAGCGTTACGTACTTTTCAACAGAGTACGTAGAAAAACTGGTACCGTGTTAGTCCTTATTTGGAAAAATGTCAGTGAAGGAGTTTCTTCTGCTTCCCGCTGTGACATCCACAGCATATAAAGTATTTTTCTTCTTAAAACAATTAAGATATCAAGATCAAGATAACAGTACATCATTACAGTGTCTACCACAAGCTATTAAGAACTAGTCAAACAGCAGAAGCCGGGGAAATACATCTGATTCATATCAAGAATCACTCTAGTATTCTAAAGTAGGCTGGGTATACTTCTAAAGAAACTTAGAAGTTCCGAATTTTTCCTTCATTTCCTTCCTACATTTTGAAGAACTCATCCAAAACTTTCCCAGAGAAAAAGCAGAAGTTGTCAAGCTTTCATTTTGAAATAAAAGAGCAACTTTGGACAAAAACAGGTAGCCAGATCTATTTTTATTTTTTCAGTTATTGGAAGAAGAAATATTCTAAAAGAAAAGGACGTTTCCCACATGGTTAAAGAACACTGCAGACCTCATTTAATTTATCTGAATTATCACTTACAAAACCAGCTGTAAAACCTTAAAAATTATGAATAGCTGCACTCTATTCGTTGAGATTAGTTTTGCATTCTACATAGCACTTGTCTTCTTTTTATCTCCCAAAAGCCATGGTGACACCGAGCTAGCCAAAATCTTCTGGTCATTGTTTGCAAATGCCTTTTTTTTTTTTTAATTTAAAGTATGATCTAGAGCTACCTTCTTTCTTTTCAAACAATACATAATAATATCTCTACAGCTAGTAGAAGGCAGTTTGGAAGAAAAAAAAAAGTAATAAAATTTCATTGTGGTTTTGCTTTTTTTTTCAAGAAATTCTATGAGGAACTTCTGATAGCAAATTCTTCACCTCTCCAAAATTATCTTCCCTGTTAGAGAAGTAATCTTTCTTCAGAACTGAAGATACATTCAACAAACAAACAAAATGCAACAACCTCCCCAAATTCCTTCTGCAGAGGAATGAAGCTGAAGCTTGGGTGATGCTTCCAGACAAGCTTGATGAAGATCTGCTGAAACTTGCAGGTTGCTGCCAAGAGGATGCCATTCTCTTTCTCTCAGGGCTGTGTTTTTCTCACTGTTCCCTTTGCATTCAAAGTGGTAACTATGCAATCGTGTGATCAGGTACCAACAATTCAGAAAGATGTATGACTTTACAAGGGGATAAATTACAGTGCTTGACAGCCAGCCAGTTCTCTCTGAAGGTCGTGATCTATTGCAGGTTAGGAAGCTGAGCTAGTTTTAGCACCTCCAGTTGCTTCCTCCTGCTAAGCTGTAAGAAAGGTAATAACTTTGGAGCTGGACATACTGAATATACTTCTCCTTTTCTTAATCACTTTTTTCATGTTTTCCACGAAGTTCTCTCTTGGAGGCCTGCTTGCTTTAACACCTCTAGGAAACAAAAGAGCAAGTGCAGGTAGCTTGTCTACTGTAATTTCTGGCAAATGACAGCTGCACTGTTAACCTCAACGGTTGTCACCAACCTGCCTTAGAACTTGCATTGTACCTCAGCTCTAGGGGGGGTTCAAGACAGAAAACACGGCCTTACAGATCTTGCATGCAACTTTTATCAAGATTCTGACAACAACGCAGTCCCAAATATACAAAGAATTGAAAAAGATGTTAAGCATATGTGACAGTTCAAATACGAAGCAAAAAGCATTCAGTCATCCAAGATAATATTTAAAAAATTATTCCAAGGAATTAGCAAGATGTCCGGAAAGAACCAAATAGCACCAGTAAAACAGAAACTTTACTGTCAAATAAACTTGTTCTGTTAGAATGGCTCTGAATCACAAATAAACCTGAAGACATCCAAACAGATATGTTAAGAGGAGTCTTAACGAACATTTTAAATTAAGTTCTCCGAGACAAACTCAAGAATATTGTAAAAGTTTACTTCTATTCTGCTTTTTCTGGCAGTATCTGAGGACTGAATTCATGCAATTTGACCAGAATATACTACTGGAAGTAGTGGAAGATGCACCCACTTTCTACTAACATAAATCCATGGTATCTGTCCTGCGACTGGAAAAAATTGCTGCTGTCACTGCACTTTGGAGCTATGAGAACAGGCATTTCACATGGTATAGGATAGATACTAAATAATAATTATAGGCACACACAACCCGAGACTATATAGTTGCTTCTTGCAGCATTTCCTCCAGCAAGATGTGAATTAAACTTCAGGTTTTTATAGCAATCATGAATTTAATGAACTTTTGCTCCATTTTACCCTTGAGACAAAGTTGAAACAGCAGCAAGCTGCAGTTACACACACTCCGCTCTTCAAAGTTTATGAAACAGAGCAGTTGTTTTGAATTCCTTGAAACAACCAAATCACGATACAACATTTTAGAGCCATTATTTTATTTTTGTATACTCCTAATTCAAGAATTGGTTATTATTCTATGAAGACAGCTTGTGAGCATGCTGGCCTAATAAAACAAAGGTACCATTAAACTAGGTCTATAGAAGCATGCAGGTTCAGCAACAACCATCATAGACTCCTCATCTACAATACCTAATAAAATGTTTATAATGGCTACAGTAAACATATTTATCTTGCACAAGCTTAAGGGTATCCGCATCTCCCTATCAACAGAATAGCCAGTCGGAATCTTAATAAAACAATTACAGTTTTTGACATATACAGTGAAGAACAGAGAATCTTAGCTAAAATACATGCAAAACCAAACTAAAACCAGCTGAATATTCCAAAATAAGAAGTTTTAATAAGACACTTTCTTAAAATAATGCTGTTTGTTTAAAAAAAACTCCCTCAAAATTCTGTTCTATTTTAAGACCTTACATTTAAATGCACATGGGTTTTTCCAAATTGTATTATTCTCTTTTGTTTTGGATTTTAAACATATCTTCAGCACTGCAACCATTACAGTTAAAGGGAAGGGAGTGAAAACACTTTCCTTCATGCCAGTGGTTATTATGCGAATTTTGTACTGCTGCCTATTTCAGATCCCATTTATTACCAGTGGTCATAAAAATGACTTTTCTCTATGTAGATCAGAAAAGCTTTTCCTTCTGTTCTGCTTCACCTTATGAGTTTGGTACCTACTGCTTTGTACTGAACAATACATCTGCATAGTACATTCTGGTTTATATGAATTTGTAAATATTCAAGACATAACTGCATGAATAAGAGATTAATAACATTTTTCCCTTTATAAAAGCCTAATATTGAAACTGTATCCCCCTCTGCCATTTAAGACTTCATATTCAGTGAATTCCTGCTTTCCTAAATTACATTTTCTCATGACACAAGTACATAACTTCACTGTGTAGGCTGCAAATCTGGTGGGAAAAAAAAACATTTTTTAGAAATGTCGAGTACTATCCGATTATCATTTTGTGGCAAGTTTTCCGCCTACATTAAAACCCACAGATAGTAAAAGTCAAAAGGAGCTGTGTTACACACCAGCTTGGCTCCAGAGGGAATGTAATTACTGCTTTTGTACTGAATTTAGTGGCTTTTTTTTAACCACATAACATTTCCAAAACTGAACCCGGAAACAACTGTATGTAAAACTATTTCTGCTGTATTAAAATACATGTTTCACAGCAGCCATGTTTTGAATTTTCCTGGTTACTCTGGATTCTGAATATTCCCAACTGCTCTACAAACCTAATACTATTTTTGGTTGAAGACCAGTGCTTAAAGATATCTAAAGAACTTCCCCCCCCCCAATCAAATACCGTAGGCCCCTGAAACAAAACGTACATGTTTCCAAATGCACAAGTTCCTAATCATGCAGCTGAGTTCAAAGTACACATGAACCTGCTCCTCAGGACTTTTATTTTTAGGGTATCTGGGCTAAACCACCTCTGTCAGAGCAAGCTTCAGGGTAGATTCTTGCTTTGACTTCTATTATACAATGCATTCTCCTGCAGATAATAGCAGTTTTTTCTTCAAGGCAATTATACATGTTTTAAAAAGAAACCCTTATATAAGCCTTTCACAACTGAGAAAAGAGTAATTAACTTGCATAATTGTTAGTTGTGACCTGTAGTTTCAGTAATGCAGCTCAGCAGGCCTTTAAACGGTCAGACACCGCCTGCTAAATAGTATTCACCAGGAAAGGATGCAATCATGGAGTTTCACCCTCCTTTTTAGGCATACACATCCCTATCACGCCAGTAAACAGAGGGCAGATGTAAGCAGAGACAACCTTCAAGAACGGATCTCAGGTATCAATTTTATTTCCATGAATTTTATTCCTGCCCTCAAGACAGAACATTTCTCCATGGTACTATGGTTCGCAGAGCAGAGCAGGAGGAAACACGAATTAAAAATCCCATTAGAGTGGCACACGTACAACTCCACACAAGTAATGAGATACAGGACTTTCTGTAAGATGTATGGCTAAACAAGCATCAAGAGAGGTCACAAATGTGAGTTCAAAGGTATACATCAGTCCTAGAAATAGAACAGAAAATCTCAACGAAAAAAACCTGAAATTTGAAGTAAGACTGAAAAAAGAATATCCATGTGAAATCTTTCTGGCAAAAATTCTTGTCCCGTTATTTCAAAATTGACAGATGTTTAGCACTTCAGTTTATGACTCAGAAATGCTCTGAGGGTGATGCTGTACTAGTCCTATTACCTCCTCTCCACTGCACCTTCAAGCAGCAAGGAAGGCTAGTACGTTGGACCGACTGCCCTGGCATCAACTTGATCGTAACCTCACCTTTCTCAGTTCTACATTCAGTACTCTCCTTTTGTTCCTTCTCTTTTCAACACTGAAAATTTGTTTTATTTCAAATTACATCTAAATGCATTATTTAAGTATCAAAGTAACGACATTTGCAGACATATGCTCTTTCTCAGTAGCTCTTCTGTACAGTTAATTATTGAAAAATCTAGTAGGTAAAAGCAGAACAACCTGGATGTTAGCTGCTACGCTACCCTCTCTGGAAAAAGATGCAGCCCCATCTCCATTACTGAAACTCTCCTTTTGATGACTAAAGCAACTACCTTAAAAGATCACCTCACGTAGGCACGCTACAGCAACACCAGGCAGGATTTTAAAGCAGTGCCGTTCCCTTGCGTGTTACCGTATTGTGGTGCTCAATAAACATTGCTTTGCGTTGACAAAGTCAATCTGCCCAAGGAGCTCCTTCCTGTAATTGCTCTAGTGCACAGTTACCTGGTTCAAATAGCCGTAATACACGCAGGGCATCTGATCGGTACGATTCACCAAGAAATCCAGGGCTGCCTCGAATTTGAACCTCTCTCACCTCTACACATCACCATATTAAAATATGGGATCTTAAATGGAGATTCTTTATACTCATCTCTGCTGGGTGTAAGACCAATGTCAAAACCCCTCTGTGCTGAGTCAGTCTGAGCAGACACAGCCACAGAGTACTGCGAGGGCACACACTCACAGTGGGAGACATCGAAGCGAACGGTTACGGTCCCTGGTGCCGGCCCTGGGCTTTCATCTTCCCCCCGTCCTCCACATCCCCCTTGGTGCATCTGTGCCTGGAACCCACCCCCCATCCCAAGCCCAATCCTCTCAGTGAAGCTGATTCAGAATCAAACTAAAATGGAGAAAATTAATGCAGAAAAAAACCCACTTCAAATACAGGACTGTATTTTCAAAAGCAGCTTGCCATTTTTGGAGCAACAGCTTTTAAGTCCTCCGCTTGAGACATCTTGAGTGCTATTTCCATAAAAGCTGAACATTTCCAGCTCCTGTGGAAATTAGCAAGTTAGGTGGGTGCTCAACATCTCGGCAAGCCGTGGCAGTGCTTTTGCAAAGGAAAAATGTTAAAACTGAATCACTGACAATTAAGAGGTGCTATCCAATTTTAGAAACCATGTAAAAAAAATTAGGTGTTGGAATTAAAAAAAAAAAGAAAGATAAATTAACTCAAAAGAAAATGTAGAGAAAAAAGCAGCATTTGGAAATGCATTTAATCCCTGCATCCCCAGACTCTCGATTTTTCATAGCCTTGGGGATGTGCCAGCATGTTGAAAAGATGAAAGATAACATTCTTCCAAAGGGGTCACACAGACGACATGTTACTAACCGTCAACAAAACAGTAATTACAACGGCTTTACATTTATTTGAGAACATTTTCAATTAATAGAGCTCCTTAAAAGATTCTTAGATATTTTGTTATGGTGACATTTCTACATTGTGTGTAATTTGTACTCTACAAAAGATCTATTTTAACACACCAAAAGACTCCACTAGAACTGGGTATTTAGGTCATTTATATTACTGCAGTGAAGCGTCAGTTATTTTGTCTGTACTCCTAGCCATTTTGTAATTTGCCAAGAGTAATGTTTTCCGTCAGTAAACTCTGGCAAGTCAATAAATGCAGGCTTGATTTGACTTGAACTGGCATCAAGGTTAGAAATGTTAGAAATGTAGAGGGCGAATGTGAATCTTCATTGTAAAAGTAAATGCCTTGTTTTGTGGATGGTTAGCTGCGCTTCCCACTCCTTCTCCTCGCCACGCTTCCAGGATTGTCTCTTAAGAGGTATAAGGAAAGAAACACATAAATAAATTTCTACTTGTCAATGAAAAGATCTATTTAATGAATGCTGTCCAATGAATTACAAAGCAACATAAGCAGAATATGCTGGACAGCTAGCAAAGGGTTTAAAGGCACAGGAGCGACCACTGAGGCAAACACTGAATACAATCAGAAAGGCAACAAATATTTGGTTTACACAGCACACAGCATAAACCAGAATTGCTTCTGTTTGCTCCTTTCTCCCCAGAAGGACAGCTTGGTCCCTGTAAACTCCTGGGTACCCTGGGTCTTCCCCAGTTCTGCCTGCTGCAGCTGTAGGATGGTTGCCTAAAACCTATTAAAAATATTGTTCCTAAGCATACAAAAGGAATAAGAACATCTAATGCCGCTTCCTTCAGACCTGGAGAAAAAAAAGGATGAAGAAATCATTGCTAGCATCCTCTTCATGCTGATTTCAAGACGAGCAGAATTCAGTCATTGCTGATGGTCTAGGAATAATTAATCTTTCTTTACCCCTGTGGTGTGAGTACTTAGAGGTACAGAGAGTTTTGGGAAAGAGGTGAGGGCTCCAAGATTCAGCATCTTTTGCAATCTTTTTGTGATAACAGCAAACAAAACCAAACCCAGGAGTTTGCAAATCTAAACTCCTAGGTGTCAATATGTAGGTAGAACTACAATATTTATTCTAAAAGCTAGTGAATTGTGTATTGTGTAATTTAAGCACCAGCAACTGAATTTGCTTGTGTCTGCTTTTCTCTGGTACAATTAGACATGCCAAACCACAAACTGTATCCATGTAGGGCACAAGTCTAGAACAACAAAAAACCACATAAAAGAAGTAACGGCATACATGGTTATAATTATAACAGCTGGCATACAAAGTCTTCATTTTCACTACCCTCTGGACTTGATGGTGTGTAGATGGCTGCTGTTTTTCTTTTGCTTCTTGTTTCTTCTGTCAGTATCAAAAGAATGGCATCATCACAATCTGCCTGTATTTTCTGTCACTCTCAGCTAGCGATCAGGCCAATCTATACTGGCATTTCAGTTACCAAAATTACGCCAAAGCCCTTTCATTAATGGACAACTAAATAATGATTTCTCTCAGGTAGTAATACTTGTCATTTCCCAAGAACCCTGCATCCATATACTGACAGAGAGAAACAATGATATACCCTAAACTGTAACAGTATTGACAGTAGCACAGTAATGCCCTTAATAGTCTTCAAACTGCTTTCTTTTGAACAAGACAAACAAAAGAAATCCATTTGCTTAGACCTTTCACGAACTGCACATTTTGAAACTTCAAGTCAAAATAAGGGGCACAGATGCAATGATCAAAGAGCAGCTGCTTGCTTAATCCATCAGGAAAGGGATCCAAATAAAAGCTTAAACAAGCAAAATGACAAGAATTCAAATGTTGAGGTTAGAATTTTCATTCACTGAAAAGGAGAGCGTGCCTTTCAAATAACTGCAGAGAGATAAAATAATACATCAACATTACAATGTTTATGAATTTCCAGTTTCAAAATACTTCATTGGCAAAGCCATTAGAATCTACTATATAGCAAATGTAGTGTCTTCCTGGTGATTCGAGCTACTTTGACTTCACTGCTGATACAGAAACTGTCAGATTGTTTGGGTTATGGAATTGGGAGAGAGTGTAATTTTTTTTTTATTAAATGGCTTGTGCATCTAATTAGTTATTTAATACAACCAATGGTGCACGCAGCCAAGTGGAACAGGTCTTATTTACTAAATTTAATGAGATAATTTGTTAGGAAAAGTTACTGTGACATGCCTGAACAAAGAATGAACTAAAATTACAGTGTGAGAAACGCAGGTTATGTTCAGCTCAGACATACAGTATTAACCAGATGAACTGAGGACCCTCACCAGGCTAACACCTGAATTCGAGAGCTGGATCCATTGGTAAAGACTGTTTTTGTCTGCAGAGACTATTGTCTTGTAGCAATGAATAGTTTGTATTTGAACTGCTGCAACTACAGTTATATCAGCAAGAACATGATACACTGAATTTATAGAGCAGGGTCATTTCTGCCAGCTCTCTTGATCCTTTTATGTTGTCATTGCAATGTAAAGTACCTGCCAAAATAAAGAATCTAACCCAAACTAATGTTTTAAAAACTCTTGAATCTTGCAAAATCAGCACTAGAACATGAAAGAAATCTAGATGGTGGGAGACACAAGTCTCTTCATTCATAGGCATGATGAACACAGAAGAGCAGGAGTCAGGAAGATGATTTGAGGAAGACCTCCTTAAATTAAAAGGCATTGGAGGCACTGAACACTGATACATGGCACGCTGATGTATGCTGCACAGTGAGAGTTTCAGAAGTTACGTTCAAAACTACCTGCAAGAATGCACCACAGAGAAGGTCTCCCAAAAGAGATCTAAGTTTGTGCTAGACATTTTGTCTTCCCTGTGTCCATTCCTGAAATCGAAGTAGCATGTCCAGCGTAAGCTCAGTTTAACCGTAATACAGTAACAGATGTCAACATTTTCAGCTATTAGACAGTGTTTGGATTTTGAGCACTAGGGAAAAGAACGAATGTAAAAAGTTTCCTTAGTGAAGATTATGCAGAACATAGCTAAAAATATAATGATTTTCGCCTACATATAATAATTCAAATGCAAAATTGAAAAACATAATGTGGAATTTAATATTCCTTGGCAGAAGGTCTCCCATGACACTTGGTCTTCCCACTTCTGGACTCACCACAACCAACTAGGAATCACTTGGCAGCAGTGAATTATTAGACATATAGTCCAGCTGTGTAGCCTAAGCTATAAGGGAAGAGGAAGACATGAAGCAGCTAACTGCAGCTCCCTCGGGACACTAAAAAGGCTGATTTAACGCCAAATTGATTCAAAACATTTTTAACTGGAACTAATACAACATTCTGATATTTTAAATCAAGACTGAATGTTTCAGTGTCTCCTGGACAGTTCTTTTCAGCTACACACTGTTTTCACCAAAACTAAGTATTTTTTGCAGATTATTTTTTGTGGGGGAGAAGTAGTTTCCATTTTCCAAAGAAAGGAAATACTATTGGACAAAAATTTTATCATTTCATAAAAAATGTAATTAGGCCCAGTTCACAACAGAAAACTATGAGTTCTCTGATACAGAGTAAATAGTTGTGTTTATGTCATCATCTAAAAGTAGATTAGCATACTTCAAAAAATGGGCTTCCAAAATTATTTACCTTTCTAAGATTAATGCTCCATCATGTTAAAACTAGCACTGATTAAGACTATCAATAAGCAAAGGTGGACTTTGTCAGAAGAAATCTGTTGTCCATCGGAAGACATGGTTGAAGAAACACAATCTGGACACTTTACAAACCTACCAGCAATTTACAGACCATTCCAGACTGCCTCTAGATTGATCGTTTTATTAGTTGCTGTGAACAGTCTTACCTTGGGAAGTATTATGGCTTTTACTGTTAGATATGCAGAATTTGTAGCTTTTTGGAGCACACACACAAAAAATGGATTTATACTGAATCTGTTTATAGTTTCATGTATCTTTTATTTTTCCATTTTCTCCCAATGCCTGTGCTACCTATATTGAGTGGAAACCTGTGCTTGACCTCAGAGTCACCTATAATTAAAAAGTCATTATCCCACTCTACTCATAGCTTGTCAGGCCAATACTGTGCTCAGTTTTGGTCCCTGCTATGCAAAAAAGATGTGGACAGGCTGGAGAGGTTCCAGAGAAGGACCACAAAGATGATCAAAGGATGGGAAGGCTGAGAGAACTGGGCTTGTTCAGCCTTGATAAAAGAGGGCTTAGGGCAGACCTTGTCACCATGTTCCAGTATTTAAAGGGCAGCTAAAAAGAAGATGGAGACTCCCTTTTTACCAGGAGTCACATGGAAAAGATGTGGGGTGACGAGTACAAGTTACTCCTGGGGAGATTCCAATTGGACACAAGAGGAAAATTTTTCACAATGAGAACAACCAGCCATTGGAATAATCTCGCCAGGGAAGTGGTAGATTCTACAACATCGGACACTTTTAAGATTCGGCTGGACAGGGTGCTGGGCCATCTTGTCTAGACCATGCTTTTGCCAGGAAAGGTTGGATGAGATGATCTTTGAGGTCCCTTCCAACCTGGTATTCTATGATTCTGTGATAATTCAGGACATAAAGTATTCAGACAAACAGCACTTTGCAAGAGAAGTAAAATAAATGCAAGTATGTGGTAATGTAATAGAGCATACTACCAAGAGAAAAAACTCTCTCTCCCACTCCTGAAGCACACAAAATCATTTTAACTCACTGAAGAAGTGAAAGGCTTGTGAAATACTTGACAGAAAACTCCTCCCAAATTATTAACTAGTTGAACATTAGATTTTTTTTATTTGGTTACATCTTCTCACATGCTGTTTCTAAATTTTAGAATGTACATCTATACTACTACCTGTTCAACTACTTTGGTGTTTTACTGAAATAAAAACAATGAATGGTTCCAATTACCCTGAAGTTATGAAGTTGTGCAGAAATACACCATTAAATACATGTAATAATCCCACTGTAGTGATTGCTCTAACAAGCAATTGGCATTTAGAAAAGTCCAGCAAAACATGACTGCCATTTCCTCGTGCATATCTGAGATAATTAACGAGATCGTCATATACTAAAAGCTACTTTTCCAACAAGAACCTAGGAATTTCATAGATAGGGTATAAGAATGAGAAAAGATAAACTATCTTCTCAACACAACTGTGATATAAGACCCAAAACCAAGGCTCAGAGTTGTTAATGACATAATTTGAAAAAGTCCATGTTAGTTTTGAGTTCTTAGGTATCCAGATAATGAATCTAATAACCCTGGAGGAAGAAGGTGTTTCTACAGTCTGCAATTTTATTTTAGTTAGAAATGTTATTAAAAACAGAGCCCTAATGCATCTGAAGTTCGGCTTACACAATACTATGAACTGTCAAGTAATGGCAGAGTCTCTCTCAGGTGACGTCACACTGCAGTTCAGTTTTCTTTAATTTTCAGTATTTTAATAGCTAAGGCCAACTTCACAGTCAATGTAGAGAAGAAACAGGCTCATTTGCAAACTAATTCATCTGTTTCAGACATCTCCCTTAGGATGATATTAATTACACTGACTACACTGACTAGATTGTCATTGACCATAAACCTTAAGGCGACTACCTCACGTAAGCTTTTACCTACTTTTCTACTATATCTACTCTTAGTGAGGTAACACTCAGACAGATTGTTTAACAATCTGGTGGGTTTTTTCTGCACTTCAATCCAGAATACAAAACTAGGCGGCTTAGAACCATCTCAATCAAAAATGGAGTTACTATGTCTGCATGAACTTCAGAGATACGTTAGAGACATAAATATGTGAAAACTCTGAAATATCAATGAAGAAGAAAAACTTCCTTCTTTCTTTATTAGCAGGGTTTCTTTTTCTCATTATTCAGGCTTGTCTGTGACCTGGAGAGACTGTGAATCAGCTGTTCACGATGGAAAGCTGGCTCACGATGTATTTGCCTAGAAGTGCATGTGGGGAAGAATGCAGCAAAAGAAGGCAAGGTGCCTAGCTGTTCACTGAAGTATTTAGCCCTGTACTTGGAGGCAGCATCCACTGATGCAATCATACCAGAAATCTTGGGTTCCAGGTTTCTCAGTTCAATTTAATTAATACCTCTGACGGAAAGCAGGATAACTTTACTGTAGTTTCTTCATAGAGAATGAGCTTTGCTGTGCAAACAGAACTATACTTGTTATCAGCAGCATTTTACAGCTGACAAGTTTGTCAGTTCTAACACATTAGAAAAATCCACAGCTCGTGTGATAAACTTGCCAAAATGAAGTGGAAAAGCATGCTTTTGCAAGCATTAATTTCTTGTGTCACTGGCTTCATCCAGCACATAGAGAGAAGCTAAGACATTTCATTTAGAACATTGTAACATGAACAGAAATGAGGAGGTCCCTTCTACTTCTCAGACCAAACCCTGCTCCTGCGGGATCCTTTATAATCTCTCTCATGAATTTACTGAAGTCCGCCTTAATACTATTTCTATGCCTTCTACCCCAACATGAAGATTCAAGCCACTTGGTCTGGTATTAACAACTGTCTTCTACTTTCCATCCTAAATTTACTCATAGCTCTCTTGGATCCCATTATTGTCAGCTCTGTCCACCCATTCATTCCAGTGCAAAGCCAAGTTTCTTAAATGCAAGACACTGGAACTGTACAGAGTCGCTCAATTCACTACCTGTACTAGAAATATCTCACCATATCTCTCTAAATACACTCTTGCTTTGTACATAGCTCCACAGCCTCAACAGACTAATCATACTAGTCCTATGATCAACAGCAAATCAGGTATTTCTTCCTTTCTCCTGAATTTCCAGGAGGTGTCAGTCATAAACCCAGAAGTGCATGACTTCATTGCCATTGCCTTTCTGACTGACCGTAATCTCACATCTGTTACACTAGTCTTCAAGGTAAACTGGTTCTTTGTTTTCTGTATTGTTTACATCTCCAAATTTTACACAATCCACCATCTCCACAGTTGCTTTTTTGGTCAGCATCACTGACAAAAACATTCTTCAACTCTTGAGAACGTCTATCCAGTAATTTCTCAATTGCTCTGCTTTCAGCCTACTCACCGACATGACCTGTTTGCCCAGTTTGCTACCTAACTTAAAATTCTATAGCACTGGCAGGAAAAAAACTGCTGTTATCTATTTAGACTGAAGTTATAGAAATACTCCAAACAAGTTTCACAGATTCATAGAATGGCTGATGTTGGTAAAGACCTCTGGAGGTGACCTGGTCCAATCCCCCCTGCTCAAGCAGGGCCACCTAGAGCCAGTTGCCAGGACCACAACCAGATGGCTTTTGAATATCACCAGGGACAGAGACTTCACAATCTCTCTGGGCAACCTGCAACAGTGCTCAGTGACCCTCACAGTAAAACAGCTTTTCCTTACATACAGACAAAGGGCACATTGCTTGCTCATGTTCAACTTGGTGTTCCTCAGGACCCCGAGGTCCTCTTCTGCAAGGCTGCTTTCCAGCCAGGCAGCCCCCAGCGCATAGTGGTGCATGAGGTTGTTCCTCTCCAGGTGCCTATCAGTCATTGCTCCCAGATTTGTGTCATCAGCAAACTTGCTGAGGGTACACTCTGTCCCATCATCCAGATCATTAATGAAGATGTTGAACAGGACTGGGCCCAATATTGACCCCTGGGGTACGCCGCTAGTTACCATCCTTCAGTTAGACTTTGTGCCTCTGAGCTCAGTCATTCAGCCAGTTTTCAGCCCACCTCACTGTCTGCTCATCCAGCCCACACTTCATCAGCTTCCCTGTGAAGGTGTTACGGGAGACAGTGTTGAAAGCCTTAATGAAATCAAGATAGGCAAGATACACTGCTCTCTCCTCATCTACCAGGCCAGTCATTTCATCAGAGGTGCTATCAGGTTGATCAAGCATGACTTCCCCTTGGTGAATCTATGCTAACTACTCCTGATGGCCTTCTTGTTTATTTTAAATGCTTTTAAAACACTGGAAAAGATCACATCTCTAATCAGGACTTCAGCAGATAAAAATTAACAGAGTTAAATCTGCTCTAGTGTAAATTTGCACCGAGAAATTATCATTTCAGTCTATAGCATGTTTTCTCCTGATTTCAGGCATCCTGGTTTTTTTCCAAGTAACAAAGAAGTACAAGTCATACAATTCACACACTTATTTTCTCCCAGAGGAATGGCAAAAAATAAGAAGTGATTCATCACAATAGATTCTATACACACTTTCCATCAACATCTTAATTTTTAAAGAGATTTTCTATGAACCCTAACAAAATTCCCTCTTAAATCCTATCCCCAAATCTTTGGTCTCTAATTATTAGAATCTTAGCGGGTAACCGTAAGTAGACTAATCAAACAAGAAAAACTGCATTTCTTTCCAGCTGAGTATATAAATCCTGCTCTCTAATGTTCTTCCTCCCAATTAAGCAGTTTGTAAACTTGATAAAGCTTTTGAGAAAAAAAATCCTATTAAAAATTCTAGAAACTCTTTGACTCTACATAAATTTTCAGGATGAAACTTTGTTACCTGAACTCTGTAATAAACTTATCTAACAATATCTGAAAGCCCTGATCACCCTCAGGAAATGCTTCAATGACCTGGATGTGTCAAGAAGAGGGAGAAGCAGATGACCATACTGAAAAAAACATGAATGAGAAAATAGTAGATCCACTATTCATTGTACCACTGCAAATAAAATATTTTTAACCACAATTCAGCATATGCTTAAAATCGATTAATTACTTTTAAAAAAATAATTTGTGTCACACAATGTATGATTTTCCTATATACACTGTCAAAAAGCATCATTTCAAATACACTGGAAGACAAAAGCATAGATAGTTCTGCTTAGAACACCTGACATCACAATGAAGTCTGGTGGGAGACAAAGCTTTCTCTTACCAATAGTTTAATTTTCAGAAAAGGTCCCCAGAAATAATAAATAAGTTTACATTAGAAATAAAATATTATTCTCATTTTCAGAATAACATTATTCAACTTTCACATTCCAGATAAAACCTGAAAAAAATAGTTTAATAAGTCTTGATATCATTAGAATAAACTACCAGAAGATAATGAGAAAAATCAGTGTTTCTATGTTGTGACTGCAAAATTGGATGCCACTTTCAGTGTTCATTTATGTAAGTCAAAAAATGAAACTGTAATAGTGTGGAGACGAACACAAGACCAGCAAGTACACAGTGAAAACTAAGGAAAAAGTAAAGGGGGGGGGGCGGGAAAGTAGTATTTTTTTGTTCCTTTTTTCCCCCTATCTCACTGAAGACAAGAAAAATACCACTTTCAGGATAGTCCATTCCAAGGAAGCCTGGACTGCTGTGGATAATGAAGCAGAGGCATAGCCAGGGCTCCTCACCAGCACCGCGGCAGGAGCAAACTCCTCTTTGCGAATCTGTGCAGCAGCTGTGCCACAACTGTACAAGCAGACACTTCTGAACTACCATTCTGCAGTTAAATTCTGCTGCTGCATTGATTTCAACAGCTGCATAATGTAGCCTCAACCATTAGTAAAGAGCTTTGTGTCTCTCTGTATTTTTTAATTTTTATTTGCAAGAGGCTGGTCATAAGAGATATTTACATCTTTTTCAAAATATACAATAAGGTTAATCCTCTTTGCTGTGTTTTCAAGGACTAAAATGAAAAACAAGCACAACATTTTATTTGAACCTAAAAAAACCCCTCTGAAATTCTGATACTTCTGGAACAAAGAGATTAACATTCTTCAATTAAGACAGGAGAAAGCTTCCTTCAAACTCACTTGCAAGCAGTACATATTATTTCATCAGTTCAGAGATTAGATGTGTGGGTAAACTGGTTTCCAAGGTAACTGGACTAACCATGGGGAAGTCATCAGAGTGACAAGTAACTCAAAAAATTTAGAAGGTACCATGTGGAAATGAAGAGAAGTTGCTGAACTGCAGCTACTGAGATAAGCCTAAGATTTACTTATTTTACACAAAGTAGAATAGGATTATTTAGAACAGTGTTCCTAATGTTTAAACTGCAAGGTCATGAACAGTGCCTGAAAACCTGACATGGGGCCAGAGGAGATGGTAGTTCTCACCGAACACTGCAAGCACAAGCAGCAGATCAAGCCCATCAGTGCTCGTGCAACCCAAATTGCCTCCCAAGTTTCCGCTGCATTGCTATCGGCTGTGGTAAATCAGGGACACAGACCTCAGCAGCAACAGGAAATCTGAAAAGTGTTTAAACAATGGAGATGGCTGAAGTATTGAGTTTTAGGCCTTCACAGGTCCCCAGTTAAGTTCCACTACAAACACTGCTGAAAATAGGTGAAATGAACAACACTGAACTTCTGAAGCCTGGTTAGTTTTTTCCCAGGTTTTGGAGCTTTAGGAAACGCAATCCCTAGAAATACAGTGAGGTAACAAGGCAGCAAAATATTTTGCTTATTTATGTTTAATTCGTATGTGCAGACTTAAATATCACTAAATACAGTACTTGACATTTGCAGTTTTTTACCTGGATGCCATGATTCAGCAAAAGTTTAAAATGACTGTGCAAACTAGAAGGCACAAGTGTTTCAGCCACAGAGAAACCCATTTGGAGCAAATTACAACATAATAGAGAAAAAAAATAGGTGGCCTTAGATAGTGTCTCCTAGGTGTTCGCTTTTTCCTCTTGCACAAATTGCACAACATATATCAATTTGCAATATCAATCCAATCTGCAATTTGAATTCAAGGCAAAATGTGAACAATATACGTTTGCAGATAAGGTTTTTAACTGAAGGCATGTATACATGCACACAGGCAGTCTGAAAAAAAAGATGATTTTGTATGCAAAACAGGAAAGCTCCTCCCAGTCTGCTGCCACCAGCTGCACAGGGAGGAGAGGACCATTTTCTTCTGCAGAGGTGGAAAAGGGGCTTTCTGGAAAATGTGATGAGTTGCTGCCAAGCATGTGCTGTTTCCCACAGAATTCCAGAAACTATGGAATGTTTGGGAAGAAACTCTTGACATGCAGCCATGGCCCAAGGCCACAACACGGGGGGCATGTGAGGGACAAAGTCTGTCTTTGTGTCAGTGCCTAAATTGGGCAGTTCATTTTATTTATTTTAAATACAACACCATGGCATATTATATGCAACGGATTCACTTTTTTTACTCTATACTGTGGGAAATGATGTTAGTTTTCGTCTTCAGTGCTCCAAATAGCATTTCTGAAAGCTTTTGAAAAGACCTGAGAGAGAAAAGACCAGCCCATAATATCTGAAATACTTCTGAGAGCTCAGTCCTGTAAGCTGCTTCTCAACTAGAAACACCATCACCTACTGCAAAAATTCAGGGGGCTTCTGTAAGAATATAAACTGAAATAGCTTTGCACAGCTTTGCACTCAGTGCAAACAGTCCTAAATCACATCAAATTTTCCTTTGCTGTTACATGCTTCTTGTGTACCAATTTCTTAATTTGCAGTACCAGAAAAAAGTTTGATACAGCAACAAGATAACCCCACTTAACAGCAAACATCTTGTGCAGATTCAAACACAAAATCCTCCACATTATATAATGACTCTGAAAACTCCTTAAGGAACAAATAAGGATACATTTTCTTAAGATATCCACTGAGAGAAAAAAAACAACCAACACCAAAACTCAAACTTTTAGCTTGGCTAAGGAGAATTCATTGCACTGGGGCAGGCGTTAATTTGCGTCTCACTAACAGCAGGATTCTACTGTCCTTCTACATCTGCCCACAATTTAGCAAAACAGAAACAAAAACTGAAATCAAAGTCTGTGGCACACAGTAGCATGAAAAAAACGCCCTAGGTCTTATCAGCCTGTAAGACACTTGAAAGACTGGAAGCCCAGAGAGCTTCTCAATGGGATGGAATAATTTTGTGAGTTTAACATCTCCACATCAAGCTTCCCAGCACCTTCAGTCGTAGGTTAGCACAGGAATATCACTGTACCTGCTGTGTAAGCATGCTTTAAACCACCACAGGAAAAAGAAAAAAAAAAAGCCACTATCTGTAAAAGACATAAAATAACATAGAGCTGCCTCTACAGAATGACAGGAAGATGAACCAGCTACCCCTTCCAACTGCAAGAAAAAAATCTCTCATTCTTCAAATGTTGCCTTGTGAAAAAAAGCTCTCCAGAAGTCTGCACCTGCGTTGTCTGACAGACATTTATTTAGTTGCACGCAGGATCCTAGATGTTCAATTCAATCATGAAAGGAACTTTGTCTTCAAATTGGAAGCTTTCTAAACTACATCCTTGAATTACCATAAATAAAATCCTGTGAAAGCAACAAATAAATTCACAATCTCTTGTTGTGAGGAATATATAATTATTAGCAAACCCTATAACCATCCGTCAGCAATTAGCGTTTGGACAGGCAGGCTCTGTAAGGAGAATTTGCTTGACTTATTTTATGTAACACATAAAACAAGACAAAGTATATGACTACGTTGCAAAGTAAATTAGTCTTCTATTGAGCACCAAACAGCTACAACCAGACTGCTTTTGGTACCAACCCATCTTATTTAATTTTAATTCAGGTACACCTAATTTATACTGCTGCCTAGAGCAATATATACACATATTCCTCATGACAGTCCCCCCCTTCTTAAATCTCTTTTGTTTCCTGAACATAGCTTGATACTGGTATACAAAGGAAAGGAGTACAGATTCTGGGAATTGTCATTTGTTTCCTACTTCTATTGGCCAAGCATATAATTACATCCATGACAGATAATATTTTCAAACAAGTATCAAGTCACATTGGACTGCTGCATCATTAAAACACTAGGAATTCAAAGCACAGGCTGAAGCCATTTCTTTTACTTCCTCTATATTAATTTCAGTTTCAGTTCTGCTGAAGATACCATTGACAACAAACCCACTCTTGTCAGCCAGAGTTACATGTGAGGTACAATTCTGGCCACAGTACATTAGCCACCTTTGCTTTATTTCTGAAACCTGGTTTCACAGTTAGTAAAGAGCTATGACAATGTGTGGCGTGTTTTAGAGATGTTGAAGACCACGCAGAAGTTCTCTCAAATCAAAATGGTGAAGGACAGAGCAGCGGTGCAGGCAGGAGGCAAGCGCTCCAACACGGGCAGCTGCAGCTCCCGGCTCTTTCCCCAGATTTCACCTGTACCTCATTTACCTGCAGGTCAGTGAGCACACATTGTGAATGGCAAATAATATTTTCCTTCTGAACCGTAATATTGTGACATTGATTCATCAGTATCATAAGATTCCCCAAAAGCAGTTATCTAAATTTTACAATGTTTATTTTCCATTAAAATTTGAAGGTCTCAGTTCCCCTCCTCTCTCTTCCACTAACCCCAGCTGCATAACTGAGCATTATTTCATCTTCCTCTGTTTCTCTCCCTACTATGTTATCTGTTGGACTTATTTATATTCATTATGCACACAAAGAGACATTCTAACCACAAAGTGAGTAACTCGATAAGGCCTTGACCGTGTATCAAAACCAGGGCAGCTTCAAGACATGAACAAGAAAGCCTATCCTGGTTATCCTGGTTTTAAAATTATTCTAGCTTCTTTATTCATTGATGTTTTATTTATCTTTTTCCCCCTTGGGGAATGCTCCACATTGAAATTGCTTTAGAGTAGTGAAGTTAAATGTTAGTCTTTGTCACCTCCCAGCCACCACTTTCAAATAGCATCATGGGAGAGACAACCTAAAAAAAGAGTCAGGTTTCATACGGCAACTGAAGAAAACAGGATGCAAAAGCATCCAGAAGAGGAGTTTGGTTTGAGAAATAAATGCTATTTATTACCACTAACTGGAGACTGCAATCCACTGCAGTATTTATGGTCTTACAAGTTCATCAAAGGAAAACACACCATTTATGTGCTAAATTAAAAATCTGGAGTGGAGCACTAAAACCCCCACAAAATCTGAAGAGAAATTAAGTTGCGTTAGGGGTGGTGCTCCACAAAGTAAGCACAAACATCAACCAAGGCCCTGCCTAGAGTCAAGAATCAATTTATGGAATACTGCAGTCTCTCTGACTTCTTCTTGCAGCTTACAGCCCTAATAAGAGCTGCAAACAGATGCCTCCCCCTACTCAGGGCTCAAAGCCTACAACTGCCTCCCGAAGGCAAGTGACTCTTGCATTTGATCAAAAAAACAGGAAAGATCTAACTCTCTTCATGAAAGCTTATCCAGGTGAGGAAGAGATGACAGTGGTGCACTTCATATAAAAGGCCAAGTGGTTGTAACACTCACTGACTATGTGGGAGTTAAAATTCAATTCCCTTTAAGTCAAAGAATCTCTTTATAAATCTAATAGCTCCTTATCTATTTCATTTTAACGAGTTTTTCAGCACATCGCAGATCCCAAAGCTGCCCTCAGTGCCAAAGGGGAACAGTTTAAATATTAAGCTACACAATCGTATTTGCCTTTGTGTTCTTTCCAGTGCCCGGACCTGCAAATTCTGTCTGTATAGATGGTTCTTTTGGTCGCATGTTCAACAGAAAGAGCAGAAGAACAAACAACGTGACCTACAGCGTAATGCTTAGGTAGATGCTCTCCTAGAAAATGATGGAGGGAAGGAGGTCTGAGTCCCCTTTCTAGGCACGTTCCAAAGACGGTTATCGTTTCTCCAAGCTCTTTCATTAACTGCATGGACAAGCCAAAGTTTTTTGTAAGATTTGGTTATAGATTCGCAACACACCTGAAAAAGCTGCCAGCCTTCATGAGATAATGTATATGCACTCCAAGATCAGTAAGAAACCCTGTTAAGCAGTAGAAGAGGTTTTCTGAGCACCTCCTTGATCAGCTTATAGAGTTGTGGTGTGATCACACAAAGGAGACTCACTGGCTAGTAATTAAACTCAAGAACTGCTTTCAACTGAAGGCACTACACTCTCTTTCATGAAGCTGATGCCATTTGTTATAAACTGTCACGCAAAAATGCAGGATTTTTTTTTAGTTATACATCGAAAGTACTGAAAGTTAGGAACTTTGTCATTTGCTTTCTTATCAGAGTAGCTTTGCATTTCTTTGAATGCTACCAGATATTGAAACTGTTTCCAACAAAGCATCAGTTCCTGGTTTCCTTATGAGATCTACCTGAAGTAGGTGTTTTCTGACACAATTCCTGTAAATGGATGAAGGGACCATCCCACCAGTACTTTGTATAATTAAGACAGCAGACTACATGTTCAGCGCACTATTTTAGGCTCCTTTCAGAACAAACTGGAATTCCTAGGGCTCATTGCTTTGGGAAGACAGTCAGAGCAATGAGTAAAGGCCAGTACTCCCCCCAATTCTCAGATTTTGTTTTTTCATCACAGATAGTTTGCTGTAGCTTCCTTTTTTGGTTCACTCTCTTCTAGCTAATTAGCTGTTGAATCTTCCTCTTACAGTAGACTGTAGACAAAGCTATACTTCTTTCCTTAACCATGAAGCAAAATTAACAAATGCCTTTGTAGTGCAGATCAGTGCATCAGTGAGACTGTAAAATAGGTAAAATACTGTTAAGTCACTAAAGCAGTTCTGCAGACATGTGCACATTAAACTTCAACAGTGTTGTGATAACACCAAAAAAAAAAACCAGTTGAAAGCCCTCTATTCCCTGACATGGATGTTGTTATGATCTTAGCTAAAAAATACCCTACAATCTCACTGCTAGGCTTTTAGCAGAGGTGGCAAGTGCACTGGCAATTCATGCAGAGGTTCCCCCTCAGCTTTTAATGGTCGTAATTATGCTTCCATCTTTAAGAAAAACTCCCCTAAGTCATCTCAATTTGACAAGCGTTTTAACATTAAGTGCCACCTTATTTTGCTGTATTACACAACTCTCAAGTTTTGTATGTTCCAAACTTTCCCATTCATGTTTGCTTCTTTCGAGTTTACTTGCTGCCACACACCCATGAGAAAAGGAAGCACTGCCTGTCAGTTTTGCAGCTCTCCTTGATGCCCACTGTTCAGCACTGCCAAATGCAGCATAAGAGCAGAAAAATTAGTATCTATGCACTTCTTCCGGTCATTGCCATCATAATGTCTGTCCAGTTGCCCTGTTATCAATGCAGGCTGATACCTTATTTTCTATTCCCTGTGTGCTAACCAAATGGTGCAGAAGTCGACACGTGACTCAGTGGTGCTGTAATGATGGTTTCCAGCGCTGTTGTCTGCCAATCTTGTACACTATAGTTTGCATAGTATAGCACAGTATAGTTCGGTTTGATACCCCATCATCTGCTGTCAGGAATTCTTGCATGCAAGCTCAGTGAACTGAATCAGAGCCGGTGGTGTAACTCCCAGAAATCTGCTATCAGTACTACTAAGCTAATTTACTGATCAAGTTCATGACAGTAGCATGACAAAGGGCTGCACAATGTCAGAAAGTCCTAAAAATATCTTATTTCTCATGGTAACACTGATGTCTGCACCAAATATACAGATATGGATATTAGAGAAGCAGTTTATTCAAAGCAAGGTATTTTAAATGTAGTTTATTCTACAATCGCATTTTTTTCACTTAAGGAACTTAATCAAATCTGAGGTCTGAAAGGGGGATGAGGGACAATCCTCCTTTTCTTCTGCTGGTGTTTTTTTTCGGATAGTGAGACAAAAGATAAAATTTTGACCTTCATTTTCAAAGTAATCCAGCCCAGTCATTAAAAGACAACTATTATTCAGCAAATCACCAAGCGATGTTGTATCTTGGAATTCCAGGGCTAATGAAAGACACAGAATTCGATCTAGTATTTCACCACTATAGTACCACTGTTGTTTCAAAGAGAACAAAAAATACCTTATACCAGAGAGAAGTCACACCATGCTTGCCCTTAACAGACATTTTTGCTACACCCTCCTGGCAGGTTTACTTTGCACTGCAAAAATTCTTGCAGCTAAACCAAGCCCTACACCCTTGGGAGCACTGCATTTATCATATAAGAATAAATTAGAGTTTTTAAGACAAAAAATACTCTTTCAAAGCTTTTTGATGAATTACCACTACCATATTTGTGTATCCAGATACTTAACTAAAAAACTAAGTTTGTTCTTTTCTTACTTTTCTAGGTGTACAAGTGTAGCTTCTAAAAACAGGTGGCAGCAGATCCGCCTATAAGTTGGCCAGGTGAAGCAGATACTCCATGCAACATGGCCCAGAGAAGATGATTCCTCTCCTCTCAGGTGTCAGCCACAGTTTTAAGGAAAACTGCGATGGAACATATGGCACATCTAGATTTTGTTGTCTCACACAATAAAGAAGCAAGCTACCAAAAGCAAAAAGTGAGATCAGACAGAAAGGTCTGTGGAGAGAACAAGAGTAACCAGAGAATGAACAGCATTTATAGAGCCTCTATGGATGTGAAGCTCTACATTTTACACGTTATTTACTTACTACAAACAGTAAAACATAATAAACAAAATCCACAGATAATGCTGTAACAAAATAAATTCAGTGGAATAAAAGCAGGACAGTAAATTCTTCAGTCTTCCGTGTGATGAACATGCTCCATGTAAAAAAATGATAAAAATTCATAAAATTATAATTAAAAAAGAAGCTTCTTTTTTTTCTGTTTTTTGTTGTAATGCAAAATGCCAAGTATGTAGCCCTAGAAAACTGGAAAACTGAGGATAAAAAAGGACATTATGTCTTAGGCCATCAACAAAACTACTGCAGTTGTGTTGATGAAGTGTCCAGAATCAATACAGGGAAAAAAAAGAAGATAACCAGAAAATACATTTTAAAAAAAAAAAATCTACAAGGCAGACTACAAATGCTCAGATAACACCAGGAAGTCAGTTGAGGCAAAATGGTGAAGAAAGGGTTCAATCACATATTTCGCATAATGGTATACTGCAGGACTACTGATGCAGCAGTAAGCAGTTAGCTCTTAAAAAAAGGCCACAAATCTGCCCTATGGCTTCTTGGGAGTCTCAACATGCTGCAAGTGCAGTGCTACTGTGTACCAGCTGCACTGGCTTATGAAAGCTGGGGCAGGACCCAGCCAGGGCAGGGTGCTGAGTGCTGATGAGGCTCTGACTCAGCCTGCACTCCCACCCCATCACCTGGCTGGCATAGGAGACCCCCACCGCTCCACCACCACTCTGGCCAAGCCCCCGTGGCTCTCATTGCTGTGGATTAACTACACATGGATTAACTACAGGGGTTGTCCAGGACTTAGAGACACAAGTGACCCTCTGGACTAGAAAAATAAAGTAAATAATATAAATCATATACAGGCACAAGAGCCTTGCTTTAACAGATCCACTTTTAAGCTAAAGGAGTGAAGAACCATTTACTTTATCTTTCAGTTTTATCTCTTTATTCAAAGTGCTACTCAAAAAACTTCCCACAAGAGCCTTGCTTTAACAGATCCACTTTTAAGCTAAAGGAGTGAAGAACCATTTACTTTATCTTTCAGTTTTATCTCTTTATTCAAAGTGCTACTCAAAAAACTTCCCACTTCTCTCTCTCATGTTTTTATAAATGGCTGTTGGTCATCTTCAGCCATACACATTGGTCTCTCTTCTGGGAGTACCTGAGCTTTACAAGATCAGCAAAATTCCTCTCTCCATCATTATCAGAAGGATTTCATAGATAAACTAGACAATGTTAGCAGCTTGGTACATTTTACAAAGTGAGTAATTTTAAGATTGCACTGAAGGTGTACAGCACAGTGTGGAATTATTTACCAGTTTGACCAGAATTTGTAAGTATTTGGCCTCAACCAAGCGCTCAGCTCACATTCCCATTCCAACCAAGGCTTACCCAGCTGCAGGACAGCAACAGCCATACAGACTTCTGCTACTGCTATATGCAAAATGTTAGTGGGCTTTGCCTCTGCTGCAAATGAACGCTACCCCTCAACAGTTTAATTTTTGCACAGGCTGTTTTTAATTTCTCCTCTTAATCATAAATACTTAACTAATATTTGCTTAAAATTTCTCAAAATTTTTTTGCATTGTTAAATGCTACTTGTAAGGTTAGGTCAATCTGCTCACGCTGTAATACAACAAAATATGTCCAAAAAAACCCTTAAAATCCTTTCCTACCTAGCTATTTTGGTTGACAGTGGTTGGTCTAGGTTCTCATTAACAGGAAACATTAAAAGGCTACTATCAATTCTTAAACTAAACTTAACTATCTGTAATTACAGGTAAAAATTTAAGCTGTATTCAATGAGCTCTTGTTAAAATATTCATTTTAATGGAGCTGCTGCACCACTTTTAGATCTGCAAAACCATGCACACTTACAATTTGATAAACACTATGACAGGTCACTTAGTATATTTTATAAATAATAAAATAAAAGGAATTAATCTGGGATGCAATTTGGCTGCTTCCTTTGTCAAAGTTCACTACCAAGAAAATAATTTTTTTCTGATTTAAATGCAGCCACAGAACCACACGATGATTGAGGCTGGAAGGGACCTATGGATGTCATCTGGTCCAACCTCTTTGCTCAAGCAGGGCCACCTAGAACTGGTTTCCCAGGACCATGTCCAGACGGCTTTTGAGTATCTCCAAGGATGGAGTCTCCAAAACCTCTCTGGGCAACCTGTGCCAGTGCTCACTCATCCTCACAGGGAAAAAGTGTTTCCCGATGTTCTGACAGAATCTCCTCTGTTTCAGGCAGTGCCCATTGTCTCTGGTTCTGTCACTGGACACCACTGAAAAAAGCCTGGCTCTGTCTTCTTTGCACTCACCCTTCAGGTATTTATACACCACATTAATAAGATCGCCCTTGAGCCTTCTCTGCTGTAGGTTAAACAGTCCCAGTTCCCTCAGCCTTTCCTCATAGGAGAGATGCTCCAGACCCTTCATGGGCCTCTCTCCAGTCTCTCGTACTGGGGAGCCCAGAACAGGACCCAGAAGTCTAGGTATGGCCTCACCAGTGCTGAGCAGAGGGGAAGGATCACCTCCCTTGACCGGCCTGGCAACACTCACCCTAACGGAGCCCAGGATGCCATTAGCCTTCCTTGCCACAAGGGCACATTGCTGGCTCATTTTCAATGTAGCGTTCTCCAGGACCCCAGAACCTCTTCTGCGAAGCTGCTTTCCAGCGGAGTGGGCCCCAGCATATACTGGTGCACGGGACTCTTCCTGCCCAGGTGCATGACTTTGCACTTCTCCCTGCTGAACTTCATGACATTCCCATCTGCCCACTTCTCTGTTCAGCCAGTTTTCAAGCCATCTCACTGTCTGCTCATCCAGCCCATACTTCATCAGCTTCTCTGTGAGGATGTTATGTCAAAAGCCTTACTGAAGTGAATGTAGACAAGATCCATTGCTCTCCCCTCATGTATCAAGCCAGTCATTTCATTGTAGAAGGTTACGAGGTTGGTCAAGCATAACTTCCCCTTTTCAATGGTCAAGGCTTACTATAATACCTGTTAGTGCACTTGTAGTAAACCACAGTAAGCCTCAGCAGTCATTTTGGATCTACAGCTGTAAAGGTTGGAAATTGCTTTACTGGCCATACAAAGAGAAGGCGAAAAAGAAAAAACAAACAAAAAATACAACAAAAACCCCCACCCTCCATTTAATGGTATTTCCCTCCCCCCATCTTAAATATCAACAGGAAAGAAATGTGCAAAACATCAAGGTGACAGTTTTTAGTCAACGTACCAGATTAATAGAGGGGAGATAAACTGAGCAACTACTTTAGAGAAAAAGTCTGGGCAAAGACGAGTAAAGAGCTACATGGACTGCTAGTCTCATGCTCCCAAACACCATACTGAAAAATTCTCATTTGCATTCCTGCACTTTGCCACACTTCTAAATTACCAAGTTTTTCAAGAGTGCTCTAAAGCTCTAGATTCATGAGTTCTCTCTGCTTTGCCCTTGTGAAAAAATATGGTATTAAAATATTCTGAGTATTCTGATTAAGCAGCCCATGCATAATAAAATCTACTGGACAATCTGCCAAGTTGACATTAATGAACGGGTATCTCTGGCTTTCTAAGAAGGCAGAACTAACAGGTAAATACTTAAATATGTCAGAATCTACATATCTACAGAATCTAAATATGTCAGTATCTAAATACGTCAGAGTCCACTTAAAGATGACTGCAAGCTTATAAAGATGTAAAGACAATTACAAGCTGGATAAAACCTTGGGATGGTTTTTTATCATAAAGGCCATGATCTAGATGAATTAGACAAGAGTTTGATAGCATGACTTTTAAAAGCCTCTATAGCTTATTGCTTTTAAACAAATAATGTGAATAGTAAATTTGAAATACAGGTATTTTATCAAATAAAAGGCCTTAGGTCCACATGCAGTATAGTCTGAATATTAGAAGATACTCTTTCAATGTGAACAAGCATCTTATGCCCTTGAGATTATGCACTGAATACTAAGGCAAATGAGAACTGCAGAGAGGAACATAAAAAGTTACAGATGTGCACAGACTAAGAAGTGCAGCTGTATGTGTAATAACGCAAGGCAAATGGGTCTCAGAGATAAATTCTGTATTCACACCTTCCACTGGTGTGGAATATGGAAATAATCTGAGTGATCTAACAGGTCTCTTTAATCAACTCGAGTGAGTAAAATTAGCTTCTGCTCTCACTAGAATACTTTTTATATAAAAAAGGACATCACAGAATAACAGCTATTGCTTTGTACCATTTAACTACAGGAGTGTGAGATACTTTTTTTAATAGATTGTTTGTGGCCTGCAAGTTCAACACTGATGAAGAAAATTCTAACCCTTAACAGAATTCATAGACACTGTTAGACAATAGAGTAATCTATTAGGAACACAGGAGAAGAGTGCCTGCTGTTACAATTCTTTAATCTTAGTTGGAAAATGCTCAGTTCCACCTTAAAAGTGGAACACTGCCCCGTAGCCTTCAGGTGCTTTTTCTTTATGAATATACCAGAGATGCAATTATGCTCTTTTTCAGGCTTTGTCATCCCTCACTGAGCAAGATAAATTTCTTAAGCTCCCTGTTTTATGATAGAATTAACCAAGAAAAAGACAGATAAGAGCAGCAAGTTGCTGCAGCTCTTCCTGAAAACTCACTCGCCTTAAGCAGCATCCACCAGACACGTTCCAGATGAAGTCTCCTTAGTGAGTTATAAAATGACACTCACAATTCCCTACCACTACCAAAATATTTTGCTTCATGTATCTAGAATGCCACTTCCCTTCCTCACAGCTGCATCACACCGTGGGTTACTGCTGTCATCCTGCGTGAGCGAGTCAGAGTGGCTTTCTCCTTAGTATCATCCCCTACAAATGAATCACTAGTTTACCGTGAAAATTCCTAGCTTATAAATCTAGCCCCACTACTCAAGTCCTCTCAGTCACCCATATTTTACTGTAATCCCATGCAATGATAGGGCTTCCCCACTTTCCGTCAAAAGCAAGTGTTATTAGCGTGCTCCAACTTTCCGAGACAGAACTACTGAAATTTTTAACAAGGTTTTCTATCTTATCAAAGGCAGACACTAATTTAGTCTGACATATGCTACCTCTCATAAATCCATTTACATGTATGGCACTTTTCCATTTGCCTCCCTGCCTTTGATTCTCTTTAAAGTTTTCTTCTATTGATTTGCTGTAGAAAAAAAAAAAAGATTAATAATTTTCAAGCTGCCAGAACCATCTCTTCTCTACTTTCTGAAAAATAGCTACTGCATTTGCTGTTCTGCAGTTAAATACCATCTCTATTTTGATAATGTTCTCTTTGTGTTGAAATGTTTGCTACAAGACTTCCTAAAATACAGCTTCTTTCACCAAGCCCCCTACAAACCTAAGCACTAGGAACTTCTAGGTTTCAAACTCATTTCCCTGTAAGAATTTCTGCTGTAAGAATTTCCACCTGTATACATTCATTTCACTTTTAATCCCAATTCCATGTTCAACATGAGCAACAGCACCAAAAATGAAGGCAAAATATTAATACAAACTGGGAATGATAGCTCTGATCGTAACCTCATGCTGACTGCATAATGCCCAGCTTCCTTTCTTGTTTCATTTTTAATGGATAAATAGCTTTTTACTACGTGGATTATTTCCCTTTACAAACTCATCTTGACTTCTTGCAACATCTTAATCATACTGAAGACTTCTGAACTCTATGACGGTCTTCATTTTTTGAAGAACTATTTTTGCCAGTCTTTGCAAGTTCTTGCCTAGCTTCTGATACTCTCTTTGGCTGGCTTTTCTTCTGATTAGGTCTGCAATTATTCTGCTCAAGTATTCTGCTTTTTCTTGGTATGCAAATCCTATGCACTTTTTCTAATTCTGAATCAAAAAGGTTCCAAGAACCCCACCATTAGCTACCTTTGCTCTTTGGCTCAATTAATGTCAAACCGTTTCCCTACAGTTTCTCAGTGTGCATTTTTGAAATTCAAAACCTTTATGTGGAAACCCCTTTCAATCTAAACTGCATAAACCTCTGATGCCAATTATTCAATCCAAACTCAGTTTCTACAAATGGTTCTTCTAGAATGTCCTCAATACTTGTAAAACCCTAGTTTAAAGCAACATTACTTCTTTTTAGTTCAATAACTGTGTGTGAACACTGCATCCAGGAATAACTGATCCCTAGAATTAGTAGTGAAATTATGACCTATGCAAGAGTTATATTCTCCACAGCACACTGCGGCAGGCAAATAACTTTATTCTATCTACTGTATTCCAATAATTCCATGCATACTTAATAGAAGAAAATTCTTTTGCACCTGCAATTACTGTGTATGAAAAAACTCATCCATTGAAAGTACTCAACTCAATAATACACTTCATGTGCACAATAACCATGTAGAACAAACTGACCTTTTAATAATCGAAACAGCAACTTGTTCTGGAATGCTTTATTCCATCACTATTCTTCTTTATCTGAGAGCATCCAGTCTTTGAATCCTTAATATTTACTTCTCATTCATTTCCCTGACAAATATACATAAAAGGTTCTGCCTTTCACAACAAGATCTTTCATAACAAATATAACTGAAATAAAAGACCAGGTCCCAGAAATGCTTTATATAGCCTACCACCAAAGAACCTGGTTTTACATTGTTAACTTTTACAAATAATGCAAGTTAGCACCACAATCCTTGCAGTACAACACATTGTATTGCTGCCTAAGTCTGTAGAATTTCCCCTATTTCACAATACCTGAAAAAAGTATAGGGTCATTTTATGTAGCAGAATACACGTTTCAAGCTACCCAAGCAACAGCTCAGTATGTCCAACTACTTCACAAGTCACGATTAACGGAATTGATTATCAACTTGCTGCCCATTTTACAGAATTCAAACACCAGCATAAAGGTTCAGTGATTTATTCAACATTACAGGAGACAGAGCTTGAGCTTACTTAATACCTAGTTTCATGCTTTAGCCAAAACTACCATCCACTCCTAATGTTGTAAACAAAGCATGGACACAGGAGCTAGAGTAGAGAACCAAATTTAAGAAAAGCAAAATATTCTTTCAGTGATTTCAGAAGGAAGCTACACATCTTTATCTGTAAGGCTTCTTAATCAATCCATTCAAAAGTGAATGAGTTTCTCAGATTCTGTAATAATTTTAAATCTAATACAGCCTCAGGATCTTTCTGCAAGTCCTGTCTTCCACATCTGCCTTCAACAAGTATCCTAACACCCGCTGGGACTACTGTATTTGTAGAATCATAGGCTCACTGAGGTTGGAAGGGAGATCTGGAGGTCATCTAAATCCAAACCCGTATTCAGGTAAGTAAAACACAAATAGAAGCAGTGGCAAGTTTGCAGCCAGGGACTGTACAGTGCTTGTGGATGGGTAACCTTCACTTACGACTTCTATGATCCAAAATAGTTCATCAACATTTTAACAACATGTAAATACCATACTAAACATTGAATCAGACAAAGAAATACTTTCTTTTTCAACAAATTTCGAAACTTGAAAATGTTTCCAGCATACTTTATTTTGAAGCTTACCAGACAAAAAATAATAATATTTTACACAGTAAAAATTTCCAAAGTAATTAGTGTCAGATTGCTTCAGATTCCTTCTTAACCACTATTTACTTTCCCGAACACATTTTAATGAGAAATGAGAAATAACTAAAAGAAAGACTTGCTCCTTGAACTGATGTTTAATAACAAAAATCACCATATAGTTCATAAGTAATTTCAAAACAACTGTTAAATACAAATGTCATTTATATTTTACACTAAACTACAGTCACAGCACTTCTTGAAACCTCGTCAAAGGCTCACTTTTAAGAAAAGAGAGGGAAGCACAAATTACAGTTCCTGAAGACCATTTGAACAAAACACGACCTGGAAAACTGAAGTGTTGTAGGGTATAAGATTCAGTCATGCTGCACAACAAAAGAGAGGAAGAACATAGGAGGCACAGGCACTAGTGATCATAATCCCTCTGTATGGAATTAACTGAAGCATGGAAGAGCCATTTGCTATATCCCTTCCATTCCTGCTACCCTCTCTCCCACCTACCCCAAAACTCAAGAGAGGTCTGCAGAGAGGTCCCTTCCCCACTACTGCACCCTATGGAACCCTGAAAACTGCAGCAGCAGCTTGGGCTAAAACCTCTCACTGCACAAGTTACCTGCTGTCTGCCATACGGTCTGATCACACACTACCCAACCCTCTCCAACCCCTTAGCCAAGAAGGGTTAAGTGAGTAGAGCGGAAGGTTGCAAAAGGAAGCTCAGCAAGAGACATCAATTACTGCTAACAGCTTTAAATGGTTTAACGTGTACCTGGTGCCAGAAATAGGGCGCTAACTGAAGATGGCCCCAGGGCTCAGTATTGGGGCCAGTCCTGTTTAACATCTTTATTAATAATCAGGACGAGGGGATCGAGTGCACCCTCAGGAAGTCTGCAGACGACACCAAGCTGGGTGGAAGCGTTGATCTGCTTGAGGGTCGGGACGCTCTGCAGAGGGAGCTGGACAGACTAGAGCGATGGGCCAAGGCTAACTGTATGAGTTTCAGTAAGGCCAAATGCCG
>JAVKLA010000073.1:18037942-18056634 GCA_034782735.1 Sagittarius serpentarius
GTAGGTAGGGACCCCCCGCCCCCGGCTCGCCCCCTTCCTCCTCCCGGGAGCGCTTGTTTCCAGCCTGACCCGCGAGGACCGGGCCGGTTCGGCACCCGCCCGTTTCTGAGGAGGGCAGCGTGCCCGCCTCCAGGCGGGAGGGTCCCGGTCCCGGTTCCCGCGGCAGGGGAACCCCCGCTTCTTCCCGCTGCAGGAAACCTGTGGGGCGCGTCTAGCACCAGGCGCTCTGAGAACTCGCTACGGATCACGGCGCGGCGTATTCCCTCCCTCGCTACCAAAGCCATTGAACCCAGCCTACACGCAAGAGTAACGTGCTGGTAACAGACCCGGGCAAACCGCTAAGCAGCTCTGTGAACGTGACGTGTTCCGGCAATCGCTGCCAGGGACGGAGGATGACAGCGGATTGCCCTCAGAGTACGACCGCAACCAACATGCCTTTATTGTTTCGTTAGCTGGGTGAATTCGCCGCAAAAATGTTTTGGCTTTACGCAGTGTATAAGAAAAACTTAATTGCGGAACATGAAATATCTAGGTAATTTGTAAAACTGGAAATCCGAGAAGGTAATGTCTGTTAATCACGCAGCAACTCCTAAACAAAGTTCATTAAACTAATTGCATAAATACCCAGAAAATGGCCTGGGGATGTACGCTGCAAATTCTGAAAACTGATTATTATGCATACAGAATTAAGACAGCAGTGACTGAAAATAAAGACATTAGGTATATAGGTTCGCAAACTTAATTCATTAGTTTTAATGAGACTGAAGCGCGGGTATTACATACTATTCCAAGTGTTCACAGGTGTCAATCTCTAGTTAATCTCATTTGCACCAAGGGTATGCAGCTCAAAACGTTTGCCTCAATAAAGTTTAAATAACCAGCACATTGATATTGACAGGCAAAAAACAAATCTTGTAAAACAGACTGAAAAAACAGCATTTTGATGAATATATACGCGAGAGGCCAGGAAGAGAAGTGAGGACATTTCAATAGTGGTTTTCCCGCTGCCGGCAATAAGCCCGTCCCGGTGCATTGCGCGGCCTCCAGCCAGGCTGCTGCTCCCTGAGGACAGAGGCACAGGAGGAGGTAAGGGGGATTCTGGCTGCCCTGCGGGCTGCTGAGCATTGCCACGCCAAAGCACGCTAGCGCAGCAGGGAGAAAAGGAGGTCCGCTGAGGTATGTAAGGAGCCGGGATACAGGCAGCACCCGAGCTTCAAAAGCAGTTGCAGAAAGCTCCTCTGCTGAGACTGTTTCCCAGAGCAGAAGGATGAGGGAACAACTGCTTCACACAGCTGCTTGCGGTGAGGAGTCCTGCCGGTGATCACCTGCGCAAGCACTAAAAATATTGCCACTAACCAGGACATTCCCTATTAAATTCTAAACGTCAGATAACACACCAGATCTGAGGCCCAACCTCTCTGGCAGCGCCTTTCTATCGGTATGATTTTGTAGACATGAAGCTGTAAGACCATTTAGAGAGCTGCTTGACTTTTGAAGATAAAAATACATTAATAGAACTTCAAGTGTCGTTGAAGAAGCAGAGAGGCATAAAGCAAAAATTTAAACATTTTATTTCCTTTGTGAATTTAGGCTAAGCATGTGGAGTGGTTGAAGAGCTTAGCATGTACCAGATATGTATCTGGAAGAGCTTTATAATGCACATACACCGGCAAAAAAAGGGACATAAGCAAACATTAAACAATCTATGAAACAACTGAAGCAATTTTAAAGAGACCAATTTGCATCTAATTATGTACAGATAATTATTAAAGTATCCACTACTATATCTACATACCCAGAGCCATAAATATTGTTAAATCCTTCTTCTAACAGAAGTTTTGCAAACAAAATGGCCATTTCTGACCCATAATATATGTGTTAAACAATGTACCCAAGAAAACATTTGTATTATTTCACGGCAGAATGGTACAAACTATCTGTATATTATACTTTACTAGAAAGGAAGGAAACAAGATGACTCACTGATGCTGACAGAAGCAGCACACAAGAAATCTCAAGTTTTCCAAGATGAGATAATATATAACGTTTATGTTCTCCTTAAATGCGTTGTAAGTAGACAGTATAGATGTTCAAGCAGACAATACCGAGCTTTGACACAGAATCTAATGCAAAATTAATTTAAGTAATTTCACGTTCCTTCGATACCACCCCACGTTCAGAACAGCCAAGATTTGTAAAAACTGCTGGCAATTTTGGCTGCTCAGAGACAATTTGGACCTCATTTAGGGGTTCAGCTTTGGTCACTGACATCGAAGATACTCAAACGTACTAATCACTTACAATTTTCAATCTACATCCTTGTTGACACAGTGGCTATGTTAAAGAACATTACTGTAGTCTCTAGGACAATAAATTGTATTTTGTTTCCATTGGTATGTCACTTTTCAAGACATACTCTTCACATATGAGCATAGCCATGCAGCTAACTATAAAAATCAGAATTGTGTGTCCTTTTACATTTTCAGTACTTCTGTGACAATCCATTTGACTAGAAGGTATTTTTAGGCTCTGCTAAAGCATGATTGACATTTCTGTTAATTCCTGAGCAACATTAAAATGCTGCAGAGCATACTTTAGGGAAGATAAGAGAATAAGGGCCTCCTTATTACGTTAGTGTAAATTCAGACTAACTTCACTGAAGTTACGGAATTACTCTGCTTCCTAACCAATGGGAATTTAAAATCTGCTCAGCTTAATATTTACATATGATAGAGTATGACTGTCATTTTACTTGCACCAGAGTAGCAACTCCATTCAAATGATTCTGAATTCACACATATGACAGGGAGAGAGACCCCAGTTGTTTAACCTGACAGCATCACTTTAAATTATGCTCAGTATCTTTTAAAACCAGTTTTGATGCAGTCCTCCAACACTGAAAATAATTGATTTTCTGTTTATTCTAGATGTGTGAATTATATTTACTTACAGACATGATTATTTGGATGTCACTGACGGGTTGTTTTGAGTCACTTCTGTGTTTCTAAGGCACTCAGGTTTTGAGATAGCGATTTATTTGCGCAGCAGAGCAGCAATGCAAGTTTTTCCACATGGCTTAGGCAAAAGAAGAAAGTCATTACATCATCTGTCTCCTGTCAGTGTCTTTCAGGTCTTGCAAGATAGTATCTGTATGTTCACGTACAAATGGAAACTATGTACCTGTTCTGATCTTTGGCTAAGAACGCCTCTTTCTGCTATCCCGCCAAACCACTGGCGAGGAGGAGGTTTTTCTTCCTTATACATACCACAGCATAAACAGAATTGAGTTCTATTTTTTAACACTCAGCCATGAATTCTTATTACATAATCCGGTTTAAAGAAAAAGATCTTGTCTGAACAAGATACATACAATTTGGCAGAAAAGGAATGTTCAAGTTAGGGTTCCCCTGTACCAGGGTAGCAGGAGACTAAAATAAACAGCAACGACTGTAATAACAAGTTGACAACCTTTACTTTCAAACATTAGCAATCTGTGATTGCAGTTAAGTTCAATTCTTTTATACAGGAAGCCATTAATTGGTAAAAAAGGGAGCTCATTAATATCACTAATTTGGCAACTTCAGCAGATTGTGCTGTTTTTACACAGAACATGTCAAACTACTTGAAAGCTCAAGAATAGCGTCAAAAAAAGAACTTTGTCCTGAATGATCTGCAGAAAACCTCTGCTAATGATAACAAAACTGCATAGCAGTTTATCAGAAAGGCAAATATTAGCATTATGAAGGCCTAAACTCAGACTAGTAGTAGCCTTTTCTCAGTTATAGTGAGGAGACTATCACATCCATTCTTAAAACATTCTGCTTTTAAATTATTCAAGAAATGCACAGTTATGGCTCGAATAAACTGGGATTTTCAAAAGGGAAAGATATGAATTATACACTGCATACAACTACTTACACTGAAATAGTGGGTTTGCCTATTAAAAGCTAGAAATCTTAAGAACGGTCAAAAAAGCTGTATTTCACACAGCTTTCTCTCATAGGCCCTCAACACTGAACTCCGAATCTATAGCACAACACAGACAACTGTTACCAGCCTAGCTAGAATGATGCCAGCTACTTGCAGAAAATATATGATCTCATGGGAAAGGAAAAGACTAAATGTTCAGTCTCTTAGGAATTCACTAAGAATCAAACCCTGGCAAAACTCATATTTCATGTTAGGTTGGTCAGACGGGGAAATTATTAGGAAATATTCCAGAAACCAGATTAGTTGACAAAATGAGTAAAATACTCCCAGGTGAATGGTATCTGTCACATACTTTGATTCATCAGATAAGTGTCACACGTAGATACACGGTACAGAAAACTCTCCAACATCAGCGAGAAAGATTCAGACTTGGAAATGTTACTAATTCAGCTATTTCAAACCAGAAAAGCTAAAATTTGCACCTGACACACTCTTTGTTAACAACATAAATATGGAAGTTAGACTTTTCATAGATGTCACAATTGATTAATCCAAAGCAGAAATAAGAGATAGTTGGGAGTCTCATAATAATTTAATAATTAATATTATTTCTTAATGGAAATACTTTCTTATTATAACAAAATTCATTTTCTATTGAAAATTTTTCTTAACAGTCAGAACCTAGAATACAGAAAATAATGAGGCTTGCCAGTCTGTGCAAAAGCACTGTCTCAGAATTGTTATGCTTAAATAAGACTTAGTGAGCCAGAAGAAAAACTGGGAGAAAAGGGACAAGTATACTTGATGCTTAGAGTGTACTCGATACTGTCAGTATATCACACACAAGCAAATCTGATTACTGAGTTCAGTAACCATTACCTTGCCAAATCAGCTAATGTTTTGTGCCACAAAGAAGACAGCAACTTCAGCTTTTACCTTGTCCCACCAACTGACTATTCAAATTCAGTGACAGTTTGGAGCCTATAGTCCCATTCTGGAAACAGCAACAGATGACTTCTCAGAGAGAAACAGAGACCAGCGTTCACAAAATACAGCACACTACTGCTGCCTTGCAGTGTGCAATCTATTGGCAAGTGGGAAAAATACTTGTCTGGATTGCTCCACCCTGAAGCTGATGCATATGACTTTATTTGAGCTCACATCATAGTAGTCTGTGTCCCAAGCCCTCCTGGTAACATGCATGTGGGCTGGTTATAGTTACATTACTGGAATTTCTTTCTACTTTTTCCTTTTAAAAAAATCTAGTAATTAGAATAAATATAAAAGAGAAAACAGCTGTTTAGCTCAAAACAGTAATCTGTCACTTACAGAATGTAGAACCAAACGTAGTTTCTCATACCCTAGTTACCTGCTGCGTACTCTGGTTACGTTTCCCCCTACTTTACAGGTACTGTCTCGCTAATACACCCTCAGTGAAAATTCTCTCTTAAAGCTAGATTTGGTAGTCAGTTTAATTTAGTGCATAAGAGCATTAAATACTTAATTACTGTGTTCTATATGGCATCAGATAATGAATGTAGGCCAGCTAAAAACATTCACTTATTTTGGAAAAGCTGTGCTCTTTACCAAAGCATAGAAACCGTATCACTGTGCCGCAGTCACTGTAGAAATAGAAGTTACCAGTTAGAGGTGTCTATAAATAAGAGTTCTGTGCTAACAATAAAGCACTTGTGTAAAGGAAAAGAGAAATCAAAGAGGGTGACCACTTCATTACGCCATTAAAAAGAAAAATGAGAACACTGCCATCATGTTGAAACACAAAACGTAAGAATGAATCAAGGTCCACAAATTTACAACAACGTCTTTAAGAAAAGGAAGGAACACTGACATTAATCAGTATAGAATTATCGAAGAAAAGGATTACATCAATATTTGCATAAAACAGAACTAGCAATTGCATGAGGCAGAAGAGACAAGCTTTTGAAGGATCTAGGCCATTGCCCGAGACAAAAATACCCAGGAACCTCTGCCAGCCTTGCATGGGCAAAACCATCAAGCCACCAGGAAAATGGAGAAAAGAAAGATCACAACGCTACATGCCGAATAACGGGTCTACTATTAAACTTACAGGTGTGTGATAAAAAAAAAATTCAAATGTGACGGTCAAGGTCAGTGAAGAGAAGCTCTTTGGCTCTCCCTGTCGGATGAAAGGGGCAATGCCTCGCTTGTGGCAGATGGGTTTCAATGCCTTTTTGAGAAAAAATCTAGAGTGGAAAAAACATACTGAGTTTCTTTATTGCTCTGAAGTGTTATGTTTCATCAGCTCTGTAAGTACAAATGAAAAGGTGCATTGTTAGACAAGGGGAACCTCTTGTCATTTCACTGTTAAGTCAGTGGCTAAATCAAAAAAGTGAGACCAATGACAAAAGGACTTCGCTTCTTTAATAAAAATTCAGTTGACATGCTGAGCAGGCGCAAGCAAGCAGGAACACAAGACAGCTGGAAAATGAAAACTTCCATTATTTGGAAGCTCCAGTTCCTGTCTTTCAAGAAAAGGGTTGCATTCTGGAAAGCTGCATTACATTATGATTACTCTGATACACCATATATTTCTGATAAGAACAAAGTAGATGCATGCACTCTCACAAGGGAAGTGACCCATCTCTAGAAGGACTTGAGAAGCTGTAACTTGTACTAGCAAGTGTTGGAACAGGCCTGCACAATGGGTTTAGGCTCTGGATCCTTGGTTCTGCAGGAGGAGAAGTTTCTGTCTAAACCAGAGGCAAACAGGACTCCTGCTACCAAGGAAAGGTATATTTACACACAATCCACCCATCCATTTTCACCAAACAAGTTATGTCTGATATGGTCATTTGTAACTTCACTATGAAATAACAAAGAGACTGAAGAGCTCCAGGATGCATGTGATGAATGGCACTCAGGTCTGAGAGGGCCATTGATTATTGAAGTGCCCCCTGTTAAGGGTGACCATTTTCATTCATTTAGGTATGGAGCCACGCACACTTTAGCACAACACCAAGATCACTTAGTAAACAAATGGACCTAAATATTTGTAGATGCTAGTGTCTGGGCAGCAAAAGCAGGTGCTGCAAGCAGGGTGCCTGATAGCCTGATAGAAGCAAACATACCAAAATCAAGAGTCTACAACAAGTGAACAGGAAGGGATGCAGAACCAAGAAGAAATAGGATGCAGAATTTTAACTGTTTTACCAAGGGCTTTGCATAAATTCAATAGTTACGGTAAAATTCTAATGAGGTCATACGAGTAGTTTTTCCTCTGTATTGTGTTGGCATTGCTCTATGTAATACACCTCTTACAAATGACCAACCTCTCTTCCAAGCACTATCTTGTCATCTAAGAAAAATGGCTCTAAAGGAAGAGGGGAAGAGAGGGCTGAACTGAAGGGTGAAGGAAAGAAAGTGAGATTACAGGGGTCTAAGATAGTTTAGACCTACTACCCAGCAGTCTGCATTAGTCTCATGCTGTGCCGCATGAAAAACAGTGTTTAGGAATAGATGGTGAGGAGGTGGAGGCAGAAGGGAAATACAGATGGGTACAAAACTGCCAACAACCTGTCAGATCTGAGAAGAGGGAAGTTGTAAGGAGTACGTGAGGAGCAAAAGAACTTGACCCATTTTATTTTTCTGTTTTGGATGTAGTGGAATTTTCAGGTAGGGAATAAAATGACAGAAACAAAAGAGGATAAGGTAGCCGCATGTGTCCATGCCTCTATAACAGGCAGCTTCAAGAGTCCCACCAATGCCTTGACTAGGATGAAAACCAGGCTAGCAAGCAATGGCACATGAACAATAAAATATTGGAATGCATCATGTACTGGCTGGTGTCTTGATATTACGTAGATCCCAATAAAAAGAAAGAATAAAGTTACATATGTTTGTATCTCTACAGAAGCTCTGATGGAACAGTGTCTTATTGTCCTACCAGGCATGAAATCACCGGCTCTGGTTGGGGTAGGTTGTATGGTAGAGACACCATCTAATGAGTCCCAAAAAATCCCACCTGTAGGTAAACAGTTTTGCTTTGTACTTCAGCAGCTCCAGCTTGTCTCATAATTGGAACAGGGAAAGAAGTTTTTAAAAAGAGAAAGGAAGGAAGGAAGCGGCTCAGGCAGAGCAATGAGGGAATATTAGCTTGCATGGCAGTGCTCCTCCCAGGTTGCACAGAGGATTGACTAAGGGCAAAACCCCACCAACAACAGGCAAGTAACTGGGTTGGGAGAGGGGGAGGAGAAAAAAGCATTTTCCTAGTCTCTTGTATTTGAGAACCTATTCTTTATCAGCTTTGCACAACTGCTCTGTAAGAGCATACACAGGCAGTAAAGAGACTAATCTCATCAGGTAAAGAAATTCTTTCGCTATTTCACTGCAAGGAAAAAAGTAAATGGATATTTAATATAGTATGAGGTAGTAGTAATTCATGGTGCTACTACTAGTAATGCACAGCGCCATTCAGAGAAGGAAAAAGAACACAGTGCACCAAGTCTTCAGAAACAGCTGAGAGAGTGGGAGTTTAGATCAAACCTAAATTCACTAGCACTACAGTTCGCCCATGCATGATGTTCTAAGCAATTTGTAAGTGCTTTGGAGGGGCCATCTAAAGCTATACATAGATGCATGCCTGCAAACCAGTACCATGTTACTATTTTACTATCTTTGTAAAAAATAAGAGAATGATAGGCGTAAGTTTAACTACGATCATTTTTCACTTCCCACAACTGCAAAGCCGCCAAGTCCCTGCCAGATGCCTGAATAAGATTTGTGGATTGCAGGAGGGAGTCTGCACCAATAAGGGAGTTTGAGATTTTGCTTTCTCTGGTTTTCATTGCTCTCCCTTCTCCCTGGACAGCAGATGGTGGCATTAGCATGGATGGATTATTTGTAAACAAGGATCTTCTCATGACTTCTCAATATAAAAATCATCCAAGTGTCAGAACACAGGGCACACCAGGTTGGCCTGGTCTATTAACTGTTTTTAAGTCTTAAAGGACAACTGAGACAACTTACCAGAAAAAAAAAAATGGAAAAAAATCTTTTCCATTGCAAAGAGAAACCACTGAATTAAATTCTGCTGTCTTAACTATTGTAAATTTACATGGTACCAAGGCACCAAATTCTGGTTTTTATCAGGATAAAGATTATTACATCATCAAATTATTCTACAGCTTCCTTGAATTCATTATGTTTAAAAATTATGGGAACTTCAGTAACATTGTGGACAGGTAACCTGAATGGGGAATGTCTCTCTGGCTACATTGAATCATCCTGATCGCTAGAAAAGGAAATGCTTGTAAAATTCCCAAACTGCAGAGAGCACTGGATTGTTTGAAAGTTAAGTTTAGAACTCTTATATGGACAATAAATGCATAAGGCTAAACTACTTATTTTTAGGCAGGCTTTCTGATTGCTGCCCAGAGCATTTCCTATTGCACTTAAATGCCCCAAACACTTATTTTTCTTTTAAATAGACTTTCTGAAGCTTGCATTAAGAGCTGCTATAATAGCAAACTCACTAAATAATAGCCAGCAGAACTATTTGTTGGTGATAGAACAAAAAATGACAAAGAATGTTGAATAGTGGGGGAGCAAAGCAGAAAAGGGAGGAGGTATTTTAAAAAAAATACAAATGTACCACTCGGACATTTCTCTTAATATGCTGAGTAAAACTGGTGTTCAGTAGTAGTACAAAAGGATAAGTTAAGCATCCTTCAAAGGACAGTGTGCATCTCATGTTACTATGAAGCAAAAAAAACCCCAAAACTATTATGATAAAAAGATAAGCTGGACAAGTCACTTTAGGATCTCTAAGTGCAAGTAATCCCACACCTCACCCCCGCCCCACACCTTAATTTTTATGGGTCTGTTCATACAGATATGTTTTAGAAAAACTGCTTTGTCTGAGCATAAAAAAGCTTACACTGTTTTCCACAACATTTATACATGGCACTTATCTTTTCTGCCCTTATAGTCTTCAGTCTGGCAACCAATGCTAGCAGGAATTTTAGGGATTCAGAATCTCTAGACTGAGGCCTTTATTTTTTTCTGCCTCCTTTCACTAAAACCTTTGCTCTGTCAAAGCATCTTATTGCAAGGAATGACTGCTGCTATGTTGCACTTTGAGAAGATCAACCTTCTGCCCACCTCCATTCTTTCCCCTTCCCCCTCAAACTCTGTTGGTAGATGTAAACCATTTGATTCAGCACTGAATGGAAATCACTGACTATGTAGACGTGTTTAACTTTTTGCCTTCTCCATTTCATTTGTAGTGAGCTTGAAAAGCATAAACTTGAAATCAAATGTCCAACCATCTGCAATTAATACCATTACTGAGATATACAGTATTTCTCAGATTAAAACTACCTGTAATACTTTGTACTACAGAATATATGATTACCCATGATACGTACCAGCTGTCCTTGTAGTCAGAGACTGTAACACTAGAAATCTTGAGTTTGATCATGCCTTCATTTCAGTGATAAGTCAATACCAAGGTCCTCGTGGATGCAATATCAAAAAGAAAATGCAGAACTTCTTCAGAACTTGTGAAGAAAAGAGAAAGTTCACTAGGAGATAAGTCCGCAGGGGTATGATCCTCAGGCCACATAGGTGGGGAAGTTCAAGAAATTTTTTTGTAGGAATGAGTCATAAATTCTTCACTAACTGATTCATCCGTAACACAAGGAATTTTAAAGAGGACACATACAGAACAGTTTGTGTTTTTCAAGGAAGGCTCAAAATTGGAGAAGAAAAATCGATACTACAGAGGAGAATTAGATTTTTTAAACTAATGTGCTGATCTTGGGCATGATTAAGAGAATGTTTGTTTAACTTTTTGCCTTCTGAGAGCAGACCATCACTCATCAGAAAACAGACTTTAAAAAGTAAGAGTAATTGTTGCAGACTATACTGCCTTAAAATGTTCTAAAAGTAGAGATTCACGTTAATTAGAAAACTGTTCATGTCTCATGCACTACTGCTTGTTCTGTGTTGCTTTTGGAGAAGGGAATTGATTTTGTATTTATTTATTTATTTTACATACCTTATTTAGGTGTAATTGGTTCTGTTATTTCAAACCTGTGCAAAATTAAGTGTATAAAGTAACAAGGTGAAGGAAGCTAGTCTTTTCTAAAAAAGCAGAAGTCTTAAATATTGGGCTATGCCATAATTACTTCTATGTACACTTTGAAAGCTGATTTTGTATATTTAACCAATGGCAAGCAGTAGGAAATTACAGAGATGGTGCTAATATTTATTTATATTTTGTTTAACCAAGCCTGTACAAATTCAATGAAGTTCACACCAGAATCCTACGTGAATTTTTAAGTCTTTTCAAACTTAATGGATGGAAAAGGATGTAGACCAAAATCAGGAGTTCTGCTGGAGGGCTGTGCCCACATAGATAGCTGCAGTACAGTGGCAAAAAAAACCTCAACAAAAAAAACCAAAACATAACATTTTCACAGTAGGTAGGTGTAGGAATTCTCATTTTTTTTCCCTGCTACTTCTTAGCTGAGCTAATCGCAGCTCATAGCAAACCCACAGGGGAGCTAACAAGTGAGAACCTCCTGTGGCATCATCTTATCCCACCACACAGGCAGTGGTCTTGCTGTACATGGCTGCAGACTGGAGAACAGCATAAGAAAAGCTTCTACACGTCCCACATTGAGATGCCATGTTTATACAGAGAAAACAAGCAGGAGGTCATTTCTGTACCCCTTGACTACAGAGCCTATAGCTTTGTTTGCCCATACAAATGGGAGCAGAGCTCCCAGTATTGTTTCTTCTCTTTACCCATGCACACAGACAAGGGTTAGGTACATAGGGCCACTGAGGGATAAGCAGACAAGGAGGGGGAGCAAGCAGAGCATTTTTCCCTGCGGCCTTTGTTTTGAGAGGTCAAGAGCCCTGACACATAGTGGTACAAGTCTCCCAAAACACCGTCATGGATTCACTCAGTCTTCCTAGACCTCCTGTGGGAGTGCTTGTGGGAACATTTTGCCCCTTGAAAACAGCACAGTATAAATCTCTGGCAGACTGCTGCGTATGTCACAGCCATGTTACCAAGGTCAAAAATGTAACCCCACTTAATTAGACTAGATCCTCTTTTAACCTAAGTCAGCATTGGCTTGAGTCACTCTGCAACAGCTCAGCTAGCCTATCACTGGGGCATCTGCTGAGTTCCTGTGAGACTAACTCCTATGCTACAAAAACTGAACAGGAGAGAGCCTTTAATTTCAGTGAAATTAGGAACAGATCAGTCCTGGGGAAGGTTATGCTTCCAACATACCAAATCGCAGTTGTTTCTTGGGTGCTGCTTTTACTTGGTCCTGAACAAATTCCTTGCCAGTTGCTCTAGGATCTTCTGGTCTAGCAGTCCTTTCTTTCCTTAAGAAAAGAGACTTCAGTAAATTTAACTCAAGAAGTGGTACGGTAAAGGGAGGATCTGATACTTTTTCAGATACAAACAATATGATGTTTATGTAGTAAAAATAATCCTGGTATATGTCATCCACATTGTAATATCTACCTAAGATACAAAAAAGGAATGTAACAGCTCAAGCAGAAGCTGGAATAATGATAGATGGTTGTAATTCTTGAGCTGCTTCCCACCATTGTAAAAATTGAAGTCAAACTATTTCAACACTGTCTACTTTTTTCCCTCTTACCTAACCTTACTTACTTAGACTTTTAGGTTTACATTTCATAGATTTAACAATTTCCAGAAATAGAGACTTCTCGTGTGAAGGACTACTTAGTGATCATTGTTACTTCCTGCCAAATTCTCAAATAGTCACCTCAAAGTTTTCTGTGAGGTAAAATATATTTGGCATGCATAATTGGAAGAGACAACATAAAACATACATTGCATCCTTTGAATAAACAATTACAATATTATTGTTTAACACAAGACTACATAAACAAGTATGGAAGAATTTGCTGGCAGACCCGGCTGGCTGGGTCATTAAAATAATTCTACTTTCATGCTTCTACCTTTCACTGGAAATCAGACTTTTTTTTGTTATTTAAAATGACTACTGTTATTCTTGCAGATAAAAACTTGCCCCAGCATATTGATGTTAGACATGAATGTGACTGTAACAAACTTCTTTTAAACGACACTTGCAACATTCTGTACAGTCCCTTTTCTAACCTAGTTTACATTTCAAAAGCTCCTTCAAGTTTTTCATCTCATAATGAAGTTCAAATAGTAAAACACAGTAAAACAAAGACGACTGACAATCAAGCATGATATCAGAGAGTAAGCACACAGTAAACAGATTTTTAGTGAATACTTGATGTTTGTGTTTCTTCAAAGAATCTTAGATCATAGTTTACTTACTAAGAAAATATTCCTTCCTTGGATGGGTAAGAAAAAAAACGTGTATCTGATAGTTTTGACTTCCGCTGGGATACTACACTTTCCAAAAGAGTGAATTTTCTATTAGTAGCGTTCTACCAAGATTTTCAGCAATAAAAAGAGCTGTATAATTAACTCTGACTAGCAGTGTATCAAAGTAAGATGAATTCCAGCAGTGGAGCCTACCACATGCAGTTCAAGAAGAGTCTGGCTGTACATCCAGCAGCCAGGACTACACAAGTCCTTCTCTAATCTAGTAGAAATATAGGCTCTCTTTGGGGGGAAAAGGTGCCTGCTGCTTCAGTGAAAGCTTTCCTAAAGCACCTACATTTGTATAATAAACAGCAGAAACCAAGGGTCCAGTGCAAAGAAGACCACAACATATAACCATCGCTACTAGAGGAAGTCACTGTAAATTCCAGATGTTATTTCAGACCAATTTAGTTAGCAGCATACTAACCTGCACAAAACACTTATTTCAGTGAGCGTGACAGCAACATTTACAAAAAAAAGAGCGTCTCATGCGGGTCTGTAGATTAGTCTAATTAAAATGAATTAAGCAACTTAAGATTTCATTTTAAGTACATTTAAGTACAATTTTCTCATGAAGACAAGCCCACTTTCTTGGAGCATTGCCCACATTTATCACACTTGGACATTTTGTTCAGAGCAGACATAACATTTTTGATAATATACAGTATGTAGGATAAAGCCGCAGCAGTTTGTCATGGGTGGGCTGATCCTCGCCCACTTGAGTTAGACAGGTTTTGGAGGACTTGTGAGAACAGCAGAGAGCTTCTCTCGTGATTAATAAGCACGCAGCATTGTTCGATCTCCCAGGAAACGATGCTGTTTGATTTGGGCACGCTGTGATGAAATGGCAGTTGTATCAGCCCTGTCCTTTTTTCCACTGTCTCCTATTAGATGTTGAGGAACCACCACCATTTCTGCTGTTCTTATAGGATTATCATTACATTCTCTCTCACTGCAGTACCCAGATCTTCAAGATAAGCAGCAGCTCTGATGCCTTTTTCTCCAAAAGAAAAAGTGCTTGAGATTTGTGATTCATCAGTGGTAACAGTCTTCAGTTTCTCCTCTAACAGTCATCTTGCCTAGTGTCTGCAGTCAGCAATTAGGGATCTAGCTCAGGGAACAGCAGGGAACACAGCGTTAAGCAGCCTACCAATATTAGCATTTGGTGGCTCATTATATTCCACGTCCACAACAAGCCTGTTTTACAGACTGTAGGAAAGAGAAGGAGCAGTCTTTTCCCCAGCATAAATCAGATAGGTCAACTGGTCACAGGAATGAAGAATTCTGGTGATGTCCTTCACTCCTGGAAGTTGAGGCAGGCACACTGTATAGGGCTAGTAGCAAATTTAAGAACTGGGTAAACACTTGTCTCAGTGAAGCAGTAAGAAGTGAATAAACTCTTCGAGGCATTAAAAATATGGAAGTATTTTCCACTTCTGTTTACCTTTGGTCACCAGACCTGTACAGGGCAGTAATTTAACATGAAGACATTTTAAAACATACAGTAGGGAATCTAATATTAGAATTCAGGAACAAAATGGGCACTACTTACACTTTTAAACTGCACACCTCTTGCTTGCAAGGTCTCTTTGCGCATGGCTAAAGGTACCTAAATAAAATGATCCAAAGACAGTGCGTAACAGTTCGCCAACCCCATGTATTCCCTAACTGCACTTCATCTGCCACCCCATCCTCCTCCTGTATTAGGTATTCCTTCATATTGTTAGTAATACAACTGGGTTTTTATTTCATAAGCCCAGCAAAATATTTCTTTAATATGGAAAAATCCTTTCGACAGTTTTTTTAATGCAAGCATCTCATTGTATTTTAGCTTCATCCACAAGCTAAGAAAAAATATTTTAAAATCTGGGTCCCGACTTTTAAATACAGTAATTGCCTTCAGTGTTTGTAACATATTAATTACTGGTAAGAGACAGAAATGGGATTTCTTGATTTAATCACTGGATTAAATCATTAATCACATCTATGACTGATATATTATACAATGCAGAAATAACAACAGCTATTCTCCCTCCGGATCTATTATTTCAACCAATTGCAAAAAAAAAAAAAAAAGAAAGTTTTTCCAGACACTGTAATAATGCTCTGTGTATGCACTTTTCTTTTTTGTCTCTTTATGTTTATGAAATAGAGATCAAAATTGTTACACAAAGGTATATATTAAATACGTAAGCTCAAAAACACTGGAAAAATCAGATAAGGGTAAAGAAAATAAAAATGAGCTTGAGAAAATATATTTATTTTTAAAACACATCTTGCCATTTGCCCTCCTATAATTCAAGTTTGAATTGTGCTACATTGAAGCTACAATGGTATTGGTCAAATAAGTCTCTGTAAGCAATACAGTTCTGGTCCTTTCTATTTATCGGCATTTACAGAGAACTGGAACTTTGCTGCAGGATTTGTGGAACCTGCTTTCCTTTTCTTTTGGAGGTCATCTTCCATAACAGATATCACAGATCTATAACAGGGCAGACATTTCTCTATCCTTTCCATATTTTTTCTCTACAAGAGTGAAACACAGTGTTCCCATCTCTGCAATCCTTCATGGGTATTCTCAGTATTTCAGAAAAATAACCCCAATGACTATGAAGACGGCCAACTTAGCAGAGTACCTCATTAGACTTCAGTGTGACTTTATTCATTACCTAACACAACTCTTGAGGGAGACTGCTCCCTCCCATGGAATCGCAATAAACAACCCTCACTGTAGCTGGTACTCAATCACAGTATGGTGCACTCAACATTGGGCAAAAACCTAGACAGTTCACTTCTGGGGACAAGTCCATGCTAGCACCTGGAAAGCCGTCCCCAGGACTGCTTTCTGCAGGATCATTCAATAACCTCCAAAATGTTGCATTCATGAGGTGAATTATGCCACACATGTAATCAACTCACCTCCTAGTGACCACTGCTCCCTTCTCATCTTCCCTGGACTATGAATGTTTTGATTTAACAGAGAGTTTCCCTTTCTATCATTCAGGAAGTCTAAAACCACAGCAGAATATAGTGGTTTTCCCTTTTAATACAGCTAGTATGAACCCTACAGGTATACAAAGTAGACTTGGCCTCTTTCCAGATGTCTTTTTTTTTTCTCCTTCAAAACATAATAAGCTCTAGTGCCTTCCATTAAACACTGGAGAGGTAAATCTTTGCCCATTGGTAAAAGGCAAGATTATTATTTGACTGTTTCAAGACTCATCAGTTCTCATTCTCTGGTTTCCATGGAAACTATCCCCAGTGAAGTTTGAGAGAGGCTATGTGTGCAGCAGAAATGCCGATAATAATGGAGAGAATTAAGTTTCTGCAGGGGAAAATCTTAAGTCATTTTCAAATTTTGTCCAGGCCTTGGATGGCAAATCATCCGCTAGTTTCATTTCTGCCAAATAAAAAAGCAGAAATTAATATTTTGCCACGCTGATTCTTAGTTCATAAGATTTTTCGGGAAAAAAGGTACTGGAATAAGGAAATGTATTTTCTCTGAACAGAGACCAATGTAATCAGCATAAAATAAAGAGTACACTGTTAGGCTGACATTAGCCCAGTAATAGACAATGTTTTCTGAGAGATTTTGTATCTAAATTTGTGGATAAAATTCTGTCAGCAGGGATACATCTACAGTCTCCCTTGAAACAGTGAGACTGTTTCACTGAACCTGTACTATAAATTAATGTAATGGAGCAAGAAGTAACACATTGCAGTTGGAACTGACCCAGCGTCCTCAACAGAAAAATGCAAAGGTAAAGGCACACAGTAAAAAATGAGAGGAGAAAAGTGTTCACTTAAATACAAAGTTCGGTAAAATGTATGAGAGCTCTGATCCTTGATGAATGAAAAGCAGTAGGTTCAATAATGACAGTACTTCATAAAAAAATCCTATGCTTAAAATTAAATCTAATTATCTTCTGTAGAAAGAAGTTACACAGATTTAAAACAAGCTGGATGATTGAAAGAAGTGGTTATAATGATAAGCCATATTAGAGAGACATGACTATCAGGTAAAGTATTACAGAAATTATGATTAGTAACTATTTAATATCATTTTTTTACAGATTTGGAAATAGAATAGGCAAAGAAACAGGAAGAGGAGCAAGGGCACTAACATGGGGCTCTACTCAGTTAAGGCTACACATTCAACAGAGAACTTACCCACATAGTTGTGTAGCAGTTCCAAAGACACAGACCAGGCAGCTGCAAGTGCCTGCTCCAAGGGGCACCTCCCACTTAAACCTGAAAGTTTTCTAAAAATTCTGCTTCTGTGCAAGAAGAAAATGAAGCATCTTGACAGCTGTGTCACTTGTCTATTCTAACTGAAGACCCCAAAACTCCAGCTGTCACTCTGGCCCCTGAGGAGCCCCATACCTGCACTCAGAACATACCCAGCTTACAGCAGGAGCCTAGAGTGCTTCACAGAGTGAAGAGGTGAACACTTTCTTTTAAAACACAGCCAGACAGGAAGAAATTGTTGCAAGTGTTCATTTTCACGCAGTATCCTGCTGGTTAGAACACTCACTGGAAAAAACAGGAGTCACTTGGGTTAAAGGTCTTTTCAGCTAGAGGAGGTTTCTCTCCTGCCTCCTCTCTGTCTCCTGCCTCAAAAACATGCTTAAAAACCAGGCTGGAAGGTACACTGAGCAGGGGGAAGGGAGCAGAAGACATGAAGAAGAGTATGTTTACCCGTGAGTAGTTAGGGCTGTCACCTGAATGACAAAAATACAGATTGCACTGCTTAGACTAGTTTTGGAGTTGAGTTTAAAATGCACAAACAAGTCTGGAAGCTGTGAGCTTTGTCCAGAAGTTACCCCTCCCTGCCGGAAGAGCCAGGCCAGGAGTCATTCTCCTCCCAGCCCCAGGACTCCCGCATTCCTCCCAGCCTACTCACACAGCCTTGGCAGCACCGCTCCCTCCCCAGCTCCGGCCTCCTGGGCAGCCCGCTTGGTTGGGCACTCCCCCAGGACCTGGGAGATGGAACTTCACCATGCCCAAGTAAGGAGCAAGCCCTCATAAACTTCTCAGGTTCATGCTCAAACCACTGATTCAGGTATAAGGGGTGCAAGGATGAGTGAAACCACCAAGGGTTTGGTGGTGGGGTTTGGTTTTTTTGTTGTGTTTTTTTTTTTTAATAAAAGATGTAGAAGAATAAGAGCATGGAGCAGAGCTCAGAGAACAAGCCTTGCATGCACCGGCAGGAGAGGCAGTGTGCCAAGGGGAGGAGGTGCTTATTGCCCCCTGTCGTGGTTTAACCCCAGCCAGCAACACAGCACCAGGCAGCTGCTCACTCGCTCCCCCCCCACCCAGTGGGATGGGGGAGAGAATCGGAAAAAAAGTAAAGCTCGTGGGTTGAGATAAG
>JAVKLA010000073.1:18056734-18076907 GCA_034782735.1 Sagittarius serpentarius
TACCACACTGAAAACACAGCACTGTACCAGCTACTAGGAAGACAATTAACTCTATCCCAGCCGAAACCAGGACACCCCCACAAAGCTAAATGCCAAAGCTGCAGAAAGAGGCAGGATTTCAGAGACATTCGCGTTCATGTTAATTGGCCCAGAGTGGCTTCCTGCTGAGACCGCCAACTCTTTCAGTGCACCCTTCCCCATATGCAACATCCATCACCCCAACTGTTTAACAGAGGTAATTAGGGTGCCAAACACCTGAAAGTTATGCATGGGAGCCCATTTTCCATTTCTTCACTCTACTTCATCTAGTCTTCAGCCTGTACGGACCACTGTTTTCCGTTTGTTAAAAGCAGACAGAAAAAAAGCTTTCTGTTCCACAGGGGTGGCAGGCATAAACATACTGAAGACTGAGATGCTCAGACACTGCAGTAATGAGGGTTGTGGCACAGGATAAACCTCATAGAGATAAGATCCCTGTCTGAAATCTTACATCTGCAGACAATAAACCTAACCAAGAAGAAAAGAAGTGATACCAAAGAATTATAATATTGAGTTGGTTAAAGAGGACTGACCAACCAACACTGTGGGAGGAAAATACCCCTACAGGCTATGCTAAAATCACAAGCTTTCTGCACAAAAGCAAAAAGCAGCAAAACCACCCTCAAAATTCTCTCCCAGTTCTGCTGCCTACATGAAGGAAAGACAGTAATAGCCTAGGCCAGTACTTATCCCTCCACAGTGGTGCAAGACAAGTAAGGAAGGGGCAATCATAAGGAACTGGCACAACCAAAATGAGATACAAATTTTTATCCTTGGATTGGGGAGGGGAAGAAGCAGATGAACAATAGCAGAAGTGAAAAGCTTTGGCATAAAACTGAGTGGGGCTCAGACTTTGACCCTGCTGCTAGGGCTGCCTGGAGAAAGATGCTTCTGCTTCACAAAAGCCGAGATTTCCAAATCTGGCTTTAAGCCAAACCAAGATGGAATTTTCCAAGCTAATGGTTTCCAAACAGGACTTATAGAAAATAAGCAAGACGCTTCGTTTTCCATCAAGTAATGATCCTGTAAAAGAAAAGCAGCATTTATTATAAAAACAGAGAATTTAGACTTTAGCATCAGAATTTTTCTGGTTTTGTCAATGCAACTTGCATCAAATCTACATGATTTGATAAAACATTTTAAAATAACTGCATTTTTTGATGAAATGGTCTGTGATGTTTCTGTCCTTACCTACTTACAAGTAAAATTCATGATGAAAACAAAACCACAAAAAAAGCAGGAACTGGACACAGGATCAAATCAGAAAATGAGTACTAACCAAGAAAAAAGATGGATTTTTGAAGACATGAGAATGAATGTAGTATGAAGAGGCGATGTGTGTTATCGTGTCTCAAGAGAAAGAGTATATCCAGAGTTATACAGGGTTTCAAAATGGTAGTGATTGCCATTTAAAGTACACTGATATGGACAAGACTAGTGGACTGTGTATATAAAGCCTTAATAATTCAGTAAGACAAGAGCAAATACACTACAGTTCATCAAATTAAATAGTTCCTTCCTCATACTTTTGCTGAACTGTCTCTGCTTTATCACTGTGCCACAGAAGTGTCATTTCAGCACAGACTGATAGCAGAGCCTCACTTCTGTAGATAACAGAAGTCACAGACTGAAACCTAGAGGTAGTAGATCTAAGGCTTCCTATCTTCCCCTTCGTTCAGGCACAGAAATACATTTGGGAAGTTGCCCATTTTTTAACTGAGTCTCATAAATTGTTTTATATGTAGAAAAATATGGAAAACAGGATAGATGGATAAAAATAAGCTCAGCCTGGGAGAACCCAGAATTTTCTAACATTCACCACTGTGAACTGTTAAGAACCGGAAAGCTGTTCAGCAGAGGCTCCAGTTTGGAAGCCTAAGGTTGCCATCTTTTGGAATTGCATGTGAAGTGTGTGGCTACCTGGCCATTTCATGAGGCCAGGAAACGGCAGTAGGTTAGTGAAAGAAATTTTGGATCAGACAAATCGTGTGTACTGCTAAAAAGTCTTTACCTCAAAGTGTTTTAATCAGTAGTAGCATCATATTTCAGAATAAATTTCCATGCTTTTCTTGTCATCACTACTTACATCACGTAGGTAAGTTCAATAATGGTTCTACAGGTCAGTGTGAAGGACCCCAAATCAGCCTTTGCCTTACGTGGAAATGCCACATCATCTACTTTTTGAAGGGAGCATATGGAAAAGCTTTCCATTTTAATCTTCACCCAGTTCCCCCACCTTGTCCCCATGCACCTTTAGAGTCTCTTTCTCCTCATCTTGGAAGCAAGCTGGCCCACTGCTTACTCAGGAGTTTTCCCATCCCCCTCCTGGTATGGGGTTCCTGCTACAGCCCTTACTCCTTTCCTTGCACATCCCACCCTGCACTCCAGCCTCTCCTAAAGGTGTAACTTGCATTGCTCTCACAGAAGGTGCCACCTTCGCTCTCCTTCATCCAGTGTGCAGCAGATGGGACAACAGGCAGCCTGTTTACCTCTCCTGGCCAAGATGTCCCCTTTCCAGCTCAGGATCCACAAACTGTAAGCAGATTAACTCAGCTATTTTCCAGAATCATGAGATTCAGTTCTGCTCCTCAACTTCAACAGGAGTTGTTCCTGAGCCTAATGAAATTTTCGTTTGAAGATACTATACAAAAGTTATATGCACCACCCTAGTGATGGGAATAATATCTGTATAAAGGAACTTCTCTTACTAACACTTCATGGTGGGTATGCCTGGTACAGCTAGAGACTGAGAAAATTGGATTAAGAATGACATGGGGACAATACCATCTGAAGTTCACTATGTTCATACTTTAATTCAGTTCTCTGGCTTCTGCCAGGCCAAACTTTGTAAGATGTTGGCAAAGACGGCCAACATCCTTCTAGGCTGTATTAAGAAGATCATTGCCAGCAGGTTGAGTGAGAGGTGATCCTTCCCCTCTACTCAGCACTGGTGAGACACATGTGGAGTGCTGAGTCAAGTTCTGAGCTCCCCAGTGCAAGATTAACATGGACAAACTGGAGCAATCCCAGTGAAGGACCATGAAGGTTATGGAGGGATTGGAGCATTTGTCATATGAGGAGAGGTGGGAGAGCTGGGACTGTTCAGCCTGAAAAAGAGAAAGCTCAGCGGGATCTTGTCAGTGTGTGTAAATATTGGATAGAAGGGTGTAAAGAAGGTGGAGCCAGGCTCTTTTCAGTAACAGTAACAGGATAAAAAGCAATGGGCACAAATTGAAATACAAGAAAATCCACTTAAACATACAAACCCACTTTTGGTTGTGAGGGTGGTCAAACACTGGAACAGGTTGGCCACAGAGGCTGAAGTCTCCATCATTTGAGATACTCAAAAGAGAACCGGACACAGGGTAAGCATCCTGCTCTAGGTGACCCTGCTCTAAATCACGGTCTAAACTTCCCATCAGTTTACAGCGGCCATGTTCTTGCTTTCCAAACATATTTCTCCATGCGTCTTTTCCCTCAGAGGCACTCCTCTGAAACATCCTCAAAGTTACAATCCTATCTAACCTCCAGTTCACTCTCTAAAGCTCTTTTGCTATTATGTCTGGAAAACCTGATCACAATTATTGGGTGGTTGTTGGGTTGTGACTACTACTGACCCAGGTACTCTCACTGCTCCTTGTAATCCTTCTGTTTCTGCATTCTTCCATCATCTTGTTTTATACTTAGGGTGTAAACTCTTGGAGTTAGGACTGGTTTTTTGTTCTGTGATTATACAGCCTCAAGAACCTTATGCATAGCTACAGTTCCCAGATACTATGGTAAAAGCAAACAGTAGTAAAACTGATCTGTTGATATAAGTTTAAGAAAGTACATTATCTATCACTTCTATTTTTATATACTTGTTCAAGAAGGTTTTCATCGTGGAAGACATTCATTTCACTGCAGTTTAGCCATTTAACTGTCAGAGACCTAATGGAAAGACAGATAAGCATTATCGGCAAGGCATTCACCTCACTTATCTCAAGAGACCTATCTCAGCCTGGTATGATCTGCGTCTCTCTCTACATTTGTTAGAAAAGGAGCATAGAGACATAAAATTTAGCCAGCTGAGAGTATGCAAAAAGACAACCTTTTGACTAGACATGAATCTACATACTCATCAGTAAGCATCTAACTTTGAAAAATTTTATTTAGATTGCCTGGACAAAATCCTATCTTTTCTTTTTCCCCAAGTAATGGCAGAGAGAAATACAAGATCTCTTATAATACATCATTCATGCAATTTAGTTACAAGATTATGCTTGACTACTTGCAGTCTGTCTTCACAGAAGCTGAGAGGAGATTCCAGTGTGCATCTACTACTTCTTGTGCACTGACCTTACTTTTTGAGAAAACAACAATTTTTTTCATCACAGGCTGTAAAGCTGCTATGAAACACAAAAAGCCACTCAACTGAGCTGTTCAAGTTTCAGTTAAACATGCTTAAGATCTGTCTTAGGCATTCCTAAAAGATACTTAAATGCTTATTAACTTAGACAATATTGGAGTGGCACCAACAACCTAAAATTCTGTTGAGGACTCCAAAAGTACTGCTAGAGTAACTCTCCTAGTTCTGGTAATTAAGTGCTCCTGTAAATGGCATTCAGTATTCTGACATTTATGTTTGGGTGAGGAAACGGCCTGTTAGAAGTAATAACGGATGACTGTTGTAATATAGAAAATACTGAACTCCAACAGTCTGTTATTAATGATTTATACAGCTGTGCAATTAACATCCTGCTGTTTCAAGGTAATTTAACTTACACAATGACAGTGAGAAAAGTTAGTTTTTTCTCCAACAAGCTGACCAAGGCTGTGCGGTGCCCTACACAATTTGCAGCTAATACTGAGTAAAAGAGATCGAGAGAGAGAAGTTTTTGTTTCTTTGTTGTGAAATTCAGTCATGCAGAGAGAGAACAAGTGTTTACTATTCTTTCAGAAAAAAGAAGCATCTGTGATGATTGCCAAGGACTCAGTTGCTCACTTAATGATGTGCAAAATCTTGGTCAAGAGCTGGAAATATTTTAAGTTGCATTTGAATTTCAGTAGGAACAGTGCAAAAAACCCTTTGTGGATATATAGCTGTCATCTACAGGGCTACTCAAAGGAGACAAAATTCACTTTGGAGCTTGCTAGGCTTTGTAAGTTTATAGTAATGTAACTGCATCATTGACAAAGATTAGACCCCTTCATTATTTTTTGAATGGGTGGAGGAGGGGAAAAGGGGCAGGCAGGATTTAGGTTCAGTTTCAGCAGCTTTAATTCATATGTAAGCATGATTTTACTCACTAAATAGTCTTAGTGGTCCTAACATTTAAGTAGTTACAAAAGAATATAATTCCTCATAAATAAATGGAGAGGAAAAAAACCCCAACAAACAGTCTTTCAAACAAATATCAATTTAGTATTTAGTGGCATCTTAAAATCAAAGGACAACTTTGCTGGCAGCACACTGCTCAAGATTATTCTAAAGAATCTCCTTTTGGAATATAATTTAAGTTCTTCTTGATATGAACTCATAAAGCCAAAGCTTTCCTAAACTGTTTCAAGACAGAGTTCAAGTTACAGACATTAAAAAAGAGGTTGTGATACCAAGTCTTTTGTCTCTGGCAAAAATACTAAATATTCTCATGAATAATGGCTACTTCAAAGTAGGCAGCTGAAGTAAAACCAAACATACCCTCCTTGGTTTTGTTTCTTTAGTAATTATAGAAGTCTGTGAATCAGTGAGATCTTTTAGAGAGAAAATCCACTCTATTCTGTGAATGTTCCCACACCAATATTTAAAGCTTTAAGACAAAGCTCAGGCATACTGTGGCAGTCACACTACCAACACTTGAAGTCAGGTGTTACTATTACTGAATAGTAATTTGACCACGTGAGCTCTTACTGCAAGGTAGGGCCTGTCTTGTCACACTTATGGAAATTTGCTATACTCTGTGCTTGCACAAAAACTTGCACTTGGCCTATACAAGCCAAACACTTTTGTTACATGATCATTAAAGTTTCTTTGCACCTAGGTGCAAAACGTTAGCAAAAGAGAAAGGCACAGAAATGCCAATTCAGAGCCATAATTTGCGATGTCACACCTACTTAAATATCAGGATCTTCAGTCTGGCAATTCCAATGGGAATATTCAGCTCTGTTCAGCTATACTTACCACCTGACTATGTTTATAATCTCACAACAGTTGTCCCCATTCAAAAGCACTTTTCTGTGCTTTACAGCTCCAACATCCTCCTGTTTGTCAGCACAACACAATTATCATTTTGTAGTCATTCTTCTCTCCCACCACTCTGAGTATTTTTGCCAAGTCCTGTTGATTCCTCCTTTACAACAAGTCCTTGAAAAATAAGCAAGTTCTTTTCCTCACTCCCTGTGGCTGAAACCTTTGACTGATCTCTGATCGTCTTTCTTCTGAAGTTCCAAAGCTACTGCTACCTCCTCTGTTGCTTTTTCTAATTCCTGCTTGGTACTCACACAGTTGCTACAAAACCTTCCCACAAAAGCACTCCCTCTTACAAACCATAAATTACCTCACTAGCTTCCTGCATCCTAGCAACCAAATATTTCCAGTTTTGCTTATTCTATTCTTTCTGATAGTTCCAATTTTTCTTTTGATCCTATATTCAATTGTATTGGCACTTCCAGTCTAATTCCTTTGTGGCATTGGTAATGCAAAGTCACTTCCTACCCCCTGCAGCAAAATTCCACTGTCTCCTTCCCAAAACATATCACTAGCATATATATCATTATTCTACATACATCCTTCTAGGAATATTTTTTTTCCAAAGAAAAGTTGTGTTTGAGTATTCCTGAACCAAACAACAAGAACTTCTGCACACAGCTTTCTATACAGCCTGTGTGACAGGCTCACATTAGAACTTCACAGTGAATTAAATACTGTAATTTCTAGCTTAATGCAGCTGATCTGCTACATAAAGGTCCTCCTACGCAGTAAGCTCTCTCATGCAGAGGTTTTGTCTTTGTTCTGACACATTGCTGAGAACATATATGTCTTTAGTTTGTATAATACAGGACATTTATTCCTTGTAAAAGCAAAATAACTCCCTGTCTTTCTCTTCCTTCCAAAAATACAAACTATCCTCCCTCTTTCCCCCTCAAAAAAACGCTAATCAACAAACTTCTAATTAAACTAAAGGACTTGAATCGTTAGCTTGCCTGGTGGCAATAATTTTACAGCTCAGGGGATAGTACATGCTTTAAATGGAATGTTACTTTTACAGGGAAAACCTTCAAATTTATTCTTCAGATAGACAATTTGAAGTGGGCTAGCCTTTATAAAATTGTGTATTCAGAATAAAATAAAAATTTGTCTTCTTGTATTCTAACTAAGCTTGTAGTTTCAAACTAAGCTCTTGTGCCTTACTGAAAAAACCTCACCAAAAATCTTCTCTATATGACACTGCCCCCAAACCCCCATGATTGGGAAAGCTGGCAAGGATCCAACAACTTTAAAAAACAGGAGGGCAGGATTGCTCCCTTGCCCTACGGCAAAAAAAAATATTCAGTGTACAAAGTCACTTCTTTGTAACTGGATTGGAGTTTAAAACACTTCAGCTCTACTCTCTGTCTGGACCCTTACAACGTAGTGCAACTTCATACAAGTCACATCATTGACTACCTCTCTGCTCTATCTTCTTATACTGTGTGTGGACTCTTCTCCAGAGTTTTTAACATACATGGTTACTACAACAATAGGTAGAAAAATCCTGGGTTGCAGAAATAAGCGATCCACTTCAGAGTATCTACTGTCTTTACACTTATTTTTTAGGATTCTATTTACTAACTTGTAAGGCACAATCAAAAGAAACAGTTTTCCAATCACTGCTTTCTTTGAGTTTGAGAATATTCCACAGCTTGTTTACAGCTCATTATTTTATTGGCAAACTTACTGTCTGTCTGCTGGTTAAAATCTTCTAAGCTAAACAGAACTGTCACCTTCAGTACTGTAAATAAACACTTTTGTCTTGGCATATACAAGATGCCTGAGACTTTTCTTCACTTAGTTCACTCCTTTAGGCCTAAATAACCAGAGTGACGGTATGTATTCACAAGAATATACAGAAAGGGAGTGCATCATAGAAAGGAAGAAAAAACAAATAAGTCAGGCTAACCCTCAAAACTTGGGTACTAACCCCTCCCACCACCATTCTGGGCATATAACTCCCTCTTCCTGGCAGCCAACCTACATTATCTTAAAAGAGTGCCCCTACCCAAAAATGGTTGCCCTGTGCATAGTTACAAAGCAAATATATTTATGGAAATGCTATTCTTGTACAGAAGTTTAAAAGCTGAATTTTGTAACGTGGTCAGTTTTCCTCACCCATTTTTTATCTTCTCCCCTCTATGCATTCCCACCTGCCTTCCCCTACCTAGCATTTACTGCTTCCAGCTTGGTATTCTCACACCTGTAATCCTTCCTCACCTGCTAGATAGTCATAACTTGCCTCACCTCAGGAGTCCTCCCTTTTTGTCTATGCAATATTAAATGGTACAATCTAACATGAAGATTATTCAGTTCCCTCTACAACCATATATCACTTCTAAGAAAAATATATAGCTTTTCATGGTGTCAAGAAACAAACAGCTCAGGGTACGGTACTTCCTGTCACACAGCAGAGGCTGGCAGTCACTACCATTTCATATACATCAGCAGTCACTGAAGAAAAAAAGAAAACGTCCTCTAATTTTTGGTGATGAATTATCAAGTAGGACATTTCCAGTAAAATCACAGAATCATAGAATCATAGAATTGCTTAGATTGGAAAAGACCTGTAAGATCATCTAGTCCAATCATTTAACCTAGCACTGAACCAGAGTAAATTCCTACTATGACTAGACAGACACCTGTAAGGTAGAGAAAAGCTGTTCACAGTGAGCTATTGCCCTTTAAACACAAATGCTAAGCGCCCCTTGAGAGTTCCCATTGGAGATCTGGACATGCTTCATGCATCACATCCTTCACTTGCACGGGTGGCAACTGTAACTTCCCCGACACAGCTCTTCTATTCTGAACTGCATTCCATTTCTTTGCAACACACACCCTGCAAAGAACCATGCAGGGGCCAGCCCGTTGTATCGCTTGCCAGAATCTTGGCAATTGCATACTTGCTGCAGGCATTCATTAAAAGGTCAGAGCTAGCACAGTGCTGACAAAATGTCTCTCCTCTTCTCAAGATGACAGCACAATGACAAGCCCAAGAGACCCCAGTCTCACTGTGAAATCTTGATGTGGCAAGATGGTTTGGTTACCTCTAAGAGAAGGAGGAAGGGAGAGGAGGACCAAGAGCAAGGGAGAAAAAAACCCAAGCTTTTAAAAGCAGCCTGGACGGAACAGTCATTCACAGATAGATAGGAAAGGCAGGCTGGGGTGTCAGACTGCGGTCTGGGAAACATTTTATAGAGGAATAAAAGCATCTCCTGCTTCTCTCCTCTGCCTTTGGGTTTTCGCAAACCAGAGGCAGGTATGCTATCTCCAGTTCAAAAGTCATCTGAGCTGGCCTCTGAAGCATGGTAAGAGGGTGACAGCCCAAGTCATGTCCTGACTATGGCCAAGTAACTGTGAAGGGTCAAACACTACCAGGTATGTGCATGTCTGTAAGACTGACTTGTAGGGCCTATTGACGATGGTCAGCATGGTCCAGCCCAGACTCTAAGATGACGTGCTTATTATGCAGACTCTGGTTGTGTTGCCTGCCCTAGGCTGGGTACTCAGCCAGTAATACAGAAGCAAGATTTAAACTCAGAAACATTGTAAGAATTCATCACATGGTAAAACGTAGCTAGAATGGATGAAGTTTTATAGCACTGTGTTGATTTCCCTCCAGTGGACAGCATTACCATACCGCAAATCAGAGAAACACCAAGACAAAAGCAAACATGTTCCTTTAAAACGAAAGCAGAGTAGTGGCAAGGAAGAGCATGAGAGATTGAACACAGACAAGCAGAGAGGTCTAAATATTTTTCTCCACTTTTTGTAAATCTGTACACAAAAGAGCAAAACCTTTTCTGCGGGAACATGTTGAAGAAAGCAGGGTACATTTAATACATTTAAGGAAATACAGTACATACACTAACTTGCAGAGTTAAAGAATGACGAGATTGACAAGGAACCAATAACTAAAAACTGGAATATTATTTTGAACCTTTCTGTACTAAAATTTTATGCATAAATTAAGGTGGAGTTTTAAATATTTGAAGAGAAGCAACTGAGAGATTTAAAGGTAAAAGTTCTAATCAGATGGGAGAGGAAGATACGCAAGTGCTAAACAAAGATTTAAAACAAATCTTCAAAATAATTCAGAGTTGCTGTGGGAAATGGAGGTCTTACTCTACAGTTAAAACATGCAAAACATTCAGAATGTCAGCAAAACGAATCTACAATAGGAAATGAAGAAGCTTTATTTCTGTGGTCTGTGTTTGGCATAGAATTTGTTTTGCAGGAGAAAATGGCACAGATCAAGATTTTTGTTGTGCAGAACAACACTTCAGAACAATGAAACTCAACGTCATTTAAAATCCAGATTTGCTAACAATGCAAAAACTATGGAAATGACAGATCATGACCACAATTTGACTTAAAAATCTGTAATAATGCTGTGCTTAAGTTCAATCTCTTGTAAATTACTTCAAATCAAAAGGCAGCTAGGGTCTATTGGAAAACAATTTGAAAATGCTTTAAAAAATTCTTATAAAAACCTGAGGAATCAATTATAGATCTTATTTGGAACTACTACATGACAACACTTGTGAAACCAGGACTGTCAGGTACTAATGATGTTTAGTAGTCAGATTTATTAACCTGATGTTGTTGTAAGAATTTACAATACTCAGCTTTTTGCAAAAAAAAAATCCCAAAAGATGATGTATAATAATATGAGTTTTCATAATCCAAAATCTTTGCATGTGTATGAAAGCAAAAACAGTGGGCTGCCAGGAAGCTGTAGCTTATTTCCATGTGACAATTATAGGAGGAAACCTAGAAGAGTCCGAAAACACCTTCCTTCTCCTATTGCAGAAACAGCTGAAAAGATGAATTTTGAGTCCTACAGATCTGAAGCATAACATGCCAGCAGTATGGAAAAGACTAGATCCAGAAATCCGGCTATTAAGAAAAGCTTTGCCAAATTTTCAGTCCTGTACAAAACCCTTCTAAATGTGAGGATCACAGGACTTCTGACTTCCATATCACCCCTGCCTTCTACTCCTCCCTATTATTACAGGCCTAGATTTAACAGCATTCCCAGTTCACGGAGGTCATGCCCACCTTCTTTCACTAGATAAAAGTGCTATTTGCAGTCTACTGCAATTACTGTACCCTTCACCTACCTTGGATACTTTAGCATTCACATGATTTACTATCATCAGATATGAAAACCTTACCCAGAGAAAGCAAACAACCTGTCCAAGATTGGTAAGGGAAAATCTTGAAACATGAATGACCAGAAAAAGACTAATGCATTAATTCTTTAGGCCTCCAATTTTGAAATGATCTGCTTTTCCAGGGTGCTAAATTCTCAGTTCCTACTGAAGTCAACGAGAGTAGTAAAGGACAAGACCCAGATTAATTTCTGGTTTCTCTGATCACTTGCCTTTATCTGGCTGGTTCTCCACCTCTCCAGATGAAACCCTGCATTTCAGTAGCTCTTTATGTTACATTTTCCCCCTTGTGATCTGTGGTATTTCATAAGCTAAGAGGTTTGGCAACTGCTAGTTATTTACTTTGCCAGTCAGTCAACACCAAAACCACAGTGATACAGGATTAGCTTCTCCTAAACAAAACATGGCTTACTTGCCAAAAAAGATAAGCACTCCATGTGTGAAAACATGGCAACAACAGAGTCACCGAAGCACAATCTTGTCTATATGTGGCATTTCTCCTGAAAACTAAACACATCTGGCTCCCTTGGTACTTATTCTCTTGGGAACAAATTTTAATGTTTGCTGCTTTCATTCAATATATATCTCACAAAAACACATCTATACAAGACACAAAACTAGCCTACAATCCTGGATATGAACCCAACACTACTCAAAACTGGTTCAGATATGTTTAGATAAGGCACACCTTTTGATCTCAGTTTAGACAGAACCACATTCAACAATCCTGAAACTACAGCTGTATTCCACCCTTCGAGCCTCCATGTTCTCCTTGCTGCAAATTTGATTATTCTGCCCTGTGGCATGCTCTTAATTTTTTTAGTCTTTCTTAACCGCTACCCTTAAACAGCCACTTTTGACTTTGCTCTCTCCACATAAGGTAATACCTCACACAAACACACTGGAGAGAACATGATACTCGTTTAAAAGAAAATATACAAGTATTTCACTGTTCCTCCAAGAAAAGCTTTTTCTGGAACAGAAAGCAAACTTGTTCTTTGTTCTGTGAAAACCTTGGCCCTTCTTCCTAGCATCACTTTCAAATTTCATGCCTTCAGGCTGAAAACATTCCATTTTTCATCAAACAGTTTTCTTAAATCTGCACATAACACTCACATCTGTCACAAGCTTTTGCTCTGCTCCTTTGAGGTGTCTCTGCAACTCCCACACTCTTGGCAAGAACTGACTCCAGGTACAAATCCAACACCCTCCTTTATTCATCATCTAGGATGTATGATTAACTTGCTTTTTTCAAAGTTGTTGCCTTAAGCCCTGGGTGTTGACTACCCCAATATGAGGAACTACACCTTGTTCAGTGCTGGCCCATGTTTCCGCTCCTTTGAGCTGAGAATTCATCGTGAAGCTGGATCTGTGTGTTGCATAACCTGGCCAAGATAATACTGACATCCAAGGTTTGGCACCTGCAAGAGTTCCTGCTAGATGTGTTCCATCCCCCATTTATTCATAGACTCCATCTTGACATGGAAACTACTTCTCCAAAGCACTGCTGATTTATTGCATCAAACATAATAAAGGATTAAAGTTCACGGACATACGCAGTCTCACCTATGTATGACAACGCACACGAAACCCCTTAATACAATGTGCAACATTCAGTCTAGATCACATTTCACAGGTGCTAAGTTACATTTGCTACAAATCCTGGTTCTAGGATAATGTCAGCCCTTTACAGTAAATTTTGTAATAATTTGGTCAAGGAAGAAGAGATGGACATTAATGCACAGAAAAAAAAAAAAAAAAATCTTATTGCCACGCATGAGGATTTACTCACTGAGCTTGCATTTGCCAATGTGCTCATTTAGCCCATTGTTTTCTCTAATCATTCCTTTTGAGCCACTTCTGTGCACCCAGGGAGTGTATCATCATGCAGCTGCACTCCAAGGCCTATGCTCTGCTAAAAAGAAAAAAAGAAAAAAAAGTTATTTCAAAGTATAAATATTCTCTTGTTTCCACAAGCAGCACCTCCGAAGTACAGAGGACCTTACTTAGTTACGTTATCCACAAAAGGTGCATAGCTTTGGGCAACCACGTTAGCAGAATTTAGAAGTTCTCATTTTTCAGCCATTAACTCTGATAATTGTATTTCACATATGCTTCTGAACAAACACCCACTCTTACCTTCCCAGGTGGGGGAGGTTTGCCTTGATGTGGATTACAAAAAAGGCTGAAACAAGGAATTTTCGTAGATAACTTAAGAATTGATGAACAACGAAGACAGAAGAATTAGTTCAGAATTTTTAACTAATTTAGTCATCAGAGTAACTTCTCTATGCAGAATTTACAAGAAATTAAGCCAAATTAAAACCTAGAGATTTAGGGATGGCAGAGCTCAGAAAGATGAGGAAAATATTAATTTAGTGATACTTATACTGGACTGAGTAGCCTACTAATCTGAATACTACAGACAGGCATTTTAAGAGATTCAGATAATGGCTCCGGTACTATTTTTCCCTCCATGATAAATCAGTGTAGGTACAGTATTTATTCTCTGTGTCGTTCTACAAGATGCAGCCTTTCCCAATACAGAGCAAGGAGAGAAAAATCAAACTTACCACTGTCTAGCTATGTTTGTATCTTTCTAGAACAGCAGTTAGAAACACAGGTAGAAATATTAATTCCTTGAACCAACATGTTTCCTAAAAGCTTTGACCATAGGAAAAATTGTGTGATGGAAATCACAGTCAACACTTTTTTCTTTTAAACTAAGGTATGAGCCACCAGTGAGCACCCAGCAGCAAGTATGTTTGAAATGGAAGTCTCTCATAAAATAAAAGCACACCTCAGTATTGTTTCACTCACTGCTGCCTGACAGTGCCCTAAAGAGGGAGAGAGGAGCAAACATGGGCCATTTGTACATATAGAGACAGTGAAAGCTCTTCTGTGTGTTGACAATAGCCTGTATTTCAGGTGCAGAAGCGCATGTCTGAAAAGCCACAATAACCACTCAGACATGTGAAACTATAACCTCTGTAGTAAGGCCAAAGTCACTGACACCCAGTGCTACTGGCTATACAAGTGCTGGTTCAGCAAGCTGAAGTTGCCTGTGGACTGTTTTAACTTACAGTGTACTTCTTATTTCTTCCAAGTTCTTTTTTTATTTGTTCTTGTTTATCACTTCCATATCTGGACATAGATAACCTTCTTTCTCCAAACACATGGTCTTTTCTGAAATACATGCCAAATTCTAGGGAAAACTGCTACGTTACATAATTCAAACTTTTGAGCTCCTCTTAACCACTTAAAATTCCAGGAAAAGATAAAATACGTGGGCTAAATCAGCTAAAAACACAGCTCATAAAAATCTATTTCTGTTCAAGTCTGGAAGTTAATTATGAATAACGTGCTTTGTTTCAATAAGCATCTGTTGGGTGCATTTCATGTAACATCACAATTCTTATAACCCTAATTTTTGAAGGATTTTTTGTTGTATAGAGTGTCCTGTAGCACTGCTGCATATAAACACTGCATAAAAACTAGTAGTATACTGCAGTCACAAATTACCACATTAATATGCCAAAAGGCTTCCAGTAAACATTAGAAAGACAGAAGTACAAAAGAAATAAGAATCCTTGGAATGTAATGAAAGGTAGTGTTATAAAGTCCTCAGGACTTGCAAACTGGAACAAGAACTGTAGTTGTTCTTTTTATGTCTTGCATAATAACTTGGTATACTAGTTGCTAACCTCACTAGAACTTATATACAGATATACAAATATTTTCCCCACAAGAGTGCCTAAAAAAAACAAAGGGGAAGAAAAAAAAAAAAAAGGCTATGCTTTGTGCTTCGTTATTTTTTTTAGGTGGGCTGATCTTCAGAAGCACTGAACACTTGCAAGCATTCAGTATCTATAAAGACGAAGGTGGAAGCACCTGTGCTCTAAAAGGCAAAGAGGCAAATGGATTAGGTTGTGTTCCTTCTGCATGAAGCTGACTGCCAAACGTGTCTGAAGAACAAAATAAACCTTCAAACCAAGCCTGTGGAATGCATAGGGAAACAGTAATTGTCACTATTATGTCCCTAAAAATGAGGTGTTTATACTCTAGCATTACAAACTTTTAGCTAAAAACTGTTGCAGTCAGTGTTAGGAGACAGCTCTTCTACTCACCAAAGCAAAGGCACAACATGTGGAATACAGAACAATTTCTGTAAAAATGTCTCATCACTGCATCCCTTTCCATTCATTTCAGTTATGAAGAGTCTGTCAAATTACAATACAAGCACAAATAAATACTTCCAGAGGGAGTATTTCTAACCAATATCAAGTCATTTGTGGCTGATTTAAACAACTTGTTTTGTCCGTATCACTTCATTTTATGAATGTAAGGGTAGAATTCTTCAGAAGTGCACAGCATTACCTAGAGTTTCTCAGGCAAATCAAAGTCCGTCTTGCGGGACTGGGTCAGTGCTGTACACTTTGGAATCTGTGGTAGTGTGTTTCTTCCCCCTCTCCAGGCTTATTTATGAACTCAGGAGGCCTTGCTAGGCCTCAGCGTAAGTGTAATGAGTCAGGCAGTTAAGTGACCCTAGGCCATACCAGGAGCTCTTACACAGCTAAGACAGGGAGTCATGCTGAGTGTCTCAAGGATTCCTGCTGCCTGGCAGAGGTGGGGGACAGGAGTAGAGATAGCCAGTTCTCTCTCATAACAACCTTGAGATATCCCAGTCCTCCCCTGACAATCTTGGAGCATCCCGTACCTGTCTTAAGTCATTCTCTGGCAGCCTTGGAGCCTTCCTTATCTGAATCGTAACTCACGTGCAATGGTACCAGTGCAGCTGGGATTCCAGCAGTTTGCTGGTGGCTAAAGCCAATCATCTCCCAAACCTATAAAGGGTGGTACTAAGTGAGACTCTTTGAGCTCTCCTGGACGGCAGCGGGCTGCAACCAGCATCTCCCTCTGAGTGGAATGCCTCTCAGAGCTTGCAAACTTTTCTGTTTGTGAAGATCAGAGGTCTGTTGCTGAAAGCCGATGGGACCTGGGCTGATACTCTCTGCTCCTTGAAGCTCAACCCTTCGCCCATTGAGAAAGATGCCGAAGCATTCAACATGGATATTTTCACTGAGCTCGAGGGGAATTTTTAACAGGCATACCTCTTTTACTCACTTATGTATATCTCTTAGTGTCTTTACGCATGTGTGTGTACTAACCTGCATATTCTATAGCAAGTGTATTATAGCAAGTATACTATAACAAGTATACTATAAGTTACTAGTTTCAAATCTATACTTAAATTGCTGTTGTGAATTTTATTCAACTCTGAATGAATCTCAGGCTGCTGTTATAATCCCTTTAGATATAAACTACTGACCAAGTCTAAGACTAGGAGTTGATCCAGCTGCACCTAGACTCCGACAGGAGTTTAGAAAGCAAGGGGGTCTCCTCTCAACCTTGTGACTCAGTAGGAGGGTCTTCCCTACTTTTCCATATTCCTGATGTCTGTACAAATCATAAGAAATCAATTCTAACTCAGTTTTTCTTTGTAATATTTCTCTTTTGCCCGATTGCATTTTCAGTCTCTATACACATAAGTTTAGTCTGATTTTAACTTAATTTTCCTGTTTACTTTCATCCATGTACTAAGTAACAGAGTGAACCTTGCCATCAAATTCTGTGAAGTCACGCTTTTATATAAATTCCTATTAAATCATTTTTCTTTTGCTAATACAATTGGAGGTGATTCTTTAAGCGATCCGAACTCCTCTCCTCTCCATGACAAATTGGTGTAGTTGGCAGGATGGCAAGTAGTGTCACTGATTACTTACAAAAACATGGGATTAGTCTGAGTCCCAAATTTTCTGATGAATGGACTCGTGGTAACTGGCATGATTGGAAATCTGTGGAAGAACAGCTAAAGTAAGCCAGGGGCAATGTAAAGGATGGAAAAGGAAAGGGAATTATTTGCAAAATGTTAGGCACCTGCTCAGAAGCCGCCTGTCAGTTTAGGAATAATAGCAATAAAAGACAAAAGGACCTAAAGGAAGAAATGGAAGGCAGAAAAGCAGCTGAATTAATACTATCTTTGAAAACTGAGCAGCAGCAGAAACAGCGACAGGAGGAAACAGAGAAAAAAACAAAATTTAGAGGAAAGGGTTGAAATTATGCTTATGCAAGCTCCCCATCCCCCTCACATCATACAAATTCGAAAACTAATTGTATCTCCTGAAGAATGGGATGGAAAGATATGGGGCGACCTCGATGATAGCTATAGAAAAGGAAATAAACCATCACAGGATGAGCTAGCAATCTGAGATTGTTATGGCACAGCTGCACCTCTATGGCTTTCTGTACTTCCACAAGGGAATGAATCAAAAAATCACATATAACTTCAGAGTGGAAGCAGACCTACTCAAAATTACAAAGTGCCATGAAACAGAAGACTAATTCTAGACAGAGGTAAATGAAGGAGTGCGATTTCTGCTCTTAAATGTCTATGTAGTCAAATTAAAAATGTGAATATATTCTGAAAAAAGTCTCAGTGGAAAGAGAATAAAAAATCCTTTATCTGGGATATAATGAGCTGGCTGACTAAAACACCAGAGTATTTTGCACCTTAATGTCAGGCAGAACTTCTATACTGAAAAGCCTCTTACTATGTAAAGTTCCCCTTCATAAGATGGATTAATGGAAATTTGGAGCTGTAACAAGGCTAAAGCCAGATAGGGTAAAGTCTTCTACAGTTGTCTTTTTCCCTCCTGCTTATAGAGTTCAATAGGGTCAATACAATTTGAATAAGCCAGGTTATATTTCTCCCTTTCAAACCTCAAAAGCATACAATTATTATTATTTTTTGCAAATTTATTTGGCTCACAGGAGTGGAAATACTTATGAAATTTCATGAGAAATCAAAATTATTTATGTAGAACAAAGGAAGGAAGGTAATTTCCATGGATAATGGAAGACTTACTGCAATTTATCAAACATGACAATCCACCAGAAGGAGAGAATAAAAGTAGAAACAGATCTATTTGTTGAGCTGGGGCTTTAGTTGTGGAAGGCAAAGAAAAATCTTCAATTGCATTCTATGCACTTCCAAGCAAATACTTAACAGAAACCCTCCCAAGTCCCTATTTAAATATACTTCTATACTAACCTATACAGCAAAACATTTACAAAATATGTCAAAAAATCTACCTTCTCATGCATAACTGCCCTAAGATATTGCAAGTTTGAATAGTGAGTTAATTAAACCTACTAGATAATACACAAAAGCAGGCATGGCTCTAGATGTGGTTCTATATGTAGCTCTAGTACAGGGACTACTCTTACACATACCACATAGAAAGCTCAGAGTGTAGCTCCCTAAAACAAAATGCTGTATTTACACAGCACCATGTCTTAAGTGGTTATCTATGACATATACATACACCTATCCACAAAATGCATAGCTTTTGGGCTGTGCCACAGACATTAAATGGCAGTCAAAGAGCAGGAATTAGCGCAGAAAGCATAAAGCAGCCAGTGTGAAGTGAGACAGTACAGAAGGATCAGACCTGACTTAGGAAATTGGGTGCAACCTTTAATGGAAAGCACAAAGCTGCAAGACATCAATGCAAGAGGAGTGACAAGTCTCCACACACACAGGAGCTTGGAGCTTGCACTCCTGACCAACCCCTCCAGGCACCCTACTTGCAACTCTGCTCGTCATAGGTGCCGCTGCTGAATGTTGAAAAAAATCTACTTTGGATTTACATGTAGAATAGTGACATAGACCTAAAAAGGGGTAAGATGTTCAGAAAACTAACGTTGCAAGGACTTCAGCCATGAAGTCCTCCAAGAGCACACCGCACCGGAGCGCACCAAGCAAGCTTGTGAGGTGCCCTGGCCTCAACTGGGGGAGCGGGGCTGCAAGAGGCAAGCAGCGAGTTGCCATAACGGCTGCCTTCCCTTCCCCACCCGGCGCATCCACAGCCCCTCGCTTCACCACGACTTCGTTCCCGCCACATTTGCGCCGCTGGCCTCAGGCGAGAGCGGCCGGGCTCCGCCGCAGGCTGCGCCCGCCTCCCCACTGAGAAAGCGCCGAACGCCAGCAGGGCAGGGCAGCCACCCGACACTGCCAGGGCCCCACAGGTCAGCCTGTCCCGGCCTTCAGGGGAAACGGGTCCTGCCGATTCCTCTCCCCAAAAACCCCGCACCGGGCAGCTCAATTGCTCCGCGCCCACCCGCCTCCCCCCAACATGGCCGCCGCGGCCGGGGTGCGGCGGGCGGCTCCTCCCGGCATGCCCCGCGGGGCAGCCGCCCTGCCTGGAGACGGCCGGCGGGGCGGGGCGGGGAGGATGCTGCGGCCGCCGCGGGGCGAGGCGGCGGCACGGCGCGGAGGATGCGGCGGCGGCGGTGGCAGTGGCAGCACCAGCACCAGGCGGAGGAGCGGGGAGCGATGCGGCACTGCGCGGCGGGGCCCTGGCCGCACAGCGGGGGCGCCCTGACCACCCTCCTCCTCACAGGTCGGTCACGGCGGTGTTTCACCGCAGCAAGCGCGCGCGGGCCTCGCCGGTAGCCGCCGGCCTGCTCCGCGGTGCCCCTCTCTCCTGCGGCCTTCGTGTTCCGCTCCCGGTGGCGCCGCCGCTCTCTCCCCGCGTTGCTCTCAGGCTGCGGCTCGCTGTGCTCCCCGTCCCCGCCCCCCGACTCCGTGCCCCCTGTCGGTGTGGGGTTTGAGCTGCCCAGGCATCCCCACCTCCCCCCCCCGCCCCACGGATCCAGCGGCTTCCCGGCG
>JAVKLA010000073.1:18084036-18116694 GCA_034782735.1 Sagittarius serpentarius
ACTGGGCATGACGTCCCATGGTATGAAATACCCCTTTGGCCAGTTTGGGTCAGCTGTCCTGGCTGTGTCCCCTCCCAACTTCCCTGTGCCCCTCCAGCCATCTTGCTGGCTGGGCATGAGTAGCTGAAAAGTCCTTGACTTGGTCTAAACACGACTGAGCAAGAACTGAAACCATCAGGGTGTTATTAACATTCTTCTCATACTAAATCCAAAACACAGCGCTATACCAGCTACCAGAAAGAAAATTAACTCTATCCCAGCCGAAACCAGGACAGGCCCACTAGAAATCTAACAAATTAACTATCCAGTAGCTCTGTTCTCTTGCTTGAGATTGCCATTCCTGTAGTGAAAGCTGTTGAATGGGCAGTCTGCTTCTGAATTGTTTCATTTCACACCTGTCATTTGAAATCAAATAGATGGTGATATATGTTTTTATTAAAACATAGCACTGTAAACTCTAGTATCTGAAAACAGACATACTGGGTGCTTTTCCAGTTTCTCTGCGAAATGCAGTGTAGGGTGGAAAGGTAGCCTGTGTAATGCCTACAGCTAAACCTAGCACAACTTGTGAACCCAAATCAAAGACAGTTACTGATCATTTATATTTACAAATACATCTTGGAACCTGTCTTTCTTTTTTTTTATTCCATATAAATATGCTAGAATGATTTTGTATCTAGTTTCTCAAAGTGCTAGGTGATATGCTCTATATCTAAGGGTAACGTCATTATTGCTATCTTTATTAGAAAAAACTTGTGGGCTCTTCAAAACTGTCAGAAAAGATGCATTAAATCCTTGTTGGCTATGATAAGTATAATACTCTTCTCCATTTAATAATTCAGTAATCAAATCTTGTATTAATTGTTCTGCTTGGCACTGGTTTGTAGCTGACAAGCCTCTGATTGCCCAGCTCATCCTGTTGAAATATTGGAACAACCTTATTTTACCTTTCTGGAGTTTCCTGAGTGTTCCAAGAATTACAGAAAACTTACACTAAAGGTCATACGCAGTGCTGAGTTGGATAAACCCTAGGATGTTATTATACTAAGACTTGCAATGTACGGAGATCAATTCAGCAGGGAGAAAGTTGTCCATCTTGCAAGACAGATGTGAAACAGTAGATGCGAATAATATGTTTTTGTTCAATCAGATCCTTTGTGTATATTGAAAATCTAAAGAAACTTAACAGAAATCCATCATCTGGAAACATTATTTTGTTGGTATGGTAATTTGAGCATGTAATTTTTGTGTTACATTTCATCCTCAATTCAATTTTAGGTGTTTTGATTAAATTATCATTAATAAATGCCTCACATGCATAGATTATTTGTGTATCATGACTACTGCTTAAGCCAGATCTGTTCGGCCTTCTAGATTCTGTTTGGAGAACGTGATACTAGTATTATAATAGCTGACCAGTGTAACTATGTCAGCAGAAGTTTCCACAGATGTTTAAGCTTCTAGTGTAAATGATACTTGTACCCTTTGAGTGTTTGCCAATAAGTGTTCTTTCTTCCTGCAAACTGGTGTATCTGGATGCAAGTACTGCTACTTGTTTGTTTCTGATAGTGCTATTTTTACAAGAAAATTAAGAGGCTAGTCTGATAACATCTATTAACTGGGGTTTGATATGAGTTCTCGCTCCCAAACTATTTCAAAAGAAAGACTACTTTCCCCTTCCTAGTGTCTGATGGCAGTTGCTTCCCTCTGCACTTTCAGTTGGTATGTAACTATACAAACAGCTGATATATCTCTTATTCATCACAGAAGAAAGGGAACAAAAGAACAAAAAGTGGGAGGTGAGGATGGAGTTTTCTCAGGCACTGGTGAAATGGAGTCTTTCTGTTAGCTCCACAGCTGCTTTCTGTCTCCTGTAATCATTTGCTCCTCACCATATTTAAACCTTCTTGCACCTTCAGCTGCGCTGATCCAGCTGTTTTCAAGCTGTGTTCTAGCTGCATGGGATGAAGACAACCATTTTTAACTCGTTCTTTTTTCAGAATTGATGATTGGTTATGCCTGCAATGCAAGGTGATGAGCCCCATGTGTCTTTATATAAGCAAAGCGTCTTTATATATGCAAAGCTGTGCTCTTGGTTTTATCACTTTCTCTACTTTGACCGAAATATGCTTTGCCAGTGAAAGTAACTTTAGGTATGTCTTTGCTGGTATATGAGGTTTTGCCAGTGCAAGTATGTTTATCAGAGAATGCTCTTCATCATCTTTATTATCAGTATAATTAAATCAGCAGAAGTGTCTGTAGAGATTTAAGCATTTACTGTAAACTTAGCTGTCGTGGTTTAACCCCAGCTGGCAACTAAGCACCACACAGCCTCTCACTCACTCCCCCTTGGTAGGATGGGGGAGAATCAGAAGGGTAAAAGTGAGAAAAGTCCTGGGTTGAGATAAAGACAGTCTAATAGGTAAAGCAAAAGCGGTGCACACCAGCAAAGCACAACAAGGAATTCATTCACTGCTTCCCATCAGCAGGCAGGTGTTCAGCCATCGCCAGGAAAGCATAATGGTTACTTGGGAAGACAAATGCCATCACTCCAAACATCCCCCCCTTCCTTCTTCTTCCCCCAGCTTTATATGCTGAGCATGACATCATATGGTCTGGCATATCCTTTTGGTCACTTGAGGTCAGCTGTCCTGGCTGTGTCCCCTCCCAGCCCACTCACTGGTGGGGTGGGGAGAGAAGCAGCAAAGGCCTTGACTCTGTGTAAGCACTGCTCAGCGATAATGAAAACACCTTGGTGTTATCAATGCTGTTTTCAGCATAAATCTAAAACATAGCGCCATACCAGCTACTATGAAGAAAATTAACTCTGTCCCAGCCAAAACCGGCACATTTGCTTATTTGGAAAAACCAGTGTCAAAAAGGTGACTGTCAGAAGGATTATTATATGATTATATATTCAAATCAAACACCACCGTTTTTTTAACCTGAGGTTCCTGAACTCTGACTAAAATCAAATCCTGGTTAGAAGGCATCTGATCCCATCTGATACTTTGTTTGTGGGAGTCTGTTGATGTGACTAATTTTTTTTTGCATTTGTTTTATTCTGAAAAGCCTTTTTATTAAGCTGTGCTGATGGCAATAATGGAACAGTTAACTGGACGACTAAGCAAGCCCACAGTTATATTATCAGCAGAATAAAGGCTGTTGAGAAGAATGGTGAGTTTAGGTTGTAAATTTAAATCCCATGTTGGTTCAGTCCAATCTGCTTTTAATATTACTCTTGCTTTTTCAGTCATGTCCTTGTTTTAGGAATAAGGTGCTATTTCAAGGTAAGTAATTTGAAAAATTTTATATTTCTTCAATCTTTTAAACATTCACAGACCTGCGTGTCTTTGTGAGTCTTCCCCAACTTTTCCTGTTCCTATAGCTTTGCTTGAAATAATCGCTGTGCGTGTACCTAATATTGCACATTTTCTTATCATGGCTGGTTGCTTGGAGGTCCCTCTGCAGTTTGCTTAATACAATAACTTGTCTGTAACAATTTAAAATAAGTCTTTTCATATACGTATGTAAAAAGACTATTTTACTGTCATTTATGCAATATTTTAGCTAGTGTACACTAGCTGAGAAACGGCTTTGCACTGATTGCGCATCCAGGCAGGCAATCTGGATTGGCCCCCAAATCAAGTTATTTCTGGCGTTGTGCTTCATCTGCTAAAAATCTGTGGGGAGAGAACCCACTGAAATTCCCAGAAAAAATTTACAGGTGTTTTTTTTTTCTGAAGATTGTCAACACACAGGCTTCAACCAACATGGTAAATCGTCTGAAATTTCTGGAGACAAGGGTCACCTGTGTCTGAAACAGGCTCTGGGCTGGAGGCTGATATAATCCTAGCTGAATTCTTGGCTGTGCCCATGTTTTTGAGACCTACAAGAACAACTGGGACAGTTTCTGTACATGTTTCAAAAAGAGTAATGTGTGTTTTCCAATCTTCAGTTTCCAGTTAATCTACTTCTTTCCCAGTCTCCAGAACTTCTAACATTTCTGCACAGATATGTCTTGGGATCTACAGAAAGTCCTCCAAGGGATCCGGAGACAAGAAAGAAGAAAACAGTGCTGTTGAGGTAGCTGATACCGTCTTTTTTTTCTAGCAGGGATCTGTTGTGATCCTGTGTAGTGAACATTTTTAATTTCCCATGGTTAGCCTTTCACAGTCCCCGAGATTTTTATTTACCACAGGGTATTTATCCAGGCAATTCACATCTGGCAATCTACTGTATTAGATTAGTATCTAGAAGTTGGTAACTATACTCAGTTTCATCCGTAGATCACCTAAGATGATTATACATTCATCTCCAGTCTCAGGCAGTCTTATGAAAATAATTGTGTTTTAAAAGCTTCTGAAGAAAATAGCATTTCACTTGTTTCATTATTCAGAAGGAGTGATTGCTGTAGTGGGCTGAAGATTCATCATTTTCCGTCTGATTTTGAAGGAACTTGATAGGGGAAAAAGAAGACGGCTTCTGTGATAAGGGGGGGGGCGAGAACTTTCGGATTCTTAATCTCTGTATTTGTGTCATATGCAGTGTGTTTGTGATTATAAGATAAAATACGTTTGTGGTTTTTTTCCTTCTGAGAGGCATTTTTAGACTTCCACCAAGATCGCGGTTTTATATCTGCATGAAATCCTTATTGGTGTGCTTACTTCAGCAACAGAGAACATCTCATTATTAGGAATGGGCAGGCATTTAGTGGTGGCAATAGATTTCCTCTAACAGACAGAAGAAATATGTTATATGGTTTTTTTCAGTAACTGCTGATTCTATTATTCTTCTTCCTTTCTAAAACTTTTGCTTATGGAGAAAATATACATTACTTTTCCACTGTTCTTCCTGTTTAGAATGGATTTTCATTGTAGAGGTAAAGCATCAGAAGTGGAAAAATTGATTTTTTTTTTCTAGGTATTTGATGCATTTTCAGCCAGCCACCATATTTTTGTCAGCTTTTCTGCTGTATTAATGCTAGAAATTACTTTTTCAGCTTTTCTTGAAAATATTTTAAAGGAAATTAATTAGTTTCCTTGCTCTATTTATAGCTCATTCACAGAAGTGAGTGCAAAAATTTTTTGGGTCATCAATTTACTAATTTTAATTATACCAATCAAACAGCTATGTTACTGTACTTAAATCAAATCTACATAATTAAAATTATAGTAACTGGTTTATTAAGCACACAAAATTGTAATATATGATTTAAATTTCAGGATCCATTTTAATTTTGTCTTTAAGGTAAAATTATTAGAAAGATATTCTGTTCAGTACTGTGTTAAAAGCTGTTTCCAAAAGTGGGAAAAAGCCACTGCTGTGGAATTTGATCAGTAGCATATCCAGAGTTTAAGACTATTGATTCTGCAATATCAGGCTTGAAGAGTGCGAAGTACGTAACTAAATGTAGAGGTCTACATTGCAGATGTCTGCATCTCTTCTCAGCTGCCTCTGCAGTCAGTGGAGATCTAGTCAGTGTAGTCAGGAATCTAGGACATGATTCATCTCATTTTACAGGAGAAATCAAATTAATCAACCCCTAGAAGCATCTGTTTCTTCTCCACTGACTATAAAAGGAGCCTGAATAACTCAGTGGTGGCTGTTGTTTCTGTAGGCATCTAAAATTAGGTGAGATAGATTCCACACGGAGTACGTGGTGCGAGGGATGGAATGTCTGTGATTAATGCCTAATTAGCAGTGGCTTTTTAGGTGGATCTGAAGTAAGAAGGTTGGTGTAATGATAAGGCTGGAGAAATTATACCAGGATTAGAAAATGACATGAGCTTGATGCACATTTCAAATGTATCTTGCTTACTGCTCCAAGTGTTGAAATTAGCCCTTTTATCTTCTAGGGGTATGAGTTTGTTTCTGTGAGTTTGTTACGACGGCTCTGGTCTTTTTCGGAGTCGCTCTTCCCTGTGACAGTACCCCCATGCTGTATCACCTATAACCTTTGTTCGGAGATGTGACTTCTCATAAAGTTTCTTTCAGTGATGCAGGCAAGGCAGGTAGCAGTGTATGTCTGTGTCTCTGCCTTATCTTTATTTACCACTTGTGTAATCCTCATCTCATTGACAAAAGTTATCAGCAATGATTGATTCTTTCAGGGCATTGACTTAAAATTGAATAGTAATGTGGAACAGCAATATGACCTACAGCGTGTCCTGTTAAGACACCATGAGAAACACTTATTAGATCAGTATTCTTCATTTACACTTAAATTTTTAAACTTGTCGCTAAAGTGGTTTCTTATCCATTTAATGTATCACAATGATTTTTAATTAATTGGGAGAATACAACATGTGTATATAGTACTGTGTCAAATGTGTTAGACCTAAATAAAATTTGCTTTTATCAGCTAAATTTGTAATTACATAAAAATTAGCATATTGCTTTTACATATGCTGGTTGTTCTGAATTAAGTTTCCTTCAGGTTTTTAATTCTGAGTCCTGTAAAATGTGGCTTCGTTTTTTTTTGTTCAGAATCAGTGACATCTGACTGGCCTATAATTGCCCATGTCCTTCTCTTATCCTTCAGTACAAGCACAACATCTTCAATAATGAGCTCTCTAACCATATTTTTACATGTACATTATCTTAATTTGCTGGTCTAACAAAGTCTAGCTTTAAGAACTCGGAAGTACTCAGCTGAAGTGAATTGCTTTGTCCTTTTCTGCACAAGAACTGAAAAATCTGCCATTTCCATTCAGTGAGGAATCAGTACCATTGTTTGGTAAGGTTCCTCTGTATTTCTCATGTTCCTTATTTTTATGAAAAATATCAAGAAAACACGATTGTATCATTCATTTAATGTGTATTTATTCATGTAATGTTACAAATAAACCAACTATAAAATTACAGTAGCCTCCCTCATGATTTGGTTTGTTGTTGGTTTTTTTAATTGCAATAAAAGTAAAGAGCTTGTGCAACTTCTGAAATCCTGACATAGCTGGTTTTGTTTATTGCAGTGTTGGAAGGGATCCCGTTGGGCAAAGAGGGGGTTTGCTCTGTGTTCTATTCTTAAATCTGTGCAACCTTTTAAAAAACTTATTAACAGGTATCTAATATTCGTTGCTTTCCTTCTCCCAGATTGCCCACATTGCTGTTGAAATGCATGCTGTATTATCTAGAGCATGTCTCATTTTTGCTTTTTTCTGTCTCTTATCTTTCCTTCTGCTTTTCAGTGTACACGATTCTGTCTAAGGTGCACTCTGATCGGAATGTATACCCTTCTGCTGGAGTTCTTTTTGTTCATGTTTTGGAGAGAGAGTACTTTAAGGGGGAATTTCCTCCTTACCCAAAGCCTGGTATGGGATGCTAAGATCTTCCGTATTATATAAAAGTTTAGAAAAAAAACCCTTAAAAAAATTCATGTCTAATTAGCATACGTTACAGTTCAGTATATAACATAAAAAGGACAGTTTTTAGTTCCTATTGAAATAACTTCAGATGAAATACAATATGTGGTCCTACAAATTGAAAATGTTCTGGTTTTTGATCATCATTTGTGAAAAGATGCATGTAATTGTGTATTGTGAAAAATTACTTAATAATTTGGGAAGATGTAATATCATATATCTGAGATTAGGAAGTATACCTTTTCTTCACTTTCACATTAAATATGTAATTGTGGAAGTTTAATAATTATGTCTGTTAAAAATGCCATTGATCTGATCACTTCCAGACTATCAGGCTCTATGAAGGAACATTTTGAAAGCATATAGTAAACTTGAGACAAAATAGAAGATTAAATCAAATACGAGACTATATAATGATACTTTCTTTCATTTGAAAGAAATGCTTCCTTGGATTCAGCCTCCTTTCTATATTTAGGAGCAGTGTAATGTTAGTAAGCAGTTTGTTTTTGGAGGACGAGCTGTGATTTCCTAAGTATGGTGTTTTGACGTATGCTAAGGCAGACCTAAAGGACTGATCATTGGCAGGTTAGAATATGTATAAGCAAACTAGGGGAGAAAGAGAAAGAGAGAACATGCTGCCCCACATGCTTATCAACAATGAAAACAAATAATAAACATATAAATATATCCTGTTTCTATAACTATCCTATTTTCCTATAAAAATAGGAAAAACCTGTAATAAATGTACAGCGCGCACATAATCAAAACCTCCTTCATTCATAAGCTTTTGAATTGATTTGAGAGTACTATTTTCAAAACTCACTTTAAAGGAAAAAAAAGCGCTTCTGTTACCATTGGTTAAATTTTGTCATGTATAAAACCAAATGTCTTAACAATTGCCTTTCTTTGAAAAATGGGTGTTTTCCCTGATACGTATACCTGAGTCTTCATTTCATGTAACAGCAACTGGCAGAGTGAAGTTTGCCTCTGTCCCAGTTTTCTCCCAATTTTGGCACATAGATGGAAGGAACCTGAAAATTTTACTAAAGATGGATTGTTTTTTGAACCCTTACAGCCCCAGTCTGTCTTGACATTCATGTGATTCAAAGGCAGTATGAATCTGATTTCAGATACTGCTGAAATTGTTGTACCCATAGATGATTGTGATCATACTAGAAATTCACTGTAAGACCAGATGTTTGTGTGGTCTTTTTTTTTTTTTTTTTTTTTTTTTTTTTCCCCTTGGTCTGCTGTGCTGGATCATTAGCATGGCCTACCTTGATGAAGGGGAAACCAGAATGTACCACAGGTGGCTTTCAGATTTTTCTCCAAATCATTTGTGATGCTGGGAATCTTATTATGAATGCAATAGATTAGATTACTGGGGCGTCCCGAGAGAATTGTGAGGAAAGTTGTGTTGCACCCTGGCGTTGATTTGGTGTGGTTTTGGTCCCCTTTACCCACATCCAGGTGTGTAAATGTGTACCTGAAAACCAGTTACCCTTTGGCAACAGGTCTCAGTCTCTTTATTCCTCTCTGGAGACGACAGCCATTCTTTCTTCACTGGGCTCAGTTCCTGCCTTCTGTGCCAGCCTGCCTGTCAATCTTCTCTTGTCACTTGTCCTACAATGGCTCCCATTGGCATTTCAAAGCCAGGTTGGAGGGATGCAGTGCAGAGGTGTCTGCGCAGGCCCAGAGCAGATTTGCCGGAGATCTGTGCCTCAGCCCTGAGGTGTTGGTGCCTCGATGGTGTGGATCTGGTAGTGCTTGCAAAAGCCAAAATAAACAAGTCAAATCTGGCCATTTTTAAGAGTATCAGTAAGAACTTCATGAACTGTTGTACAGGTTTAACTTTAGGGGCTTTCAGAGATTGCAGCTGGACCGTGGTATTTAGTAGCCATCAGTGGATTCATTTTGCAGGAATGTCTGGTCCTTTTTTGAATTAGTTTGTTCTCTAAAGAAAAACTACTCCTAGGCTGTCAGTGCTGAAGACCTGTATGTATATCCTGATGTTAAGAGAAGCTTTCAGACATTGATGATTACACAGCCACTCTTTACAGTAAGGTGGTCCAGGTACATTGGGTGTCCAGAGCCATTATTAAAAACATAAATAAAAAGTTTTTTGGGGAATTGAAGGACTGAGACTTTTGTGCTCTTGTCAGTAAGGAGGTTAGGTGCTTCAATTCTAGGTGGAACTTAGCTCTAAAAATCAGACCTACTAGTTAATGAGTACAAGCACACAGAGTTAGCCAGGATTCCAAGAAGTACAAGCACATTTGTCTCTGCAGTTGGTTACACTTTTCAGATATGAATTTCTTAATACTTACAAGGGCTGAGTAGGAGTTCACATATTTCTGATATAGTGAAGGTTAGCAGTTTTTCATTTTGGAAATGTTTAGAAGACATAACTGGAAGACAGAATAAGATTTTTCTAATGGAAACATCAGAATCAAAGTGTATAGTATTTTCTTGTAAATACTCTAATATAATTTTTCTTATCTAGGTGAAATAAGTAATGATCCTATAACATTTAATACCAACTTAATGGGTTACCCTGACAGACCTGGATGGCTACGCTATATACAAAGGACACCATACAGTGATGGAGTGCTGTATGGCTCACCAACTGTAGAAAATGTGGGCAAACCAACCATCATTGAGGTATTTTCTTTTAAAGTTTAAAAAAGATTTATTTTGTTTTAGAGTATAAGATTCAGAATTGTGAAGAAGCATTGCCTCTTTTTTTGAAAAGTTAATTACAATTAAAAACCAGAAGGATAGTAAGGCAGGGACAAAGACTTGTGACATTAACATTTTCTCTTAGGTACCGTTGTATCCTCTTTTGAGAGAAAGCCAAGTTGTATGACATTTCATATTTTACTTTTAAGGTATAACTAGTAAATAGCAATAACCATTCAAGCTTAATATTCCTTGACGAAATACCTTTAGATTCTTGCCCTTCATCTTTCTAAGAGGCATTTCATTTCAGTAAATTATGAATATATGAAAGTTGTATTCAAAATATAGGTGGGGGAACTTTGTAAACAACTGCACTTGAAGAATATCTGAATTCAGAACTTTGTAACATTGTACCCTAAATATGGGCCAGACTTTTCCCCACTAGAAAATATATTCAATAAACAGGTTTTGGGTTGGTTTTTTTAACTAAATTATTTTCCATCAAATATTATCTGGTTCATTATTCATGTTTATGGATAAATTTAATTTTAATTAGCACTTACATGTATTTAATTCTATTTTATAGGTGTAAAAATGACAAAACCCACTACTTTATTTTTGACAATTAGGTATCCAAATGTTTAAAAGCGCCAATTATTCATTGAGCAGCAATTGAAAGGGAAAAAAGAACTATTTTCTGCCATGCATATGACAGCAGACTGAATCAGACAGTGGGGTTCACAGTGTTAAGGAAAACCTGCTCATTAACTTGCTTCAGCCATTTTGCTGCTTCAGCGGTATATTTGTCTTAAATCCTTGATGAGTTTCTTTTTTCTAAATTGTATCTGATATAGTTGCTCTTCCTCGAGAATGATATCTCTAAATGTTAAGTTATACTGTAGATAATTTCACCCATGCTTAATTCTATGTACATGATTTGGTTTTGGTTTCAGCAGGACTAACCGCATCTGTAAAATTAATCGTGTGTGGAAGTACTTGCCGACTCCATATAGCTTTCTGTAGAAGAAACTGTTATTTAAAATTGCCTTTTTTTTTAAATGGCACGTGCTTTTAGATTCTAGGATCTGTATCAAGACCTCTGTTATAAGCATGACCCCAAGCCTATATTTGAACTAAAACTTGCCTAGCATACGAATTAATTCATTGCAGTCCCCTCTCAGATGTGGCTTTTAAATTAATTGTGTAGTACATGAGGAGGGCAGATTGCATTTGATCCGCTCCCTAGTGCCATCTGAGAGGAGTGGTTGCATATTCCCGGCCTGAATGTAACTTTCATAGTGTTGTAATGCCTTAGATGATGTCATGGGTAGGTCAGTTAATTGGAGGAGACCTCATGATTAGAAGAGCCTAACTTTATGCATAGCACTGCGATAGAGTGGGTAATATTCATGAGCTCAGGCTCCTTTGAAGGCTGTGCAAAGACGGTTTGTGTTTGCCTTTGTAGTGAATATTCATTCATTCAGTCGCCGCCACTGTCACTGTTCCTGGGTACAGGTATGTGATCCACATTGGCAGCTCTCACTGCTGGGGTGCAGACTCAAAGTGGGTACTGTCATGTTCCTGTATAGAGCTTGTACAACCAGAGTTAGGTTTGCCAAGTGTTAATGTTTAAACTACTGTTGAAACAACCCTTTGAAAAATAAAGAGAACTGAGGATTTGAAAAATCTCAGGAATTTTTTTTGTTAATTTTATAATGAAATTGTTACTTTACATAAGATGTAATTGTGTCAGGTAAGCTTTTCCTTCTACACTTAAATGACCCTGCAGAAGATATTCCAGAGCATTTTTCCTTTTCATTTAAATCCCTTAAAGGAAGTGCAACACCTATTACTTTTCTTTGTTTAATAATCAATGTCACTATGCTTTGTAGCTCTGTTTGCTGAGAAGCAATACAGTTCTGTCACTATTGCCACTCCTCTGCCTCTCCTTTGTCCCTAAAATGAATGAAGTCTAAAATTAGGAAGAAAGTTTTCTTCAATTTGTTTCATGAAAGATTTATCACCTTTCAGGAACAAAAAAAGAGAAAATAATACATAATTATACTGCTATTCAGCCTCATTCTGTATTTCTTATGAATGAGCACTTAATCATAGCACAACTTTGGAGTACAGTCATCACTGAGGAGTAACCATTTGCAAGCACTTCAGGCATCCCATACATTTAAACTGTAAGATTGGTATCCTTAAGTAATTTGATCATGAAGGCATAGGTTTCCAAAAGTAAGAGCCACGAATGTTAGATCTACCTACTAGTTTTCAGTTCCACTACAGTTACAGATACCAGGATTTTTAAAAAAAAACTTTAAACATCTCCATCTAGTTTAGTTCCCTAGGAGCTATCGATGAATGTAGATCTTGCGGTATTGGTGGAAGGGGTGGAGGGTTGAAGGGGAAACAGAGAGACCAGTCTTTGCTTATGGTTGTTCTTAAATCAAAGGCAGCAGAAAAGAAAGAATACACATGTATGGCAGAACACTTTTACCTGGACCAAAATATATTATATTCATGTATATCCCTTGGATAATTTTATTTGGCTATAGACTGGCTGAGAAAATTCCAATATCCTGACTTGAAGATAGTACTGTATCAAAAATGAATTTATCTTACCTTTCAAATTTTATATTAGTGAATGAATGTTCATACATTTCGAAATAAGAAGGCAAAGCATTTAAAAGGTGATAAGTATTTCTAAATTATCAATTTAATTTTCACTGATGTTTCATTTACCTGATTTTGCAATCATTTTTTTTGCAATCATTTTTTTTTTTTTACTCTAGATCACTGCATATAACAGGCGTACCTTTGAGACAGCAAGACATAATTTGATCATTAATATAATGTCAGCAGAAGGTATGGACAGAAAATAGCTGCTTGTGTTTTGAACTGAATAAGCAAAAACATCTTATGGGCTCCTATTCTTTTAAGATTAAAAAATCAATGTAAAATAGTTGTCTGGTGTTCAAGACAAATGTGGGGGCACAAAGGGGAAGTAAGAGTGTTTTCCCTCTTTTGATTCAATTTGTTATTTTTATCTAAATTATTTCTGTCAGGTAAGACTATTATTCCTCATTCATAAAAAAAGGCCGTACTTGAAGGATTTTACTCTCTTTCTGCATGTTTAGTTAGCTTAGTTCTACATGTTCTTTATCAATATTGTTCTTTAACAATCATATAGGCAGATTCAGAAAGCAACACATTATGGCATGTATGGACATTTCAATTAAAAAAAATTGAATAGTTTGTGTCCTTAAAATGAGTTCTATTCATCATATTTATATATTTATAGCCTGGAGTATTGCAGGTTGGAGTCCATTGTCACTGCAGACCAGTTTTGACCCCCAAATTAGCATGAATGTAATTTTATCTGTTTAATGAAGATTTACCAGCTGAGACTCTTTTCCTCTAGTCTGCTCCTTCATCTCCCAGTTCCTTTATAAATAGCCAATGGTTTTCAGTGTAAGTAACAGCTAATAGTACTAACTATTTAATTAAACGTAATTGCATTAGGTTCAAAATGAGCTAGTTCAAATGAAAGATTTTTGGAAAGGTGTATCAATCTTAAAGTTGTATGATGTTAATCATTACTTAATTCTTTGTTACGGAGCCTTTGTTTAAGGCAAAACTCTTCCTTTTTCATCACACCTAGATTTTCCTTTACCGTATCAAGCGGAGTTCTTCATAAGAAATATGAACGTAGAAGAAATGTTAGCAAGTGAAGTTCTTGGCGATTTTCTTGGAGCAGTGAAAAATGTGTGGCAGCCAGAACGCTTGAATGCTATAAACATTACTTCAGCCCTCGACAGGGGAGGGCGAGTTCCACTTCCTATTAATGACATGAAAGAGGGGTAAGCATGTGTGTCAGTCTAATGTTTTTGCTTTACTGTTTGTTTTTCTTACTGAAAAGCTTAGTATTTTTTCAGGTGTTCTAGAAACTTTGCAATTGCTGTTTTGTATTTTGGAGATCCAGATTGGTATTGGGTATGAAAAGTTTACTGATGTTCCAAGCCCCCCTTATACCATGGGTTTATCATGTTAGATACAATTTCAACAGGTGTGACAGTTCCTATATATCAATTTTACAGTCCAAGGAATACTAATAAATTATGTTAATTAGAAAACAGTTAGTAGTAAATATGCTTATTTTGTAATTCTAGTCCTACTTCTGAGCAGTCATTTGGTGTACTTTTCGAGTATTCAATAGTCCCCAATTCACAAAGCTCAAACTTTTGAAACAAGGTGTGATAGAGCATAGCTTACAAAGACACTTGGATTTCTAAGAGCATTTAGCATGTAACAGTGTCATTTGTAGCTGTACTCATAGTGAAATTTAGTTATGTGCTTCAGGAGCACTGTGGACTTTCATCTGAAAGTCATAAGCTGTGAGGTATCTGGGGAATTTAGGTTTCTGAGTGTAAACTGCAGGAATGCACTGTTTCCAGTTGTGATTCGTAGCCATAAATTCTGTACGGAAATATGATACTTCAATTAGAAACTAATAAGGATTCAGTCTTTTCAAAATATGGTTGTGGTAGTGCATTTCCCTGACAAAAATAAAGATGCCTAGTTATTTTTAGATGTTTTGTCTCAAACTATATCTAAGAAAGGGCTGAGGGTTCAAAATCCGGGATGCGTTTCAGGCCCTTTTGTGCATCTGGAGTTTCTGACCAGTGAGTGAAAATAGAATCTAAAGGAAAGCGACTTCTGTATTAGCCAGAGTAATAGCAGAGCTGCTTAATACAAGTGGCTACATTTCAAAGATTTGGTAAGATAATGCTTAATATACCAAATGACAACCAGGACCTAATTTCTGTTTCAGGATACATTATTACCTGGTGCGGTAGACTGTGTTTTCCAGCAGCATTCTACATGTTTAAATATGAAAATGAATAATACAGTTAATGCAGTGGCTCTTATTTTATGTACTGTTATGCTAAATGAAGTATTAAGTTTACATTCAGCTTTCAGTATTCTGCAAATGTTGTTGGCAGTGCATAGCTACAGTATGGAGTCTTCTAGGAGAAGCTGGGAGCTTTGGCAAGTTCATATTAGTATTAGGTTTAGAAATAACTAGTCCTCATGAATTTTATTTGAAAACATGGGAAGAAACTCTTTAAAAACACTATGCTGAGCACAACTGAAGATTTCCTTAAGATAAAATTGTACTATTTTAATGCAATTTTCAAAAGTAGTACTGATTTACTTACATGAGGAACCTATACTTGGAGCCCCATGACTTCACAGAAATGGACAGCTCTGATGGTAGGCAAACGTTTACATTATGCAGCAAAACAGAATAAGTTGTAATAAGTAGCTAGAAAAAACCTTTTTATTTCAGTCTGTTATTCATGTGCTTAGATAAAGTATACTATCAAGAAAAATAATTTTAAAAAGTAATTTTAGTCTTTAAAGCACAGCTGAATGTTACTGTGAACAATAATAATGTTTGGAAGAGTACATCATTGTCCTTTGGGGATTTGTGAGAGGTATCTTGACAGTCTGTCACTCATCTCTTTGTGCAGCGTGTATGTTATGGTTGGGGCAGATGTTCCGTTCTCTTCGTGCTTACGAGAAGTGGAAAACCCGCAAAATCAGCTGAGATGCAGTCAAGAAATGGAGCCTGTAATAACCTGTGATAAAAAATTTCGTACTCAATTCCATATTGACTGGTGTAAAATATCTCTGGTGAGTTATTTTATTATTGTGTAAAAATTATGTTTGTAGTAGTACAATATTTTATGCCAGACATGATTGAGGCAAGAGTTTTGCCAGTGTGGCCAGACAACTCTGCCAAATTCTACTTATCGTGACTGATTGACATTGTTTTCCATCTAGCACACACTTTTAAGATTCTGAAAAGATTTTACTCTGTAGGCTAAATTCTATTAGAGTTGAGCACCAGCGAAACCACCGTATTTGTTTTTGCTAGCGGTGTTTTATATAAATGACCAGAGAACTCTAGGGCTTACAGAACTAAAAGTAATTAGAGGATTATTTAGGTGGGTGTAGTTCATCAGTTCAGCATGCTAATACTGCTAGTTATACTTGCTTTCCTAAAAAGTGTGCGTGTCTGTCTAGATATATGTGTATATGTTTTCTTAAATATTGAGTCTACAGCACTGACCAGTTAAGTAGTATTTCTATGCTGTTAAAAAAATCTTTCTGAAAATTGTCTAGAACATATTTCATGTTAAAAACAAAATAGAAAAAGAAAAGAAAATACTGTTGACTAATGACATCGAAATAAATGGGAACATTCTTCTCAGTTGAATACAAGAAAAATGATAACCGCACACTAGACTATTTGCCATGGAAGGAGTATAATTCCCAAAGAGTTTTTTTAAGGTTATTTTTGTTTAGTTCTGGTGAGGAAAATCAAGAAACGGTACAATATTGGAAGAGAACATTGCAGATAAATTTCAATAAAGATGGTAGAGGTATATAAAATAAACTTAGATGATTGTTGAACTACTTCAGACATGACCCAAGAGGAAACTGAAAGGGAGATAGGAAAGGCTTTTGTACAATGTAAAAAATGTATTCAGTATGAGAAAAGGTATTCATACACTAAATCTGTTAGGTAACTTCCAGCCCTTTCTTTCTATACACTGTAAATAAGGAAAGCTGTTAGAAAGCTGGAAAACACTGGTTTTCAAAAAAACATCCAGCTTATTTACTTTTTATTGGCTTTCTGTTGAGAAATTGCAAAAGGTACATGTGTACACAGCAATACTTACCAGCATGTGAAAAACAGTAGAAGTCAGTCAGCCTTTGTCAAGAACAAACTGTGTCAAGTCTTTCATTTCCTTCTGCAAGAAAGAAGTAGAACAGAGGTGCAGCAGCAGATGTAATTTCTTTTTGGTAACGTTTCCTTATACTTGTCACATGAGCAAGCTCAGGAACATGGCCTAGATGAAGCTGGGACCTGGTGGAGAGCTGGCTGGATAGCCATAATGATAGCAGAATTATTAATAATTCTTTGCCATGCTTCATTAGTAAGCTGGATGATGGAATGTGCTTATTAAATTAAATTCGCAGTCCCCATGAAACTGAAAGGATCTGCAGGTGCATTGAAGGACAGGATAGAATTCAGAAAGGTCTTGAGAAATTGGAGAAGCCGCCTTAGAAAACAGGGTGAATTTCAAAAGCAGCAGTAGAGGAATAGTGCATTAATGCAAGAGTAATCAACATTGCCCATGCAGACTGAAGAGCAGGTTAGGAGTACTTCTCCAGAAAAAACGTTCAGGAGTAATGGTGGCTCATAAACTAATCATGAAGCAGTGGTGGTGTGCCGTTTTGAGAAAAGCAGAGATTGTGTTAACAGGAACAGGCTCTCAAAGAGAAGCATAATTTTCTACAGCAGCATATAACCCAACCTTCTTGAACTTGGCACTTGTTTTGGCAGCATGCCACGATAACCGAATTTAAATAGTCTTCAGGGGTTTTACTGTTGCCAGCAGCATTGCTGCCGCATGCTGTAACTCGGTGGATCAACAGGAGAACGGAGCCAAACTTCCCTCTAATCACAAGGCGAGCCAAGGGGCAGGAAGTCCCCCAAGGTCCATGGGCTGGGAGGGAGCTGAGTTTCCCATAACCACGACAGAGACCAGTGAGTGAAAATACAGCCATCGTATCCTCCCCCCTTTTTATGAGGTGATGTTGGCAGTTAGCACCTAAATGAAAGAGTAGGTTTAAGCTTGTGGGCCCCAAATACTGAAAAGAGGGGCAACTTAATGCATGCTTCCTCTTAACAAAGCTTTCCGATAGCTTGTTCTCGCACTGTGTATGGGCTTCTGTCAGTCACATCGGTAGCTGCATACATCTTTTCTGTGTGTCTGCTTAGGGCTTGAGATTCAGCTAAGCAGCCAGGTAGAATTCATAACATAAAATATACTGCAGAATTTAAGGAGCGAAGAATACATAAATTCATTTTTGTCAAACTGTCTTGCACTTAAAATATATATATATACGCACACGTGTATGCATTTGAAGCTCAACATAACATTATTTCTAGCATTCCATTAAAACCTGTTCATCCATTGCATAAGTTTTAATACAGCGTTTTATGACTTCAAGTGTAAATTATAAAGAAATGACTATCAGTTGCAAGATTTCTCAATGAACAGTTAGGCAAAACGTCAGGCATGTAGGCAAATATAATTTATTTTCACTAATAATCTGGAGAGAGTTTTAAAACTAACACTGATAAAATTTAACAGTAGTATCTAACTGAAAATAACAAGAAAATGGAGGCAGAAAAATTGAGAAGTCATGTGGGAAAGGCAGTAAATTAAATGCAATAGGAAATTCAGTAACAAAAAAAGGTTGTATTTCTAGGAACATTAGATACGGACATTAAAAAAATAAATAAATAATTACTTTTGACCAGGAATGCAGCCTTCTGGAGGTTAGTTGAGCAGGAGGTAGAACTGGCTGGAACTCTGGCTCCGAACAACTAAATGCAAACCTCGCGACGGGGTGCTTCCTGCATTGGGGTGGGGGGAGAGGCAGCAGAGCTGCTTAGTCCTCAGCAGCTCTGCTCATGCCTCTTGTTTTTTTGAGCACTGGATGCCATGCTCAGTAGGAAGGAGGAAGAAAATCCATTCGTACTCCACTCTTCATCTCTACCACCTTCATACAAGAGAGGGCGGTATTGTTATTTAGGAAGACTAGTAAGAAATGGATTAATTCATCAAAAAGAAATCAGTATCAAATAATTAGTAAACATTTTCATTGCAAGCTGAATGTTCACTCAAATACTATTTGTGTGAGATAGCCTAAAATTAATCTGTAAAAAATGTAGTATCTCTGGTAGGCAGAAAACAAAAGGATAAAGTAACAAATTGATATTACTTATCACATTGATCAGAAGCTTTCAACAAAATGTAAGGTTTTATTGGTTAAAAAAAGTGATTGGATGAAATTGTATAGAATTTGTCAAATGTGTAATACGGATCCTTTTATATGTTATGGCTGGTTAAATACTGCCTGGTTTTACACTCTGTTACTTTGTTATATAATTGTCTTTTTTTTTTCTTCTTTTTTTTTTCTGGGTATCAGGTTGACAATACAAAACAAGTTTCCACCTTTCAGGAAGTGATTCGTGGAGAGGGGATATTACCTGATGGTGGAGAATACAAGCCACCTTCTGATACACTCAAAAGCAGAGACTATTACTCGGATTTCCTAATTACACTGGCAGTGCCCTCGGCAATAGCACTGGTGCTTTTTCTAATACTTGCCTATATCATGTGCTGCCGACGGGAAGGAGTGTGAGTACTTTAACACACTAATAAATAATTGTAGATTTTTCTAAGATATAATGCGTAGAAGACTATTTGTTAGAAGAATTCCATTCAGTTCATTAAAAACATTTAAAACGGGCCAAAAGATACCTGCTTGAAATACTGAACTATTTCTCATCTAAGCACATACAGTAATTTCCAAGAGCATGGATATAGGGTCTTTAATTGTTCTAGTTGAAAGGGTTAAAAATCTCAACATATGCACAAAACTCCACAAAACCTCCACATATGCACAACTCTCCAAAATGCCCCCAACAAATAAAATTTATAATAAAGGATCATTGATTCAGGAGAATATTAAGTAATTTCTAAAATGCTAACTTTTATAAAATAAATCTGGTTGAGGATATGAACTGAATTTAGACATACTATAAAAGAAAAACACATAAAAGGAAAGCAGCAAGTAACGTAATTTCTGCCATTTCTTACACAAACTACAATTTCATTTTGTCACAGAATTTATTTTAGCCAGAAGCTTGTTCTTTAACTTGCATTTTCATTTCTCTGTGTGTGTGTCTGTGTGTGCGTCTGTCATCAGTATCACATCTCTATACGTGCGTTCATTGAGGCCTCATCATAAACCCAGTTGCAAATGCTGCCAAGTTGCGTTTAGCAATAACCTTGTCAGCATTTCTACATCATGTACTATTTTCATCAGATAGATTTAATGTTCCAACTATCAATGCTATTATTTAATTCATAAATTTTGTTTTGTTTTTAGGGAAAAGAGAAACATGCAAACACCAGAGTAAGTGTCTTCTTTCCTGTTATTTTTCTTTTACCATTTAATTTTCATTCTCAGTAGCTTGTCATGCTTCATACATGTATGTCATAATCTTCTTTCATTCTCTCTAATCCATGGTTTAATTCATAAATGTGAAAGCTGCTTTTAAATCTTGGCGAGGATAGAAGACCAGAATAAAAAGGGTTTGAAATTAACAACTGTCAATTCAAAATAAAATAGTGCTGTTAGAATAAATATGTTAATATGTAATTTATACTCCTGGTTATTGGACTTCCCAGCCTATATCTTAAAGGCAGTGGACAGGAGAACAGATATCCTGGAAGGCATCCAGTGCCTATACTATGGAGTGTTCTAAAATGAATCTATGAGTTTTTATGAATCTACCACAAAAATCAGGAGTTAACCAAAACTTTTATTTTAACTGCAGCAAAAATAAATGGAGCATTAGCAGTAAATTGCACAGTCTTGGATCCTGTGAAAAATACTTCTTCAGACAGCAAAATCTAATGGAATAATTACTGTCTTAAAAATTAAATAAATCCAATAAATTAACTATGTCAAGGTTTACTGTAATTGCTGCACTAGAGTCTGTAGCATGCATCAAAGTCCTTGTATTTTTAAGAAAAATTGTAATTGTCAATTGTACAAGTCTACCCATTTTGGTAGAGCATTTGAAGTATGTATTTACTATTTTATTTCCTTTTGACATAGCATCCAGTTGGTCCACCACAGTGCTATACAGAAATCGACCAAAGAGCTTCGTGACATGTCTAAAAACAGAGAGATAGCGTGGCCTCTTTCAACACTGCCTGTGTTTCACCCAGTTACTGGTGAGATTGTACCGCCCCTTCACACAGACAGCTACGATAATACCAGTATGCCACTGATGCAAACACAGCAGTAAGTATTTAGATTTTATTTTTTAATACTCGCTCTGATGTTGCACAATTTAACTGTGGATCTGAAATGTGTTTATTATGGAGGTATCCGTAATGACTCTCTAGTTCAAGATTGCTCTGATGTTTGCATTTCAAGCAGAAAGAAAGGCTTTCTGTTACAAAATTAAATGGCTGGGTTTCAGTCTGCAGACTTGGCAAGAAGCTTTGCGTGGAACAGTTACATTTCTGCATATTTTGGAGAAAAACTACTTTTGACAGAGGAATCATTTAAAACTGTTCTATTTTAGACACCCTGCCTCTTAACCCATGTCTTTGGACTTCTGGTATAAAACTACCACTGGGTTGGTAGTAGTTTCATAGCAGAAAAATCCAGACTTTGTAAGTAGTTAGTCATGTACCTGTCACATATGGTTGGTGTTTGAAATGTTAACATTGAACAGAAGAGCATATTCCATTACAGAGATAATAAATACAGACTTGCCAGTGAAAATGCTCAGAGCTCTCAGACATTTCCATTGTTGTCAGCCTCTCTCCAAGACAGAAACCACAAAAATACTCATTTCTATTCCTTAAAGTTCGTTTATCAGTAACTTAATGAAACTATCAAGACAGACCCATCTAGGGCTTTGCACATGTTCTAATTCAGACAAGTCGGTAGTGCTGTCCAAAAAAGGCATTTCTAGGAGGTTGAGGTGTCTGGGGTTGAGCAGATCTGAGGCAGTGCTCTCTGAAGTGGCTGGCGTTGTTTTTCTGTGCCGTGCTATGACAGTAGCTCCTCAGCTGGCAGGCCTGCATGGCCCCAGTGATACTGGTCCAGTGCCAGCACCACCTTGGCCCTAATTTGCACATGCTGGCCCTGAATGCCCTTCATAATGTAGATATGTGCTAGAAGAGTGTTTTCTTCTCCCTGTCCCAAAGGTAAATTATCCAGAAAGTACAGCTATATAAACGAGCCCTTGTACAACTGCTGCAAAGTGCTCTACCCTGTCTTTTACAGTTTCTCCTCTATTCAGAATAGCAGTTTTATTGTGACTGGGGTGCCAAAGCCTGTACGAAAGGCTTTGTTGAGTTGTACATAGAGTATTTATCCACTTCACCTACATTCCAACCCCAACCTTAATATCTGGTAGGTGTTAAAATACACACTTAAGCAGGACACAAAAACGTAACTTTGCCTTGATAAGTGAACTGATCCCATGTGTAGAACTAGCTGACCATTCATTCGTTCCACAGTCAGTAATTAACTTGCAAATACCGTCACCTTTTCTGTATTCATCACTTTACGGAAACCAAACTTTGCATAACATCAGAAACCTGCTGTGACTCTTGTTACCTCTGGCGCTTCACCAAGTCGGAGCCTTTGAACCTAGTTGACAAGTGAAATAAGAGGAACTACCCCTTAACACTAATTTCCTTTATTTCATGGACTTGGCTAACCTTTTGACAACTGTATTTGCACAGTGAAAATGGATTATTGCTTCATAAGCAAAAAAAAATGAAGTTTAAATACTGAACTTCCATACAAAGTCTGAAGTATATTATGTGTGAAAGCATTAAAGATATTAAATTGTTTTTCACAGGAACCTGCCACATCAGACTCAGATTCCACAGCAGCAGAGTGCAGGTCAGTACTGAGAAAATACTGTAAGTGACCAGTGCGGAGGAATCACTAGTCAAAATTAATACGGTCTATGGACAGTGGAAACCATTTTCAAATATAGTAAAGTATTACAGCATTGTTGTTCCAGATTATTTTTTTTTTGATACATCAGTGAAAATTTTGGGATGGGATTGGTTGAACAAGTAGGAGAAATGCTACATTAGGACTCAGCAAGAGACATTGGAATCTGGTGCAGCTAAGTTAGAAACTTCCTCATGTAAATAATGTTCTATTACAACATGAAGCTAAAGCCAGATTCCCAAATGCAGTTACACTGTTCAGATTCTCTAAATCTTGTCAGGAAATCAAAATTTCTAATTCTCACCAATACAAGTTAAGCTCTGAAGAAGGAGATCTTTATTGCTGTTACTAAACGTAAAGAGTTGATACTGGGGAATCTGTGGTGAGGCACATATCCATGCTGCAGGTTTACCGTGTCTTAGTCATCACTTCTACATCATTTTCACAAATGCTAATGTAGTGACCGAGGTTGTGAATGATCCCATCAGAGTATCGACTAAGGCTGACTGTTCTCTCTAGTTAGCATATCAGGTATGAGAAAAAGCTACAGCTGCAGCCATGTGAAAGGGGATAAGGATCATACAAGCAGAATGTAGAGGCCAAAGTGTAATTTTCAAATATTCAAAGAGGTACTTTAGGCAAAACTCTAGCGATATGTAAGTATTGAACATAATACGGGAACTACAGCTCCAAGAGGAAGACTTGTTTTAACTTAGGAGTTACATAAGCAACATTTTCTTTTCATTCAAAATCCTTCTTCTTCGTTACTGCTTTCGGGGATTAAAGGAGAATTTCGTATGACAACATTTCAGAGATTTGAGGCAAGTATATAAGATGCTTCTGCCCATGTGGGTTTTTTTGTTATCTGGAAATTAAAAACACGTTTATTAAAAAAAAAAAAACGCAGAAACAAAAACCAACAAACAACTGACTGCAGTTCTGCTAGCTTTGCTATTTGTGTGCTTTATTATACATGTACTGGAAATGGTGGATGACGGTGGCAGTCAAAGCCTCCAGAACTGGTTTGGGTTGATGTTTGGCATAGCCCTTAACACTCACTACTGCCCGCATTTAGAAGGCAGAATAAAAATGTCACACAGTTCAGCTCTTCTGTTACGACTGTTTTGTTACAAGAATTCCAGTCTGTCTTGTGGTAAAAAAGATGCAAAATCACCTGGTAGTCCTGTATGTTGACAGCAGTGAGAAATTTTCAAAAAGGTATGAAATATAAGCTAGTATGGGTTTGTCACTTGCAAGTCGCCCTGAAGAACTGCCATAAAAATAGATCTTAAAAATCCTCGTGTCTGTATTTTCTGTAGTACGTTATCTCGGTAGAATACATCTGTTCTTTCGTATTCATCGCGGACGCTGCCTGTGACAAGCTCTCGGAAATCGGGGGCGGGGGGAAGTGTATTTGGGACAGACAATGCTTCCTCCTCTTCTCTTAGTTTACGATGACACCTTCCTTTGTAACTCAGATGTGCAGATGACACTGCAAGCACTTCTGTGACATAATGGCCTGTGCCTCTTGCAGTTTATCTTCTAAAGGATATCTATGACTCGTGTTGTCAGAAGGTTCGATTTTTAGACAGTTACAAAATTCAGATGCTCCTAAGATTTTTTTTAGTAGCATCAGTACAAACTTAGCAATCAATTTTATTGATCTGTTCAAATAAGAAATCTACAGAACTAAAACACTTAAGGCCAAAAAATCTACAGAAGTAGACATTCATTGTTTAATTTTCTTCCTTTCCTACAGGAAATTCCCAATAATATACTCAGGATTATTAACATATCAGTCACCACCATGAGTAAGAAGATACTTTTATTTTAAAGCTTCAGTAGACCATGCTTAGTAATTTGAAGAGCAGACCATATCTAGTAACCACTATCCTCTTCAGGAACTATCTGCATCCCCAATAAGAGACTTTTTTTTTTTTTAAACTTACATAAAAATGCAGACTTAATAGCTGACATAATGCTTGACTATTTCACAAAGTTAAAACATAATTGGGAAAGAATTGTGTGAAAGGTGACCACTTCCATCTAACGTTTATATTACACTGCTGAAAGTTGCTGCTGGTCTCCAATATGAAAAGGTGTATTAAGTTTTATAATTGTCTCTCTGTCGGTTGGCAGAATTACTGAGGTTTCTTTTAAGGTGCTTAGATGAAAAAGTTTGTAGGCTATTCCTATAATGCAAAAGACTAAATAGTGCCCGTACACTGTATACTGCATTGTCCGTTTTCACAGTCTCCCTATGAAGTCCGTTAGATCCCAGATAGAAAGGTAAGTTCTCAGTTAAACAGTCTTTTCCCAGCTTTCTCCCTTCTCAGAGGAAAGCAAGCAAAGCTTTTTCATGTATATGTCGTCTTTTGGTCCAGGTTGTACTTGTAGTGTTTCTCCAATGTGGTTGTTGATAAAAGGACTAATAAATACTATTTATGTGCTCTGCTATCAATTCACAGTTCAGTATTGTTGAAGCATCATCTGCCACTGACGGATTATATAAATTCTCATCTGTTTGCAGGTAAATGGTATTCCTGAGGAGAGAAAACTAACAGAAGCAATGAATTTGTAATCAGAGAAGGCAGCAAATTGTCTTATTTCCTTATTTGTTCTGATTGATGCATGAGTTTTTCTGGTGTATATTGTGCATGCCCACAGTATTAAGATGATCTCAGTGCCAGAGAGTACAATCACTTCCATATAACTAATGTACTGTATCCTTTTGTACTTTGGACATTTTTGACAATTTGTAAACACTGATAACTTTTTATATTTGTTATATTCAGAAAATAATCTTTCAAATATATGTATTAATAAATATCAAACTTTATTCTGTCTTGTGATCTCTCCTGAAGTTTTAACAGGGAAATCAAAACTTCAAAATCAGCACCAGGTTCGAAGTATTTCAGACTCTCTTCAATGGGATGATATAATTGCCTTAACATTTGCACACAGAAAGCAGTAGTGTATAAGCATGAAAACTTGTGCAAAATGATGAGGCTTAGAAATAGTATTCCAGATTTACTAGGCATTAATTTTGTAGGGATTATCAAAATGTAATGAGCAAAGTTACTTTTGAAAATAATAAACAAACAACTAAAACTATTCCTGTTGAAAATTGGATTTCGGTTCCTTTACCAGATACTTAACCTATTTGCCAACTTGTAAGCAATAAAACATTTAAAATCTATCCATTCATTCATCTGGTTGCGCTAGAAACTGTTACAGACTCCTGTAGGGAGAAGTTAATTTCTGCAAGTAAACAAGGGTAAATTTTGTTATGGTAGAGACGGACTAACTTTTAACTCTTTCAAAAAGTTTTTTGTGGTATTCCTGATGCAGTTTATTTTTTATATCCTCCACATTCTCTGTTCTCTTTAGAGCAAAAAGAGTTATGGGAGAACTAGCTACCCAATAAACCAAGGATTATTTTTTAGCATCTTAAAAAGGAGTTGATTAAATACATACTTTCCTGGGAGGTGGCTACTTTGAGAGGCATTTGTCTGTGCAGCTGAAAGCTGAGTAATATGAACTTTGTTAGAAGGAGCTGAACTGAGGTTTCCTTATTTTTCAATAGATGGTGACAATTTATCTCCTGACATTGTTTCGCGTATTTTAAATGAATTTTTCTGATGCTTCTTTAAATCCTCAAATACAGCGTAACACAGGACTTCAGGGGCTCCAGCTGTAAGAGCTCACACCAACAGTTCTTGGGGTTTTACCTCAAAGCATCATACTGTTTGTAAGCTGACGCTTAATGCTTTGTCTTTTTTCTGTAATATTTTCTCTTTCAGAAACTGTGTGTTCGTCGGGACATTGCATTGTAAGCAGAAAGCTGTGTCTGCTTTAAAAGGGCTAAATGCTGGCTACATTTCCTTAGCTGAGGTTTCTGAGGTCTCTGCTGAAATTCTGAGTAATTTAGGAATTTAAGACTGAGGCTAAAAAGAAACTGTAAAATAAGGTTATTAGAGTTTGTAGAAAGACCAAAGTAGTCACTGGGTTGGTTTTTTTTTCTTTTTCCAGTTATGACCCTGTTCCTTCAAAACACGAAACTGTATTGTTTGCTTAAAAATGAACATAATGATGTGTTTATAGGCTTGGACCTGAATGCAACGCTTCGGCAGATAGTTAGAACAAGCCCTGAGCTGCTTTTTAGGCACGTTTTGTGCACCAAGTATGGCAACTATTGCAGCGAAGTATATTATCAGTGCTCAGTACATTGTATGTACTTGCATGCTGTCAAGCCTTAAACGTCAGTTTGCAAGGCTGCCCTAAAGGCTAAGGACAGCCCACAGAGTATGTTAACAAATGCATCTAGCCCTAGGAACAGTGCCAGCGGTTGGTACACTGCGAGAAGTAGCTCAAGCTGCAGTCACGTAAGTTGGTGGAGTAACGAGCCCTTCCTCCTTGCTTTCAAAGTGGCATCCATCACACCTACCTCATCCAAAAGGTACCGAGGAAGAGCTGTCATCAGTCAGCCAGCCTCCTAAGAGACCCTTCCTTTTGTCCAGCAGCTTGGATGGTTATCGGTGAAAAGTGAATTAGAAAACTGCACACTGAGATTTACAGTAAATTAAAAATTTACCTCTTTTATCCAAGCTGTGAAAAATTTGCGTACAGTCAGCGTTTGGTTTCTGTTAGTTTCTACTGCTGTTTTCAAATGCATGAGCGGTCAGTGCTTTGAAACAGAAATGAATGGAATGGATTTTAAATAACGATTTTTTTAATGCAACGTAAGAGTAAACTTTGTAAATAGTACTGGGTTTGGATCATAACAATTTCTGCTAACGTGATGACATGACAATCAGTTATTAATACCAGTTGAGCTGCTCCCTTCTTATTTGTATCAATATGTAACGGTGCTGGTATATTTAAGGAAATTTCTTAAAACTGTTATGTACATGCAGAAAGAATCAGTTTGTACTAGTGAGTGCTCCACCTATTCTGAAAGAATCTAATGATGTAGGTGATTAAGCACACCTGAACTATTTTATGACTGAAAGCTTTTCATTTGAGGTAAGTTTAATAACAAATTATTTATTTTTACTTACTAAATAATTACTATGGAAGCATAGATTTATAAAGTTGGCTGAAGACACTTAATGGCTAAAGAGTTAGTAATAAAGTGCTGATAGTTAAACCAGTAAATGCGCAGCCTCTTTTAATGATGTACAGTGCCAGTATGAACCGATATTGTATTGATGAAGTGACAGTTGCAACCAAATTAAATACAAAGCACTACAGATGTCTTTCTTTGTAAGTATATGAAATGTAAAATCTAATAAATAGGAAAGCATTAAGTAGTGTTGTTGCTGCCTGGTTTTTTGACATAACAATGCCTGCACAGCTTTGTGCTGCAGTTGTTAGCGTCATGGACAGTGAGGCGGGAGGGGCAAGTGTCTTAAGAACGGACGTGGAGCTGATTGAGCAGGGTTTCTCTTCAGCTGGGGGCGATGCCCAAACAGGTGGTGTAAGTGGAGAGGAGGGAGGGTATTTGCACCTCTCTGCTCAGGTGCCCACGTTCGGTATTATCTCCCCGATTATACAAGGAGCTTTGAGGATAGTAACGACCACTCCAAATCCTTTGCTGAAGGAGCCCCTTCGCCTGACTTCAGTCCTTAACCGAAACAAACCTTAAGGCTGTGTTTCTTCATGGTGCCATGCTGAAGAAAAGCCAAGTCAGTTCCTCTGCTTTCATGCAGAGCTCTGCCACAGAGGTGCTGGCTTGTAACCCGGGGGGAAAAGGCTTTGACAGCTCCGCTGTGGAGTTCTGCTGCGGAGTTCTGCTGAAGTCCCCCGAGCTCCAGGGCTGGTTTTGGCTACTGGAGCTGTAATTTCATCAGACCTGGGACAATCAGAAGAACCTTTCTTCCTGCATTGCATCTGAAGTAATTTGTGATACAAGTGAATAATCTGCCCCTTCACTTGAAAAGAGTATCCAGAATATCGCTTTGGAGAAACTGCAACACTAATCTGTAATTTAAGGTAGGCATAATAGTGAACTGTAGCCCAGCTAGAGTCAAGCAATAAAAAGTCTTTACTTAATTGATGCCGGTCCCATTACAAAAATAAGCATCCACAGCACATTTATTTAATGTTTAAGTTACTTCATATTTTTACATAACCTGAAAAGAAAATATATTTATCCCACATACAGTAATAGTAAACAAGTGCATTATTTCAAACATTAAAAATAAATCTTTTAACCAAGTCTGTACAACAGATAAATAAAATTATATCTACAATACTTAAGTTGTGAAGAACAAAACAAAAATTATCCCTCAAACTCACAGTTCGCCGTTGCTCCTAATACTGGCATAGATGAAGGTTATGTACCCTATCCCCCACTACAGTGTTCACCTATACCACTTCTTTCAGCCATTCAAATGTACTGATCACAGAGGTTAACCTTCCAAACATTGGAAGTAATGCACACAAAGAACAAGCAGCCGAGTATCTTTCCAATAGAATGGTTTTTCCAACAGAATGGTTTTTCTTTTTTATGATGAACGACAGGTCATTCTTTAAAAGAAACTGTCCACCAAAAAAAAAAAAGTGAAGCCATTCTTTTCACAAATTTTTTTTGCACCTGGTGGCGGCTGCAGATTTGAATTCAGTTTTTTAACTGGGATAAGATCAAAAACATGCATGTGATGGTCCGTATGGTACAAATTAGGATTCATATTGTTTATAAACATATAATTGCACATACGCTTGGAAAACGATACTGTGCTCGTCTTTTTGACTGCTAACAAGTAATCAGTAGAAGAGTAAAATAAAAAAGCAACTAGAGGTCAAACTATCACTTGAACCAAAACCACAGACAGCAAAGAAATGACCATAACGTCACTGAACAAGTGGAACATAAATTACAGCTTGTCCCTGCCACACTGAAGGGCTACTTCTTTCAACTTTACTTTTTATGCTAAAGGAAAGAGTTAGTAAGAAAGACGGGCACTGCTAAAAAGGAGGGAAAAAAAGGCTCCTCCAAATGGCTCCAGTCTCATGTCATTTGTAATTCTGAGACTCAACCACCTGCATGCAACGAGATGACCACTCAGTCCCTCCTCCTCGTGGTTATCAACAGAGTGACTTGCATCCTTTTACATGAAAATACTATTACAGGATAGAATATGGCACTAGTTCCCTAATGAGACCTAGTTCAAAGCCACCTCCAAACTCAGAGAGAGGTTCGAAGATCCTGTTCTCCCGTCTCCTTAAGATCTGACAGAGTGGATACAATGGGATTTCATCTGAGTGGAAAAGGCTGGAGGTCTTCCAAAAATTCTCTGTCTTGAACTCAGTCTCTGAAAATTATTCGTCTGTTTGTTCACTGGGACTGTCCAGAACTGCCCATAGTTAAATGAATTAGTAGAAAATTTACGAAAAAGCAAACCATTTTAGGGGGAAAAAAATCAAATTTTAGTTATAAAAAAATTTCACCTCAGAATTCCCCGTATTTGCTGAAAACATCTTAAATTTCTAAAAAAACCCCCACAAAATATTATGTAAACTTGTATATGTTCTTAAATTACTGAACTGGTGGTGACTTTTTATTTCCACGTATAAAGGGTTTCATATAACATACACTATCTCCACCCAAAATACTCCTTGCTAAAAAAAAATTACCATTTTGTTCAGAAGAATGCCCTGGTTTACCAATCACTTCATGTTTCACATCACCTAAAGGTGACCATTAACAAAGGATCACAAGTTTGCTCATTTTTGTTCCTTGATGAGAATGATTACAGCATGTGTTACGTATAGGCGGTACTCTAGTAACATCCACTCTTCATTCGGCTGACCCAAGGTAAAGTTAATTCCGTGATATGCACATGATATTGCTACACCATTTAACTTCACTTCTTCGTGTCACGTTTAAACAGATATGTAAACAGAAACATACATCCAGTAGAAAAGACTCATTTTCACATGCAATTCTGTACAGTGCATTCTTGTTTCTCAGATTATTTGGGAAGGCTATTTCCACGCAAAATATGTACATTTGCGCTATATACATTTTCCACAAACGTAATTTAAATGTCTTCTTGTACTTCCAGTTGAGAATTTTTGTTCAGGCAGACACAAAGTAAACCTGAAGAAAGTTTCCAAGAATCTTTTCAAGTTAATGCCTTGACTGATCTTGCATTGCTGAGAACAGGAGTAGTCCAGAAAAAAATCCAGCTATGCATAGCAACCTCTTCAGCAGAGTTGAGTTATCTTTAGGAACCACAATCTGTGCTAGATCATTAGTGATCTGAGAAATCTCATGTGCCACACACACAAATATAAAAGTGCTGACCAGAACATTAAACATTGGATATCCAGGAATGAGCACCAAGATCCCCTTTGTGTCTGCTGCCAGCCAAATATGGTATTGGCAAATGAAAAGCTAAAAGAAAACAAGAAGGTGTTTAATAATACTTATCTGTAAGTATTTTTACTTATATAAAAACATACAATTACTACTATTGCATCAACTGACACACTGTACTTCTGCTTAAGTCAGACATTTATGATTAAATAACATACTTTGAGGAGCTGTTTTCCACATGCCTACAAGACAAAACTATTAGTCTGTTACAGTACACAGTAAAACGGGTTTGCTTAGCCCTTAACCAAACACGGCATAGGGGAGCATCATTTACATTATGTCAAAACAGATAAGGAATACGCCTCCGCTCAGTTACTGTATGTCTGGTTAGGGACTGAACTAACACGCTTGCAAATAAAAGATAATGCTTCAACTGCTGATGAATGCAAAGCACCTTAAAGCTCCCCAGGAATGGGAACAGTGAAAATGTGATCCTTTAAAAAAACCTGAAAATCATGTACTACATACAGATTGTATTACCATGAGTTTCTCCTCCAAGTTCCTTTCCCTTTTTAAAATATATTTTAGTAATACAATGAAATTAAACATTTAATTTTGCTAAACAGCAAATGAAATGGAAAGCAAGAGAATTCCTGTTTCAAAATACACACTCAATGGAACAAGGTAACATTTGCGCTAAGAAGGGTTTTGTTTGTAGAGTTACATTTGTTTATTAACGCAGGAAAGCTTTCTAGGGCAAACACATTCATAAGTGTACTTATACTCATCAGTGTAATTCATGCTGATTCTTCAACTGGCTTAAATTTTTATCTTCCAACTGCATATGCACCACAGCATGGCTTACTCCAGCATTAAATCCCCACTCTCAGGACCCTAAACTCCCCCCCCCCAACAGCATAAGAAGTAAGTTTGCTGCTGTGAGACTGCTATTTCAGCTATGATTTTTAAGTGTAGACGGAAGCTACAATGCTAAAAGAGGTTGAACACAACAGCATGGAATTAAATAAGCCAATAAATGTTTTCACTATTTATGTGTTATACTGCAATTTAGACAATAAAACCACCTTACCTTTCTAAGTTTCAATTCACTGTACTTCTGATCATTCTACTTACCTCTAGAGAAATTTTGCCAAACCAGGCAAAGAACGAGCTATACACAGATCGGACATATCCAGGAATGTTCCTGATGAGGATGAAAGCTAAAATCTTTTTAAAAAAAGAAGTAAAAAAAAAAGAGACTGTGGATGACAAGTAGATTACACACACATGAAAAGGTTTATTCATTTTCACTCTCTAAAGTGAATGGCATCATGCACTAAATTTTCTTTAAAATCTAACCAATATATAAACCAAACAAAAATCCATGCTGTTTATACTTAACAAAGTAGGTCTTGAAATTGCAAATCTCTTACACATATTCTTATAGTATAGCAAGTCACATTTACATCTTGTCGTGGTTTAACCCCAGCCAGCAACTTGGCACCACGCAGCCGCTCACTCACTCCCCCCCACCCAGTGGGATGGGAGAGAGCATCCGAAAAAAAATAAAGTAAAGCTCGTCGGTTGAGATAAGAACAGTTTAATAGAACAGAAAGGAAGAAACTAACAATGACACTAATAACA
>JAVKLA010000073.1:18116794-18129686 GCA_034782735.1 Sagittarius serpentarius
CCTCCAGCCTTCTTGCTGGCTGGGCATGAGAAGCTGAAAAGTCCTTGACTGAGTCTAAACACGACTGAGCAACAGCCAAAAACATGAGGGTGTTATCGACATTCTTCTCATACTGAACTGAAAACACAGCGCTGTACCGGCTACTAGGAAGACAGTTAACTCTATCCCAGCCGAAACCAGGACACATCTTCAGTAGAATCATGGCCTTGATGTTGATAGCTACTACTATACACTTACTAGGCATGGTCACAAAACATGTTATACCATTCTAGCCTAAAATGAAGGTGGCAACAAATCTGAATTAACCCTCAATTTTTCAAAAGAAGGTGTCAAGATGGACAAATTAATATTAAAAAATTAAGTCACACATGCTGCCCCGCAAGAGAGCAGGATAAACTATTAAAAAAAGGAAACAGAGAAGGAACAGAATCAGACAGCCGGGGTATAGGGGGGCAGGGGACACAGTAAGAAGAAAATCTAAATTTAAGAAAACCACATCCATGCCCCTGTGGCCCACCTCTTATCTGCCTAAAAGTGACTGTAGGGTCCCATAGGTTGCTTCCTACACTAATACCTCCCAAACACTCATGCTTCCCTACAGCTTTCTTCTTTTCCACTGCTATGCAATTCATCAAAAGTTCAGTTTGGACTTAAACAGTGCATATGAAACCTACCCTAAGGACATCAAAGTTAATCAAAAGCATAATCACAGTATGCGATTTCAGTGCTTAAAGGCAATGAAAAACAGCGAGCGATGTAGTTAAACCCCTTTTCACTTTCAGACACAAGAATGAAGCTCAATATCTGACATTCCATGCTAAAGCAAAAATGTATTGAAAAACAATTTTTAAAAAAGCCCAAACAAGCACAGACTAGATTCCATCACTGTAAGGTAAAGGACTATAATTATAGTTACCTGTACCACAGAAACAGAAGGATGGAGTTCATTGCACTCTGTCTTGTTTTTACAGCTACTAGCCCAAATAGAGTAGGTCTAAAAGATATAAAAATTAGTCAATGTAGCAATTATACGCAACATTTAACAATGAAACAAGAGGTAAGCTATTTTGAAGTGCTTCAGCAGCAGTTGGTTCACTAAGATGTGGGACAGTAACAGAAAAAACTACATTGCGCTTAGTTTTGTGTTCCTCTCAAATTCTTCTTTGCAACTGATGAATACCATACTTACTCATACCCTAAAACACAGGCACACTGTTGACAATATTTTCATCACAAATAGACAAGCAATCAAGAGTGAAGAGCTGCATTATCTACCATATTATTTTTATGATCCAATTTTCTTCTAACCTTTGCAATAAACTGAAAGAGTGATGTTTTCATCTACAGTTGACTGAATGGAAAAATATTTTAGTGAGTAGATAGGTAGGGCTGTGCACAAAAACACAGCTGAAGTATCTCCAGATCAAGATTTGATTTTTTTAAATCAATGTATTTTTTAAACAAGAACTTCAGAAAACTTATTCTTTAGAGATTTATAAACCTGATTATACTAGTTACGTACCAAAAAGGATACAATTGAAATAAATAATAAAACATTTGAAACTCTGTTGGAGAAAAGAGGATCTCCCTTTCCTTCTGATATCATCTGATGTTTCTGCAATGCCAGATAAATAAAAGCAAACAGCATCCCATGAAAAACTACCTGTAAAAGACAAACAGAATGCAATGAATATTTCACGGTTTTTACAAGTACTTCAGGTACAAACTCTTAACAGAAATGCTACAGGATAAACTACTTGTAATACCAAAGCTTAGGTGTCAAAAGGTTCTTTCCCTGATATACTGAAGCAAACAAAAATAAGCTTTCTACACTAGGTTGTCATAAGCTGCATTTTTAACTCAACTCACAAACTACAAATAAAGTACTCTTACTATGCTTCACAGAGCATTAAAGACACGACAATGAAATTTCGAGAAGCTTTCAAGCACCTACTATCCCCTCTGCAATCTACACCAGTGCTGAAAAGGGCCTTCTCTGGGGAAAAAACACGCGTCTCTGGCCTTCTCCCAGTTTGGCAGGTGAAAACATTCAAGAAGCACTACAAGTGCTTCCCTCGCTCACAGACACAATTCTTCAGAGTGTTTTATGATCTTATGCCAAGTTCTCATTAGCTAGCAACACAATGCTGCTTCAGGCCCATGCGGTGCTCGTCTTCTGTATTTATTTTGGGACCTCCTCTTTAACGGCATTAGAGAACATGCAGTATTCACAAGCAACAAATCTACAAGTCTGAAACGTTGCAATGCAGTGTGTGCTGCTGATGGGAGCAGCCCAGGACTTGACAACTGTGTGCCCCACAAATTTCAGTTACTGAAGACCACCAGAGGGACAAGCGCGCAAGTGATTCTGTTAAGGATAAGGTTAGCAGATAAATGCTCCCGTCTTAGAAACTCCACTTACCTTACCGAGAAGGCAAAAAAAAGACCAGTGTCTCCCTGTTCTATTCCCCCACACTGTAGGGTCAGTAAGTGGAAAGAAAGCACTTTCCCACTGGAAGACTATTTCAAAATATGTGCAAGAAGAGTCTGGTTTGGGCATCAAGACCCTGATTTTAAAAGTGTTTTAAAGGTTACCTTAAAAGAAATACATCTTTAATTGATACAACTTTCAAAAAACATTATTAAGAAAGGCACCACAATAATTTGCCTTGTATTTCAATAGCCTGAAGTGCTACAGGTGTTAAATTTTCACAGTAAAATTTTTGAGACAAATCTAGGTCACTTTATGACTTTATTTTTAAAGCAAACTAAGCAGGATCCAGCAGCAAATAAATCAACACCTATCTTTTCAGCAAGGTTTTGACAGACATTTGCAGAAGTAAGGTGGATGCAGCTTAGTCTTCTATTAAACCATCCACTGGGACAAACTCCTGCTTTCTCTGGAGGAAAGGAAAATAACCCGCCCTCCCCCCAGTTTAAAAAAATGTACTTAAAAGACCAGTATAAAATTATGCAAATGTTACATACATAGCGATCCAGCTTCCACCTAAACCACCATTCATAGACATTCCCATTCAGTTCAAAACACTTGGACAGTGGCCAAAAAGAAAATATCTTCTCAAATGCGCCCTGTAAAAAATAAACATGGCAAAAGCATTAACACTGATGTCAACCGTATTTACTAAATTTAAATCAATATGCTGTCTTTTAATATTATTGCATCCCTATTTCACTAGCTACGTGGCATTACCAAAATAACAGGCTTCCTCAGAAGGCACTCCCCCCCTAAAATTAAAAAAAAAAAAAAAATATATATAACTTCTTCAGATGAGAGGGTTTCAGTTTTGCTTTCCAGAAAGGTATTGGCACGCCTTCCATTTTGTACTGCAGGCTTAAAGGGAGAGATCCACTAACGTGTTGGGACTATGACTGCACACTCTACAGAAGGCTACAGTTCAACAGGCTTAAAACCAATGAGGGATTAAAACCACACAACCCCTCCTATAAAATCCTGGAGTGACCAACTGCCCTTATTCCTGTCAGCTATACTTAGAGCATGCAGTAAGCCACTAATTTAGCATAAGAACCAGCCTTTTGATAAGATATCAAAGCCAACACCAGATCTCAGAGACACAGATCTTCATATAACCATTCCACCATATGTATCACCATATGCTAGCAAAAACCAGTAACTTTAAGCACATCAAAAAAAAACCCACCCCAAAACCAAAGCATAGACCTTTGTATTTATTACATTTGTAGTAGTATAGTGAAAACATGTCAAGCATTACAAACAAACGAGTAAGATACAGAACTGTGTTTTTTCCAGCATCCACACCAATTCAAATATGAAAAGAAACTGAAAGGTTCCATTTTTTTTCTTCTGTATTTATGATACAGGAGCAAATACACAAGTTATGAGCATATTAAAAAGCAGAGATAGGTAATATACCCTTAGATTGTTAAGGATAAAAATAGTCAGAATTTACAAACCTGAGAATATGACAGAAAATATATACATGTCAGTAAGCAAATCAGTTTCAGCAGTAAACCAAAGTGCCATAAGCAGTTCCCTGAGGAAGAAATAAATTAATCAGTATACAGTCATCAATTTTTCAATAGCAAAACCCAGGACACATTAAATAATAATTGCCAATTATTTAGTGTAGTTATGCTTAGCAATAGCTACATTCATAAAGAAATGTTCAAATATTATGAGCAATATTTTATCACTATCTACATTTACAGATTAAATTTTACTTTAAGCAATTAAAATAAACATTCACAGCAATAAACAACCTATTAATCCTGAATTAAGCATCATGTCTAAAACAGGGACAACATACACAGAGAAAGAAAAGAATTTAGGTGTTCGAACAGAAACACTATTTTAAAGCCTCTGCTTTCCCAAACACTGCACAGGCAGTCCTTATTCTAGGTGAATGTAAATATGCCCAACAGCTTTTGTCTTGTGAAATAAGTAGAGCATATATTATTAAACTTTGAGGTGCCAGTTGTAGTCCAAAGGTCAACTGCAGGTCATTAAGGACAAATATCTTGTTAAGAGAAGCCTGAGAAACTGCTGCTCAAAGCTGTCGACTCCTACTAAGCTCTGCCCAAGCCCCAACATTGCAACAGAGATCATCTCCCTCTCTTGCCACATAAACTGGCAGCTGCAAACAGGGACATAAGCAAGTGAGAGTTGTCACTGAAAGGATTTTCTAGTTTCACAGTATGCTATTGCTCTGAAGTACAAGATAGTCATTTCTCTGTATGTGGAACTGAAGTGCCTTTGTAGAAAAAAAAAAAAATTGGAGCTATTTGGCTTCGAGGTATCTTGTAAAACTATTCTCTAATTACATTTTTGCAGCATCTATTCCTAGCATGCATTTGGTATATTTCACTGTCATATCTGCAGACTATAAAATTTTGATATAACTCCATCAATAGGGAAGGAGGATCTAAGACTCTTAATGTTTTAGCTCTAATTTAGGTGAATTAAATAATAAGCATCTACCACATGATGACAGCTTTTCAATGAACTGCAATGCATAAAATAAACTGGGATTTCACTTCAATTTTTATTTAAAATATCCATATCACAAGATATACCTCTAATAGTTCACTTAATCTAAGATACTAAGATAACAAGCCCCATGGTCTTGTTTGGCAGGATATGGCAGAATTGGTGCTCAAGATGGATAAGACATATTGGCAATGCAAAATGGGAATGTCTAAATGCTCACTGTTCATGCCGTACCCATCGGTACACTACAGCAGCAACCTCAGCTAGCATAGACAGCGTAACCTATGTTTTCAGTTTGCATTCAGTACTATTACAACTCTTGATAAACCATATTTCTGATGGTCAAAACCTATTAAAAAGTATTCTAGCATGACTGTAACCAGAGACAGAGTTTAGTTATCAGCTGTTACATTTTTCAACTGACAGATAATTCATCTATGACAAACTGCATTTCTGTGAACAGCTGTTTAACATATTTTGACTATGTTACAAAGAGACTGAGATCTACTAACAATACCACTTTCTGTATAGTTATCACTGGAGTAATATGCAAATGTTTTATAGCAGAAAGAAAAAAAAAATCTTACCATTTGCTTTCTTCTGGACTATCTGAGGCCATATAGCTAAGGTGGCATAAATGATCATAAACCAAACAGTGACTAATGGCACAAAGTAGTAGAACTGGTAAGGTCGGTCCATCACTATGCACAGTACCACAACCAAGAAATTGAGACGAAATAAAACCTGGACGGTGTTAGAGAAGAGAAGACAGAGGATATATAAACTGGGAGACAAAGCTGAGAGAAACGGGGGACGTGTTTCTTTAGCACTATACGAAAATATCTACGTATTTTACATCTCACATGCTGATTATATTTCAGTCGAAACATGGATAAGTATCTCAGGGAACATCAACAATGCAGTATAAGACTGGAGGCTGATTATGTAGTATTGGACCTGTCCTACACTGCCTACTTGGGTAGAGATAGCAATGAAAACAGGGTAAACCAGAACTGACTATTCCCCAGTCCGGGGACTGAGTATTCCACAGTTGCTGGATGCTGTTAATGCCTCTCTGCTTTCACTCCCATAGCTACCTGGGCTACCTCAGTTAAAGCTGGGTAACACCCTTACCAGTGCTGCAGTTAGGCTGTAGACATACGTTCAATAAGCACGATGACCTGAGTTACATGACAGTTTAACACTTAACAGCAATATAAAATAGATTTTTTTTTTAAATTTTTAAACTGCTGCAGCACACGCTGTAAAACCTGGGAGGGAAACCACAAAAATAGGTACGTTCCCCAGTATCGTTATGATGCAAAAATTCATTTTCTTTATTAACAAATGCAGGCTCCAATACACTGTCTTTGGGAGCCTGCCTGGATCATTACTTACATATTGCTACACATCATAAATTGCTATATTCTGGAAAATACTTGTCTTGATATTTTAAAGCCTGTGTACTTACATTTTTTACATTGTAATTATCATTTATATGCTATATGTTTGTATTAGATAAATACGAACGATTAACAGGTCAGATGACATAGAAACAATAGCCATTTTTTATGTGCAACGCGGTTACGTAACCTGATATCACATTATATAGGGAGTATGGATATATTATGGATATTTTGTTATCTGAACAAATTTCTTTATAAAAATGGTAATTCGGTATCCTTACCTGACATACTCTGTATATACCAAAGTCCCCTTTTATCCAAAAATATGAGAAGTGCCCATAACCTGTTTGGAACAGATATGCAGCAACCAGAACTCGAATGTGCATGTACACAGGCAAAAACTGTTGAGAAAAATAAAGTACCTTTTACAAATTGCCACGTAAATGCTTCTGGCTTTCCTTTTTTCCCCCTCTATTTTATGCTTTTTCTGCATTGTGGTAAATCGGGTTTAACTAAGAAAAGGAACATTATGCTACATTTCCCTGTTTCTTGCTAAGCTTTTTTGGTGCCCTAACCTCTCTGATGTCAAAATGAATTTCCTCTATTTATTGCTCTATACTGTCCATATTCCATTACCCGTTAAGAGAGAATTAAGAACAGCTCTTTGAAAGCTTATGTTCAGCAGTTCCAAGTTCAGAACATAAAAAGAAGTGTTGCTAGCAATTAAAAATAAATTAATATAATATTCTACATGGAGGAAACAAGTATATTTTTTCATTGATTAAGTAATGCATAAAATGCTTTTATCAATGAAATCTACACTTTAAATAGAGAAAAAAACTAATTCTGCTATTATCATTTTTAAAACTACAGGAACAATAGCCTTAGTTATTCATACTATTCAATTCTAAATACACATTTGCACTATCTTTCTTTTGAAGTAACATACCCAAATTGCATTCCCACTTAAAAATAATATGAAATTCAAATAACTTACAGTGCTTGCTCCAGAGATATGATAAATCAAAATAACAAGTTGCATCCAGCCCTTCCACTCATCAGTCTGTTCTCTATTTAACACTTTAGTCTAATGCAAAACAAAACAAGAGTGTTGCTATTCCAAAAAGTACAACGAACATCTACAAAATGAGGAGAAAAAGTTCAAAACAATAAACCACTTTATGAGTAAATAGCTCTCAATTGTAAAAGCCTTCTGTCTAGCGGACACAGGTCTACCAGATTTTAAGAGGATATACACTCTCTTGTATCCAAGCTATGCTCACTTCCGATTTGACTGTGACAATGGCTCGAAGCACTCATACCCATATGCTTTCAAAAAGCTTCTGCATCTGATTCCATGCAAATGTTACATTGCTTGTGAGTGCACTTTTTGCAGATGAGTTATACTGACTTTGAAAATTTAACCGTCTAATACTTAGCAATTAGTTATTTACACTCAAACTGGGAAACAATATTATAAGCTGGATGTCAGCATGATCATTACCTCTTTGGTATTTTCGGTATAAAATACCCCCAAGACCAAGATATAGACGATTGGTATGAAGAAAGATGAATGGGTATAAAATTTATTTTCCTTCATGAAAAGATTCGCTCTGTCACATAGATAAAAATAGGTCATGATTAGACCAAGTTTGCAGAAGGAGTGTAAGAGCATCTCTAAAGTAGAAATATTAGGAGTGCTGATGGCAGGTTTCTTCTCCTCTCCACTTTCCAAATCAGTGCATGATTTGTTCTTCCGATAATTATTCCGATGAATTAAACTGATAATTAAATATCCAATAATGGACAAAGTAAAGAAACAGAAGGCTAACTTCTGTATCAGAGTGAGAGGAGGCTGAGGCTGGCAGCAGGAGCCATCAATGGGCTTCATTATCTTATTGCAGTAGACATTCATAAGAATCATCGCATTCTGTCAAAGAAATAAGCAGTTTTGTCAATTAATCTCTAATAAAAAAGTTAACATTTTCATCATAAGAAATTTTATTCTAGATCATGAATTGACATAAACCATACGCAATTCTCTCTTATCATTACATAGATAAAATTTCACAGTACCCCCATATACCTAGTTATATTCAACAGTACAGTAAAAACACCTCTTCCAAACAGGAAACCCTTGAGCTTCTTGAGGTAAGCGAAAAGACATCCTAATCCTAATCCTTACAACAGAAGGGTTCTCTCTGCTGGCTGTAAAAGGAGCTATAAAGAGCTAAATGGACTATAAATGAAAACCAGCTCACAGACTTGGGTCCTAAAGGGCCACGGTAATGAAGGTCTCTAAAACACGACAATGAGACTGAAACCTGTGGTGAGATGGTATTTAGTTCATCCAGTACTTGAAAGCAACTGAAACCTGCAAAGGAGTGGAACTAAAAGTGACACAGTAGGAGAGCTCTTTCACAAGAAGGGCAGACTGACAAAGCTCAGGGGCTCACTGCATGTGTATATATATTGTTAGGTTAAAGATAAAATAAGAAATAAAGTCAGTGGCACTCCATGCAACCAGGAAGGTGTATATTTTGAGTTTTCTTAACCTTTCCATACTCCTTACTAAACAAGATTATATGGGCATCTAGGAGAAAATAATTTAAGACCTATTTCTTAGCACTGCTTTACAAATCATCATCCTAACTCATTCACGCACACGAACGCACGAAATTTGCACTCAGGATCTAAAAGATCTAGTGGATTAACAGCTATTTCAAAATAGCTATGCACTATTGTCTTTGCTACTATGTATTTTAAACATCCTATAGAACTGATTGCCCTCGCACCTACTGGGATCTTCTGAACAAAATTTCCTGAAGAACGTGCAGGTCCTCATTACATTCATATTGTCTGCCATTTCAGAACATTCCCTTAAAATCCTGTTTTACTATTAGTACTTTTTAATGTTGACCAGTGATAAAAACACTTACTGTATCTCTGCTTGATTCAGGGAGATGCAGGCCATCTGCCGACTTCATGATCGTTTCTTGTGCTATCAATTTTGATACACTGAACACTTTAACTTTAGCTTTGGAATTTCGGGAGCTACTGTTCAGAATACGAACAGCTGCTTCATTATAAGCATCTATTTTCTCATTAGTGATCATCTTCCGACTCTCACTCAGCATATCTTCATAAACAGGATCTGAATTTGAAAGGACAAAGAACGAGCACATTAATTTTCTGCTTGACAAATACATTTGCTTAGCTCAAGTTGCACAGGCTACTTTCATTTAGATAGTCCCAATTGTTTAATGGTACAGAAAAAATGTACAGCAAGGAATGAGTGACTGTTACAGTAACTAGAGTAGTAACTACAGTTGTTTATGATGAAATGTTTGTATCGCCATTCCCTAGTCATGCATATGTACTTATAGATTAGAAAGCTGTGGCCAGACCCATGAAAGCATGTAATGCTGGAATGCAGAGCTGCTTATGCCTTCTCTCAGTAATGGAATTCCCCAAGGAAAAAGTCCAAAGCCGAGAGGACAGAAGACAGGCAGCAGAATAGACACACGGAAAAAAAAAATCTCAAATCCTCTAGCTGCTGCAGAAGAAACCAGCTTCTCATTTCTCTAAGTCACAGTCCATAAGCATATTACACTTGCCCCTGATGATTCCAGTTTAATTGAGGGCAGAATCTCAGTTTTTCAGAAGAATGCTTAACACAAAGCTACATGGGGTTCTAGATCAAAAGGTCAGCTGGAGATCAATAAGTTGCTATGAAACGCTGCTGATGTTCATAACTGGTGAAACACACTCTAAGAGCTGTAAGTGGATATACTTCAGCTACCTCGTGCTTACTTTTGGACGATCAATGCCTGGACAACTCTATGTACACAGACTGCTTCTCCTCTTATTTGTTCCATTAAAGAGCTGAGAGATGACTTAAATGGACTGGATCTTTACCAACAGAATGGTGGGACATGGCTGGCAGCTAATTGCTTCTGTTATAAACATGGTTTTGAAAGGAATGCAAGAAGATTAATATGTTGATTCAGATTAACCTCTAGAACCACCTTTGATAGGAACTTGGATGTGACTGTAAAGGTACAGCTGGGTATATTCCTATCAGAGCTCAAAATCTGCCTACGTTTCTAACCAAGGTGATGATAATCTAAAGTGCTATTTTCTAAAGGCAGATAAACCAGGAGGACATTCTACCTATGATCTTATTCTTCAGTGTCAGGGACATACTTTAGTTTTATTGAAGAAAAGCAAAAGAATGTAAGCTTGGTGCCATAATAAAAATCTCACAGACTCATCATTGTGAACCGTGATTTCTGGCTCCTAATCTTAATTCATCAGTGCTCAGTGTACAGAAGCAAGTTTCATTCTAGAGACATAAATTCCCTATATTCTCTAGAGTATGTTTATTCATTCTAGACACACACAAGAGGATGCACTTGTTGAACCTCTCCTATTATTTATGTAATCTGAAAATTTAATAGAACACAAACACAGGAATACAGCTGGTTTATGCACTTGTATTCTTGACTCCCAGGAGGCATGTACGGAGCACAGCACAGGGAGAACAGACCTTACTTATTGAATCTAAGAGTAAGCTAACAAAGAATTAAGAGTTCAGAAAGCAAAAGATTTTCCTGAGAGAGCTTTAAAATCTCCACCACTAGTAACAGCTAGTTAGGTACTGTGAGAGACTGTGAGAGTTAATGTCTCAGACACTGTGGTGGGGCAAGTTCTGCCTAACGACTAACTGTAGAACAATGAACCCTGCACAGCAACTAATGGCAGGTGAAGAGCTGATTAGCAACAGGGCGGGGAGGGCGAGAGAAGTTACTCCCCAAATGACCTCCAAGCCCATCCACCCCTTTCCCAAAGGTTCTAGAAGTACAAACCGCACATGGCACCTGATTAGCCTAATGAGTTCGAGTGCCCACCTGAAGGAGGGGCAAGGAGATTATAAAAGGGGATGAATCCAAGCCTCAGGTGGGTGCGGGCACCCGCCCCAGGACTGGGCCTCTAGGCTGGCTGGACCAACGCTGGACCCGGGACTGGCGAAATCTTTCTCTCTCCCTCTCTCCACCCCCGCCTTTTCCTCTTTTCTTTCCATAATCCCTAGACCTCATCCTTTTAGACATAAAACCGCTGACCAAGTTTGAGACCAGGAATGGATCTAGCCACCCCCAGACTCTTCTCAGAGAGGAGCCTAGAACACTCTGAACCTCAGGACTCAGCGGGAGGGCTCTCCTTACTGTCTTCCCTGAATCGATCCCCAAATAAGCAAGGCTTGCAGGATATGTTTGGTGATGTATGGTTACCATGTGTTATTATGCTGATTTTTGTGAGAAACCACACCACCTAATGTTATGCCTTTTAAGTTCAAGTTGTTTCTGCCATATATAAAATGTTTAACCAATCGTCACTTCACCTTAATTTAGCCCGATGAAATTCTGAACTTTCCTCAACCCCTCCCTGGTTTGTCCAGCACAGGTTGTGACAGGTACCGGTTAGTTAAGGCTGCAAGAAAGTTCAGACTGGAATTCAACCAGCACCCTTCTTACTCTGCAAGCAAGTAAGCAGTATGGACTAAGTTTTCCATATCCTAGAAGATAATGATTCAACAGACAGTGACAGTACAAATTGTTACCTACTGTTCGTTACTTTACCTTGTAAGACCCAGTAAACATCACTACTTTTTGCTAATTTTTCCAAAAGAGGTGCAATTGAAGTGATATTGATTTTATATTGTGTCAGGGCTTCGTTGCTGCCATTGTGAATCTTGATAGACCACTGGAGAAATAAAGAAAGAAATTGAGAACCTGTATGTCTGAGGACCCTTAATTAACTGATTCCATTTTTCTGTTAGTAGCTATTTTTCATTATTTCTATAAAGCTAGATATTTCTTTAGTCTTTGCTTTTAAAGTGCTAAAAATTTTCTTCTGGACCAAGCAGCTGTCTAGACAGGCAATTACATTCAAACAGACCATTTAAATATGGAGTATATAATATTCAACTTAACATATATTTGATTTTTCATAAATTAAATGATGCAAGGTGTTTTAATTAAAAGCCCCTTGACTTTGAACAATGATGAAATAGCAAAGCCAGTCACATTATATAAAAATCATGGCCAATTCAGTTCACTTTACCCTGGGAAAACTGACCACAACAAGAGATGCGTGCAAGCAAAACTTGACAGTGGTATCGAGTTCTGGCATTTCCATCTGTTTTGCAGATATCCGCAAAAGAAAAAAAATAAAGAAAAGAAAAAGAGCCATCTTAATTTCCGATTTGATTTTCTACATGAAATGATTGGGAGAATGCTATAGCAGGGCCTGTTGTGATAGGACAAAGGGTAATGGTTTTAAACTGAAAGAGGGTAGATTTAGACTAGACGTAAGGAAGAAATTCTTCACTGTGACGGTAGTGAAACACTGGAACAGGTTGCCCAGAGAAGTGGTACGTCTCCCATCCCTGGAAATGTTCAAGGCCATGTTGGATGGGGCTTTGAGCAACCTGGTCTGG
>JAVKLA010000073.1:18136392-18147355 GCA_034782735.1 Sagittarius serpentarius
ATTTTCGTCCTGTCTGTTCTATTAAACTGTTCTTATCTCAACACACAAGCTTGACCTTTTTTTTCTGATTCTCTCCCACATCCCACTGGGTTGCAGGGGGAGGGAGCGAGCGGTTGCGTGGTGCTTAGTTGCTCACTGGGGTTAAACCACAACAAAAATATTTTCCTAACTTTAGCTTCCCAAAATGAGAAAGACTTTTTTTCTATTTCTTTTCTTACACTACCTTTCCCCTAGCCTTCTTTTTCATCTGCCCATCTTCTTTGCACAAAACAACTGACACATTTTTAATTAAAGAATAAAAGAAAATAATCTTAGGCAGAAATAAAGTCTGGAATGCATTATTAAATTTGCCGAGTGAGACTGTAAGAAATCAGAAAGGAAGCAGTCAGATACTGCATACACAATGCTCCTTGAAAATATTACTAAATACAGTATTAGTTTCAATCCTGGTCTAAAAGAACAAGTGTATTTCTCTTCCACAAACTGAGATCTTGATTTCATAAATACTTGAAAAAAAGACACATCTCGACTCAAAATCAATTACAGTACTCTGTAATCTCACCACCACTTTTGGGCAGCAACTGTGACCAAACCAACAGACTGGGAAAATCAGAATTAGTCAATCAATCAAACATCGTGTTCTGACAAGTGAAAGTGACTGCATGCTGTCTGCTGGACAAGCTGCCAGCTTGCACTTCTAAATGACAGAATCACTAAATAATTGACGAATCTGATGTACAGTTGAAAATGAAATGTGTCTTCTCCCTCACACATGTACATACATCCACAAAGGCATACGCCTAAGAAGCAAGATATAGCAAAAGAAATGAATATTCTGTTCAACAAATGATACAGCTAAATCCTTTCTTACTGCTTCCACCCAGGAAGCTGCCGTTTGCATTCTTCACCTTATAAAATTTAGACAGTTCTTCAGCAGCAATCAAAAGGAAGGTAAGACCAGAAGCTATTTTTAGTTTCAGCTTCAAGTCAGACCTGGAAATCTGTCATTGCCCCAAGAATTTTTTATGAACAGATTAGATCAGCAATTTAACTGACATGTAAAATGACAAATTATAACCCACGAACTACTACTATTTAAAAACACACAAAAGAGCAATCATTTTCTCATCAAGAAACCAAATACGAAGCTTAAGTTGCTATGGGACAAGTCAGCTTCATTAATTTATTCCCAGACTGCCACAAGCTTTCTCTCGAGCTTCCTAGTTCACTTCTCAGATTCCCAATCATCTCATCTGTACCCAAGTAATTATCTCGGTCTAATCTTGTTCTTCTCCAAAAAACCTTTCTGTGGTTCTTCCTCCTAATGGCTAGGCCAGCAAATGGTATAATTTCTTACTTTTTTGAAGTTTAGAGAAGAGTTATGAGGTAAATTAGGAAGCAAGAAACAAAAGCATCATAAAAATAAACTCTCACCTTATTTCCTTCTTCTTTGACTTGAGGATTTATGAGTTTTATAAATGAATAGAACAGCTGTCGAATTCTAGAATCTCCTATAAACACAATATGTTTGTCTATGAGGCAATTTTTTGCTTCACTGTAAAACAAAACAGCAACAATGTTACAGGAGATCTGTATTTTAGGAAAAAGTCTTTAGAAAATCTACAGAGTAATACAGATAATTCTAAGCATTATATCCAGCTCTAAGGAATGGTAAATCGTTTTTTTGAACACGCTGAATTAGTAAAAAGTTTAGTGTAAGTTGCATAGAAATGAAAATGAACTCTCCTGCTAATACAATTAGGCAAACTACCAAGCAGCTTTCCTGTTCTGTGATGCTACAAACACAGTAGTTTAAAAATGGGAATATACAGCATAATTCTAAAAAAATAAAGTTCTCTTCCTAGTAGGTGAAAAAAAAGCGATTGGTAATTTTATTTAGGATTTTTTTTAGTTACAATTCTAAACATAAGGTCAGCATTTTCCCTTTCAAAAATCCGAGAGTGACATATGAAGCTACGCAGTCTCTTGCAGTACTATCTTGTGGCTCTCCATAACATGTATCAGTACTAATATCACCAACATTTATTTGTATTTTTATATATAAAGATACCTATGGTAAACACTTTAGATACACAGATAGTGTACAAGGAAAAGACTTCCTTCTGATAAATGTTGCGTATTTTTGAAAGCCTGAAGAATCACTTACAAAGTGAAAAACGGATGACACTGCAATTACTACAGCTGCAGTCAAACAACAACTCTCCTTTCCAGGCAGATGAACAAAAGACATGTGTTTCCTTACCTATTTTTATACTTATGCATCATACAACTGTGGGGTTGCCATACTTTTTCTCCAAGAAATCTCCCACTGGACAGAAGATACTCACATGTATCGCCACCTTTAAGATGTTATATTAAGATTAGAATTCAGACACATGGAAGTTAAAAAATAGCCCCATTGTTATTAAAAATTTTTTTTTATAATATTTGAAACACAGGAATTGAAACAATCGACAGCAGTAAACAAATTTAACTGATTGTAAAAACCCCTCACACAAGTTTCTGCAAATTGCTTCCTCACTCATTATACCACACCCCTCTGTAAATCACTCCTCTATCCACAAAATCTTAGTGATCCCATTTCTGCTGTCAGAAATATGTTGGAACCTAGAATGGCGTTTCCATCAAATGATGCCAATCCACTGTGCTATCTACTATCCAGAATACACTAATATGAAATTAAAGAATACAACAGTTCAATATAACAATCTTCTACACAGAATCACTATACACAGCATCTTGTATAAAACATGAATCTCAACATGAGATTTGCAATAAAGTCTATTACATCTCCTTGCTTAAGACATAGCAGTCACCTTAGAACAAGTGAATTTAAATACTGGGTTAATATGCAAAACAAAAACCATTTACATGAGAATTTGCTGATCATTCTGAACTGCTGGTACCTTTTCCAGTCAAGAGTTTTACACTAATTAAGACTAATCACTTTACAGGTGGTGATGTTTCAGGTCACTTTACGTTCTTATAAATAAAATACCTGTTATGCAATCAGTGACTGTTATCTTCCAGCAAACTCCATGTCAGATTCGTTGCCTTATAATTGAACACAACTGAACATAATTCACTGCAAGAGAAGTTGCCCTCCAACATTTTTGTCATACTTGGCATTTCAGAACACTAAGAAACAGGGAAACGGTGGCAAACGAAAACGGCAGGTACCTGTGCTAGCTTGTGCAGAAACAATATACCACAGCCCGTACTTCACACTTTCTGTGAAACCTTGACTTTAATGAACTCAACAGAGAACTGCTTTTTACTCTTCCAAAACTTCCACTAATTCTAAAGAACAGGGCATTTTCTATCTACTTCTTTTCAGGGCTACTGGGAGCCACACATTATAATGAGAAAGACTTTCTGCTTCAATTATTACAAGAAAATCTGAAGCTTTATCTAGAACTGCAAATTAGATGAGGTGAACAGAAAGAGATGTAAGTCATGTGAGGTCTGAGGTCTGTAGGAATGGGAATTTACAATGTCTACTGATGTCTACTGAGACCCAAGCTCACAGTCCTCAAAGGTCAGTACTATAGTAAAGCTTTTAGGAAAAAGAGAGAGAGCCGCGGTATCACTTCCCTTGTGCTTAAACAAAGGCTTCCACAAGACCACAGTCCAATCAATAAAAAAAAACGTAAAACAAAACGGTATACCGGATAAAGAAAGACTTTCTGTGTAACACTCTGATACAAAAACATCCTAAGTTACGGTCCTAAGATCACAGTGAAAGCTAACTAGTTCTCATATGCACTGAATCAACTCTTGTTTTGGTTTTGGTTTGTTGGGGGTTTTTTTTTTGGAGTTGGACAGAGGGTAATTGGGAAAATTACTTATTTCCATAATTTTGCAATAGTGGGAAGAATGACAATAGTATCTACACTGAAACAATTTTTCTATAAAGATTTTAGACCTATGGGTAATAAACTTCAGAAAATATTAATAATTACTTGATGATGGAAACACATCTGTATTTCCAGCAAATATAGAGCTAGGATCTTTATAATCCTGCGTGATCACAGATCCTTCCAGATAACTCTTGCAATAACACTGGCAATGATGCTGCTACTCTAGTTTGCAAGCTGATACTCAGCTGCCTGTTCCTTCACAATCCACCCAGAAAAACAAAAGGTAAGGTTCCCATCCACAAAGCTGGGAAAATGATACAAAAAGCATTAAACAAAACACGTTTAAAGTATAGCTGACACCCAAAACTCTTGGTTCTCTTACTTCAAAACTCTAGCTCTCTCCTACTTAGGATGCATGAAGGACGCTTCAGATACAGAAGTACAGACAATGCAGCTCATGTATGCTGCTTCTTGAAAAAGAATACAAAATTAGCTTGGAGGAAGGAAGAAGTGGCAGCTGAAGACATCTTCTATCGCTACCTTCCTCCCTGAAACTGCTCCTACCTGTTTTCATGAAAATCAGAAAAAGGCAATGTAGAACAGACTGTACTATAACTCTTAATCCTTGGCTCATTTATCCACATAAACCCAGCAGTAGTAACACAATCAAGTAGTATTATTTACCATGATCTAAGACTCCTCATTCCCTCATTTCAAAATGCAACTCTAACAACCAGATTTATTTTCTCTCCCAGAAATTCAGTTACTTACCACTCCTATTGCATCATGACTACTAAAATAGCTGGAATAACATGAAGAATTGTAACAGTCTTGAAAAAGGTCTGGATAAACATCTCAGAGTCATCGCTCTGGGTTTGGCTTGGTTCTCCGAAAGCCACCCACACGACATACCCCTAACGCATAAGATAAACTGGCTTTGTTAAAACTGTCATTCTTTACTCCCTCTCTCTCAGTTTTGGGAGCTCTTGGTCAGGCAGATTTTGATGCATAGAAGAAAGATGTGTTAAAAATTTAAATAACATATATACACATGGTGATAAGCTCCTATTTTTATCATCACTAAGAGTCTATTAGTCTCCCCAGGTTAGTTCAGGAATTCCTTCAAACTGAGCAGTAACCTCTCAAGCAAATCCTTGAGATATACCACAAATCGACACTTCCTTCCTAATTGCAATGCACATGCACTATCCATGTCAAACTGATTAATTACTGCACAGCAGCAATGGGATGTGGAAAATGGCCAGACGCAGAGGGCAGAGGGCCACATGCTTCTGAACATTTAAAGGAGCTCTCATGAAAGTATGCTAAGACCACAGATGTAGGCTGAACTCAATAGAATTCTGGAAAAGTAGTCTCTGTAACTCTCCTATTTTTCAACCAGTGCCTGTCACTCCAGGTCAGCAACATCATCTTTATTTTCTCCAGTCTGTGCCTGTTTCATTATTCAGTACAGTGTCATTTCTGAACAGATTAAAAAAAAGACCTTCCAGAAGCAAATGATCAATGCCTTTCTGCTCCTCTTTCAACCACTGCTACTTATAAGACAGCTGACGATCCTGCAGCCAAAACTTCTGCAGAAGTAGCTCAGAACACAGCAGATGACATGGAAAGATGAATCTTTACCTGCTTTTTAAATGTGTTGGCATAGCTCAGATTTGCCGGACAGATATCTTTCTAGTAGAAACCATAAATTCAAAACAAGCATAGTTTCAGTTTTTCTTAATCATTTCAAATAAAACCCTGTTTCTATACTTTGGCTTTCAAATAAAATAATTTCCTTGATTCTCAAACATACACTTATGTGAACTATCATTTTGAGCAAGCTGCACAAAAAGAAACTGTCAGAAATAATAAAAAAATTATCAAACTCATGTTGCTTGTGATTAGATTATAAGAATAGGTGACCTACAGTTATTACAGCTACTGCTACAAAACCCTCCGCTTTGCAAATGACGAAAATTAGGAGCTATATCAGAGTGATGTAAGAGTGAACTATGTAAAAGAAAACCCACCACTGATTAGACTCCCTCTGAAATCCACTAACTTGCTGAGGAAGATGCATAAGCAAATAAGGACAGTTATTCATGGTCAGACCAATGGTCAGTCTAGCCTGGTATTCTGCGTTCAACAGGGGCCATAAGCAGATGCTCAGGGATGAGTAAGAATAGGGCAAGTGAGTATTACCTTCTTGTCTAATACTCTTCTATGTTTAGTACAGGGAATTCCTGAGCTGGACATGGTTTCTACATATTTTGTAGAACCTTCCACAGATTTCTTTCTGACAAAGTCATGCAGTCTTCTCTTCAATTTTTTAGCATCCACAGCATCCTTCTACAAGAGTTTTCCATATCCACTGCTGCTGATTGAAGAATCACCTGCCTTTATTTTAAACATGGTTTACTTGGCACTTAGTTCTTACATAGGAAGAGACAGTTCGAACTCCTGTCTATCATGATTTGTAGACCACTATCAATCCTTCCTCAATCAAGGTTTCAAGACTGAAGAATCTTAGTTTACTAATTCTTCATAGGAGAGCATGTTCTGTATCTTTAGTTCATGACCCAAGCTTGGTAGCTCTGCACTCCATGGCACTCCCATCATAATTACCCACAAATAAAACAATCCTCCATCCCACAGTATGTTTACTGAAATAACATTCCAAACATCACACATTGTATACATTTTAAACACAGAGACAGTATTTTAGGCCAAGGAGTTATGCCTTCTTTCCCAGCTCCAGATACTGAATATCTTACTATTTCCCCAAGCAATACTAGAAAGCTGCTGAAACTGATTACTGATGTCTGCTGTCTTTCTTTAAACATAATAGTAGAAGTTTTGGGTGGAGGATGAGGGAGGAGAACGAAACAAGACTGGAACAGCGGCCAAGAGAGTAAACAGGAGGTTACAGACAAGACAATGCCTCCAGAAATGCCCAAGTCTTCCTTAGGAGATTAAATACAGAGCAGCCAAAGAACCACTCTCATTTTAATATACCACACCTTCTTCTTAACCATTAATGAGATCTTAAAAGAAAAAAAAAACCAAAACACAACAAAAAACCACAATCCAAAACCTATGAAAAAGAAATCTAAGTAACATTCTATACACAAAACACAGACCATTCTTTTTAAGCTCTTCCTTTGTGCTTTGTGTAAATTATCCTTCCAACATATTACCTTTTATTTTTATCAAATGTTGCACTTAGATACACTACAGTGTAGTTATACAAAGAGTATAATTTCTCTGAATTTTATTGTGCTCATTATTCTAACTCATCATTCCTCAAAATCACGGTTTTCCACTAGAAATTGTGAAATCTCAAAGTCTTCATTGAGTGCCAGAACAATGTTTCACAATGCTTTGTCAAAAAAGCATACTCTCTATTTTGAAGAAATGGAAATTCAATTGTTCTCTATTATGCAAAATAAAAATGTAGTTTTAAACAGTATCTATGAGTTCTGAGTTTAAGAATGCAAAATTTTAAATAAAAACCTATTTCCAACAAGGTTTAGGACTGTACATTTCAAATACGATAATAACTGAAAAATGCACAGCACTAACTTCATTGGATAGTATATAAACATTTCATCCATTTAACTCTTCACAGGAGCTGTATGCAAGTTAAAGACAGTCCTTAACTTCTCTTAATTCACTTTAAGTTTTGCAAAAAATGTAGGTGACCCCTAAACGGGATAGTCTCCCCAAACATAAATTTGACTTTCCACAACCTCAGTCCAGCATTTTTTCATACAAGTAACTTTTACACAGGCAAGTTTTACTGGGAAGTGCGCTGGGCTGCTCCTATCTATAACATGTATTTGCATGACTGAGGCCAAAATTAGCTGAAACTTTTACATGTAAAAACAATCAGACAAAACAAAGGAGTTCTAACTAAAGTCTCAATCATCCAAAAGCTCCCAAAGGAAGCCAAGACAAAAACAACCGCTTTATAAAACATATGCATATTCTTAACTTTAACTGATGCCTTGTGAACTTTTCAATATTGCAATGGGAGAACAAAAATAGATGGCAATCTGCACAACATGGGTTTCTGAACTGAGCCAGAGAAACTAGGCTAACTACCAAGAAGTTAAAGCATCCACTTGCCACTCATTAGAAATCTTAAAAGTACAGACACACTGAAAACATAGAATATCTATATACTAATACTTTCACTCCTACCCAGGGACAGTGAGAAAAAGGAAAAGGTATGAAAGCAGCAGCCTTTACGTGCCTTATCACTTTTAGAATGTCTTCCTCAAAAAAAAAAAAAGTTTTAAAAATAAGTCCTATCTCTCAAGGAGTCTTTTGTGTACCCATGCTTGTCCCACAGAAAGAAGGATTCACTGACGAAGCTTCTTCACATGCACCATTCTCTGTCCGGTTATATATTCTTTGTGGCTTTTTCCTTCTGGCTGAATCGTCCAAGGGAAAAGCTGCAGTAGGGCAGGCTAGAAGCCTCAACGCTGTCAATGTGCTTCTGTGGTATAAGTCTGGTTTTGTAAATAATAGAGGACATGAAATAACAAAGTATTTTGACTTAACACGTAATTTTTCTTCAAAGACAACTGTGGTCTTTGCTACCTTTTATATGCCTACAGGACACCAGGATCTTGTATGTATCATCAGGGATGTGTAACTCCATGAATGACAAGTCTAATTGCAATCTCATTTTCTCTGTTACTCAGGCAGATGCTGTTTCAACTAATGCAAACTTTAGGTTATCAATTTCTTCAGACATTAAAGACCCAATTTTTTTTTTGGGGGGGGGGGGAACTTCACCCCTTCCACAAAACAGATTTCACCACTTTTTGTTCATATGCAGCTCTCTCATTTCCTCCATATTCCTGGACATCTATGAAAGAGAGACAGTATCCACATGGCCAGTTAATTCACTGTTAAATTTCTTGTTTGCCCCACTGTGCCAGAACATATGTTCATGTGAAAGAGTTGGTCTTGCCTCCTCTCCTCTTCCCGACAGCAGCTAACGACAGATGCTCAAAGACAGTATAAAAGCACCACAAACACAGAGCAATCCCTTTCCTGCCATGGCTCAGCTTTCCCACCTGGCAACTTTGAGCCCGAAGTGCAGCGTGTTTGCAGCCCCACCTCATCCACCCTCTGCAAATCAGAATAAGCCTTTTGGGGGTATTTTTGGTACAAAACCTTGGCAATGTGTTTCAAAATGCCGTGTTGAAAAAAAGTGCTTTCTTCTGATCATTTTAAATGTATTGCCTGCTAATTTCATTTTTCAGTTGATACTTTTTGTGTTAAGACACAATCACAATGAATTTACCTTCCCCCAATATTTCGTAATATTTGAGACTATTACGAAGCTACTAATTTTCTGTCCAGGCTACAGAATTTTAATCTATTTCATTACTTCTTGTAAAGAAGCTGTTTTATTCTTCTGCCATTTGTGTTGCTCTTTTGTACACATTTTCCAAGCTCTATTATACCACTACTAAGTGGGGGTGACCAACACCACTGACAATAAGCAAGGTGCCAGTTTGCTTTAGTTGTGCAGTATCACAATGAAATCTGTTTTTTCATTATTTGCCAAAAATATTCTGACATTTGCTGAATTTCAGATATTTGAGATTAATGAAGGATTGCAGAACAATCTCTCAAGCACCTCTGCTTCTATCTTGAAAACTTTTGTCTGCTATAAATGCTCCACCATCCTTTTCTAAACCATTTATCTCTTTCAAATATTACTTGTTCAAAGGAGCCCAAACTGGTAACTCTGTTCACTCTCACTCTACCTCCTATCTTTTAAACAGTTATGGGAAAGCCTCTCTCTTACCCTATAATAGCTTCAAGAAATTAAAAGCCTTAGGCAAAGGAACTTGTTGAAAGCTTTGTGAAAATCCATACAGACCATATCAACTCATATAAAGGCCTGCAGAGTCTCACCATTTTGTGATTTATGACTCACCCCATTCATTAACTCTCACATAACGTATCGTATTTATGCGTATTCCGGTTTCCTTGTAATCTGCTGTATATGGCAGTCCCTATTTTCTTAGGCCAGTCTTGCAATCCCTCTCTAAAAAAGGACCACATTTGCCACCCTCCTTCCATCTAGTTTTGCGACTGATTTGTGCCTTTAGGCACACAGCACAACAGGCAAGTTCAATTACTTCATGCTTGAGCTCCTTCAGAATTCAGTAAATGCCTCTGTGTCTTGCAACTTAGTACTAGTCAGTTTATCCGACATACTGACATGCCAGCCAGTGGGTGAATCTAGGGAACTGTATCCATCAAGATCCCCACTCCCTTTCCCATTTCCACAACAAACTGCCTCAGCCGTGTCTTCCGCAGATGCTGGCAGCAAGTGTTAGAATACAGCAACACCAGTTGTCCTGCAATAAAGAGAGAGGCAGTGATCTCTCTTTGGGTCAACTTTTTGATTTACCCACAAAAAGATACTACAGTTTTTAGCGTGAATTGGAAAGAAGAAAATATTTCCGTTTAGCAGCTCCATTAGCGTTTACAGATCATGCCAAGATTCACAGCTTCGGGGCCAAAACAATCTGAAAGAGGAATCCTCAAAGCTCCCAGCACCCCCATAACTGACGTGCACCCGTGTGCAGCCCCGTCACGATCACCAGCTACAGTCCCCAGATCGTGGTTACTGGCTTGTCCACAGCCACTAACACCACGTGAAACCAAACAACAACTCTTTATTTTGCTTCACCCACCAAAGAGGCTGGATTTTGTTATGTTTGACGCAATGGTTCGAACAGTAAGAGAACATACACCAAGCCTTATACCAATTAAGATTTTAATCGCTCATTGCCCAGTAAAGGTCATTAATTATCCTGTACGGGAACAAGTGACAAGTCACCCTCTACCCCTGCAACTTCACCTGCAGCCACCGTTCAGCTGCGATACACACCGCAGGCAAGGCCCCAAGAGCTGGGCTGCGCTCACAGTAAAAACACCGCATCCCCACAGACCCCGCGACTCGCACACGCCCGAGCCGCGGGGGCCTCGCCGGGCCGGCGGGAAGCCCGCGGCCGCCCCGAGGCCCGGCCCTGCAGGGCCCCGCCGGC
>JAVKLA010000073.1:18154419-18208822 GCA_034782735.1 Sagittarius serpentarius
GAGTGGTGAGCAATTGCATTGTGCATCACTTGTCTTGTGTGTTCCAATCCTTTTATTATTATTGTCACTTTCTTGTTGTTATGAGTGTCATTGTTATTTTCTTCCTTTCTGTTCTATTAAACTGTTCTTATCTCAACTCGCAAGCTTTCCTTTAGTTTCTGATTCTCTCCCACACCCCACTGGGTGGGGGGTAAGGGAGTGAGCGGCTGCGTGGTGCTGAGTTGCTGGTTGGAGTTAAACCAGTAATAGAGGTGGACTGGAGTGATGGAGACAGTGAAGGGAAATAGGCAGATTGCAAATGTTTAAGTCATCCATCTTCTTCCATTAAGGACAGTCAAGACATTGCACCTTTATGCATCACGGGGTGTGGCCATTGCTGTGCAGCTATGCAGTCTTGAGTCCGGACTGGGACTCTCTATGGCTCATTAATGCAAACCTATTTTTCTTTCAGCTGCTTAGATTCTTATCCTCAAAGCTTTGTATTCATCAATGTAATGGGTTAAGAATTTTCAATTTAGATTAGTTTCTTGCTATGCAGGTACTATTTTTTTTCTATTTCCCCCCTCTCTTTTCTTGAATCCTGGTTGAGAGAAAATGGCAGTCACTGTTAGATCCTTGTCAAACTGAGTTATTCTTTTTTCATCAACACTTCCTTTTCACATTGGTCCTCTTCCTGGTTCCTTCTTATGCTCCTAGATGTGTCTTTAAAATTCAGAATTCTTTATATTTATGGGGCAGTCTTTGGAAGCCTACACAGTCACTGTCCAAGTTGTGTCACATTCCTGGAGCATTAGAAGCCTTCTCTTCTGGCTACCAGCAATAGAGATGCCATCCTGTAATTACTATGTTCTCTTTAAAACAGAGAGAGAACGTCATTTCCACTTCTATCAATGTGGTATCTAGTAAAAATCATTAACACTTATCATCATTAACATTCTGTGTAGTACAGTCTGTCTGATACTGGTCCATTAAAAAATACGTAACCCTAAGTTTGAAAAGTCCTACATCGAAGTCTCAGGCAGCTTATGCTTAGTGTGCAGCTAAAACATATCCTGCTTCAACGGTCACCTTTGTCACAGATGTTAGGCAGATGTACTCCGATAAAAAGGCCATGTACCTGTGTGAGTGAGAGTTGATTTTCATTTATTGATTACCCTGACACGAAGCTGAGAGGCAAGGAAGTTCCAGGAAGAACTTTACAGAAGATAATAATTAGGGAATATAGCAAATGAACTGAAACAATGTAATACAAGATTGCATGAAAGAAACACATAGGCAGAATAGTTTTTATAAATTTAATGGAAGGGTAAACAACTTAGTAATGATTGTTTCTACGTTTTAAAATGTTAAAGAACATTAGCTAAAGAAATGTTAAAAAAATGCTAGTAGGTGGTCCAGCTGTTAAGGATCAGTCTTGGCCAAGATTCAGATGATGAGCTGTAGGAGATGAAAAATTCAGTGCATCTTGAACTGCAAACATCTGATTCATCCCAGAGGAGCAATGCCTGAGTGCACATCCCTTCTAGGGGTTAATATCTAATCACTAATATAAAGATGCATTACTACAAATCTAACAGGAAAATGTAACTGACTTTTCATCCTGTCTCTAGGCCAACTAGATACAGTCGTTAGCCTGATTTTTATACTTTGTGCTGCTGAAACAAATCTGGTCTTTTTTTGTGCTCACATTCCCCACTGCTTTGTTGCTCTTTCCCATGTTATCATCTCGAAATAGTCTAGGCCTAAAGATCTAGTTTCTAAAATAAAATTTATAAGATATTAGAAGTCCTATTAAAAGCTCTTTAAAAGTCTTTTCACACGGCTACTGCTCTGCTAGCACTGCTTGGATAGGCTTCACTCTTGTTTCTGCTCTAGGAGTCGTCTTTTTGCTCTGTGCTTGCACAGGACCTACTCTTTCAGCTTTGTGCGTGACTTGTGCCTATTGATACTGTACAGTTTTCAAAGCCTGGAGTCTGTAATAGGGTGAGCAATCAATCTAGAGCAAAACACAGCAAGGAAAAGGATAAAGGAAAGCAGGCAAAACCTAGAAAATGATCAAAAGAACATCATGAAGAGGGTCAGATAATGAGGAAAGTTGGATTTCCTTGCAAAACAATGTTCACAAGCATAAAAGCAGTATAAGGAAGGAGTGACATTTTAAGAGTTGAAGGTGGGTAAAAAACTGGAACAAGAATTCAAAGTTTTTCTGTTAGAAAAGAAGGCAAGAAGTGAAACAGGTATTATTGCCTGCAATAATGCCTTGAACACTGGGATAGGAAAATATCCTAGTTGATAGGAAAACGCTGGGATGGGAAACTAAATCCTGTGATCCTTGAGACTGGACAGAGGCAAACTTCAATGTCACAATTTGGCTAAATAAAAAATAAGGACAATGTAGGTATTAATGATGAATGAAGTGACATCTCCTGCTGCCTATGAGAAACTGCAAGACTGTTCCACTGGGTTTCAGACCCCAAAGCTAACTAACACGTTTTCCTTCATGTATGATTGCGACTATTTTGTGCAGTTTAGTGTTTCAGAACCTCTCCAAAATAGAAAGTAAAATATTAACTATACCTATGTCGATTGGCAAATACTTGCCTAGGTTATTTAACGCTGCTGGAGGGACGATGCACAGCAATTCCTTCATCTGGCTGCTGAGAATAACCCAGCTCTACAGAGCAATTTTTAAGCTGTCCTCATTCAGCAGTGTTGCCTTCATGTTCTCAGCTGCTGTTGCTTATCCAGCAATATTTCAGTCAGAGAAACTGGGTGATTGTGAAAGTGGCATGTATTTCACTGTGGAACCAGCTGTGAATGAGCTATAGAATTTAGAACTTAAAAGCAAATATAAAAATGGGAAGGTGTGACTAGTTTATGGGACAAAAGCTAAAATGGAAGAGTCAAGGTGTGAGAAGCTTTATTTGTGAATGAAGAATTGTAATTGACTGTTATGGATGCCAGTGCAAAAATACAATTTTAAAAAATTGTTAAATGTCTTGTCAGCTCTGATTTTTCCAAGCAACTGATAGTTATACACTTGATACTGTAATATTCTTTTAGGAATGAAAACCGGGCTGCGTTAGAAATGGAAGACAGTTTTTGTAAAGATATCTCCAAAGGGTAATTTCTCACTGACCTTGATATAACTCTGGATCTTTCGAGTTATGCTAATTTCCCAAATTTCTTTAAATGAGTATGAAATTTGGTGGCACTGGGCATGCTTGACTGAAGTCAGGGAGGAGAATAGCCCTTTCTGTTGATTTTGATAGTGAGAGATCATGAGTTTGGAGGAGGGCTCTTTTCTCACTAATAGGGAGAACCTGTCACCTAATGTAATTTCTCTAATAAAAGCAATGTCATTTATTTTCCATTGTATTTCTTTCTGGAATTTTCAGGGTGCTGTTGAGTAGTTTTTGCATTTAAACACGGAATTACTTAGATCCTATATGAAATAATCAACTACTATGAAACATGGTACCGTAAGGTTTTTTCCGCTTGAAAGATTCCAGGATATAGTAGGATTTAGTGCAGAGTATCTCTGCTGCTTAGAATCAGCTTTTTTTAGGAAGGTAATTTTATTTTAGGAAGGAAAATTATTTTTTATTATGAAGATAACTGTAACAAGGAAGTCTCTGTGGCGCAATCGGTTAGCGCGTTCGGCTGTTAACCGAAAGGTTGGTGGTTCAAGCCCACCCAGGGATGGGTTTGCCCCTTTCCTCTGCCCATGGCAGAGGGGTTGGAACTAGATGAGCTTTAAGGTCTCTTCCAACCCAAACCATTCTATGAAACTTTGCAAAGTTGTTAGTCTCAGACTCATTAAAACATTAGTTTGCTGAAGTATCAGCCTTGGATTGACAGACAAAAGTATTTTCATGGGGCATTATTTAAAGATGGAAATTGCATAGAAATAGTTTAATTCAAGCAGAATATTAGAGAGTGTTCCTTAGGGTTCACGCTGTTCTCTCATATCTTTTTGTCTATATGGTGCTCTGTTGTGTTGCTGTGAGCTCTAATGGGCCTATGTCATTTTATGATGTTGAAGTGTAAACATAGATATACAAAAGACCAACACGGGCTACTTAGCAAAGCTTTGTCATTTAGGAATTAACAGATAGCTGAGTAGTTGTGCCATTTCCAGAAATTTTGTGTAAAAACCTGGTGAGTTGGAATCTGCAGGACAGCTGTTACTGTTTGCTTCTAACTTTAAATCTCCTGTGCATGGCACACTTTAATAATTGCTCTAATGACAGGCATGTGGACGTGATTCTTTGGTGTGATGTTTTTGCTTATGCTTTAAAAACACTTATACTGAGAGGCTTAACTAACAGAATATGAATTTCTCTAAAGCCTAAAACCAGAACAAATCCAGGTGCAGTGAAACCACTGAAGCCGATACCCTTCAGCAGCTCTCTCGTTATCATTTTATGAGTCAGCCATTCTCTCACAGGGAAAACTGATAGGGCTCTCTCTCCAATGCCTATCTGCCTGTTTTCATGGTACTTGCAAGAATTTAATCTTTTTGAGGTGTCTTCCTTTCTATAGTGCTGAAGCATAAGGATCTAAATACTAGGAAAGAGGCAATCAAAACGCTGGTTTCAAAGCTGAAGGCAAAAACTCTAGCGTACTATGGACTTGGGAGCAGAAGCAGACAATTAGCTGGTAAAGAGGTCAGCCAATAGCCAAGAAAAAATGCTGGCCTTGATCTAGGTGCAAAAGAGCAGCTAATGAAATGAGAAGAGATCTTTGGTCTTGTCTGTTGGCTTTGATAGAGTGCTTCCACTCTACAAATACGGCATCAGTCTTAAAAACACCTTCTGGTTTTCAGAAGACGGCTCTATGCCCTCAAGGTGGCAGGAGAGTGCAAAGCAACTTGAAAATGGAAAAGAAATCCCAGTTGTTTTTCAACAACTAGATCCAGATCATATCAGATAATCAGTTTAAAATTGTTATTTTTTAGAAGATCATGCTATCATAAATGTCAGTGCTTCAATAGTAAAAGGCTATGAGTTTAACTGAAATATCTATTAAACTTTGTAACCATGCTAACAAACAGATGAAGGGGCCATTAGGAATCAAGGCAGTTATTCTTCATGTTGTGTTTGAACAGTGCACTGTCATGCTTGAGCCGAAGAGGTAAAGGAGTTCTTTAGGCAAAGCCCACAGAAAACAGATACTGAGTTGTTGCATATCAAATTTCCACCGTATTTATGTAGAATTAACATAGAGAACAGGTTTATAGGCTAAGCTTCTGGAGCAGAGGATAAGAAGAAGATAAGAACATTGATAGGACCAGGAAAGAAGGTGAAAGAGAAACTAAATTAATCCAAAGGTCAGTCCTTGGCCTGTAATTTCATTAACAGAGTGATCACACCTGGAATGGATACCCAAGTCTCATTACAAAGAAGTGATCTATGAGATCCTGATATACAGAAAACAGTAAAGGCTATGGAGGTGGTAATATTGAATACAGGACTAGAGAAACACTGGCTTCAACATGAGCAAGGTCTTAGAAACAGTATTGTTCACTATTGGACATGCTTGTCAAAATGATATTTAATGGTTAACCTGCAGAGGGGGGCAGGGGGTGGGGGGGTTAAGAAAGTCTTTCCTGAATCTCCGGGAGAGACAAAGAGCTCATACTCCCAGAGGAGCTGAGGGCATCCCAGCTCAGGAGGAGGATGCTGAAATCTTAGTTCCTCCCACCCGGAGCTAAGAACATTGTCATTTGCAGGCACAAGCCACCAGCTAGTCTTGCACAGGGAAGGAATTCTTAACCTTAACTCATATTCATATATGAAGATATTCAACAAATTGGAGACTACTAACTAAAACAATAGTTTAAAAAGTTACAGGAACTATATGAAATAAAGTATGTGAAGTCTGTACCCCAGAGCCAAAGATGGAACTGAAAAAGTTCAAAGGACCTCTTGTGTCTATTTGCAGATTAAAGTAGCTGAGAGAGATGAAGACGATACATGCTTTAATTCTACTCTTTGTGTACTGTGAGGCAGGTGCTCTGCATGGACGTGGCTTGTCCTCTTTGCTCCTCTTCTGAAGAATAAGCAGAGTTCCTTTGGATCTCATTGCAGAGTCTGGGGAACCAATCGTTTCAGGTATGTGCAGCTTCAGTAGGAACTGAAATTTTGGATGACTGTGGTAAACCAAACATGGTGTAGAGATAGGTACAACAATAATAGCCACAGATGTTCTTTTGAACTGAGGAATTAGAGTCAGTCTTATTCCCTGTTAAATGCTGAAAAATAAAAATTAAGGAGAAGGCAAAAAAGACTGTCAACCAGAAACAACTGTATACATGAAAAGCATTTTGCCTCAATTAAGGAAGGCTCTGTGTGGGTGACTCTTCTTGACTCGTATTCTAGGCATTGTGTAGAGAATTTACTGGGAATCAGGAGCAGAGACTTAACACCTCGAGATGGTAAATACCTTAACCAAAAGGTAGTGGTAAACCCCTTTGGGCAAAATAGCCCAGAAAAACCTATAATCATTATGGAGGAAGGATTTCATGAAGACAACCCCCTGTCCTTTACACCACTAAGTAGAGAAGATCATTTCAGCAATTAGGCTATTGGATGATTTTTCCCAGGCCTGAGAACCTGGCCATATTTACTGCTTCCCAGAAGAGTACAAAAAGCATTTGGGTATGGCAGTGGGGTAATAGAAAGATCCAGTTAAAGAAACAATCCAAGTGTAGAACTAGAGCTGGCAGGGTGAGATAGTTTGCCATACTGGCGTTAAAGATGGAAGAAGGTGTGGAAAGAAGAAAGGGCCAGATATTCCTCCAACAGTCACGAACGTGGTAGAACCACTTGAACAGAAAACCAAAAGCAAATTCTGTTTTTTTAAGGGTAAATTTCTAATTATCACATTATGTAATTATTTAATTATTGATATTTAATAGTATAATTCCAGCATTAATCAATAATGTCCTAATTAAATGTAGTTAAATGGTTGATTAATATAATTAATATTTACAATAATTATAACATCTAGTTATTACTACTACATCATTTAGTCACTCAGACATCTTACTGTTCCTGTCAGTTTTTAGGTAATTCAGATTTTTTATCAGAAAGAGTATAAGTAGGCTGAGGAAATGCTGCTCTCCTGGACAGTTTGAATTTTAACAAAATAGTTAAACCTTAAGACACAGGATCAAAGATCCCTTCCTCGCCTTCTGAAGTGAGAACTACCTTCTGTTTGAAATAACAATGCACGATGATAGAAATACGAGGTCTGTGCCATTGCCTGCCTTTGCAGTTAAGTCAGGGCCCAATTCTCCCCTACTCTGACTCTGTAATATGAAGGAAAGATGTTCTTCACTCCTGCTGTGGAGTTAATGCTTCAGGAGCTTGATGCAGAGGTTGTTCACATCAAACACTCAATAAATGCTACAGCCGGTGTGTTGTCATGCTAAGAGTCTTGGAATAGCAGCATTTCTGACATAACCCTGTCCGTTGACTTCTACTGTGGCCATTTGTTGAGGAAATCTGTGCCCTCCATCGGTGATGAGAGGGCATCCAAACCCATTCTTACCTCAAACTGGTTTGCTGCCTTTTTCCCCCATTATGAACCTCACATTAACCCTGTATATATATTTGTGTAAGGCATAATTGTTGATGCCCACGTCCCACCGTGAAGTCTGGAGGCTAATCTAGTGGGTTGTGAATGATTTACTCAAGAGTGGGTGCAGTTGTTAATGGCTTCCACTTAGTCGTCAGGACAAGGCCTTCTTTGCCTTGCAAAAACAACTTTTAACCTTTCCAGAAGCGCAGGCAGGCAACAGGAGGACAAAGCTGAAACCTTGCCCTGGATTAAGATAAAATTAACTAGCCCAGAGTGACTCCAGTATAAATGGATATCTTAGAAAGAGAGGTGGTATAAATGCTTTACTTCTCCAGTCAGTTTTCTTGTCTGAAAACACAGGGTATGCTCAAAGGCTAAGGCCCTGACCATGGGAGCTGAGTAAGCATCTAGCCATTTGTCAGGAAGACAGAGAGGAAGGAAGAGATGCCTGTGAGATGCCATCTTCAGTTTCCTTCCTTTCTGCCACCTGTGTCCTTATAAACCTCACAGCAGTGTTGTGGGCCTGGACGAACAGAAGGAACCCAGTTCTGCAGCTCCTCTGTAAATTAAATTCTTTTTGCTCTGACCTGTTCCAGATCACTACCAAATGTACTGCATACCTAAGATGATGGAAATCCATTTAACAGCAGTATCTTTGCACAGAGGTGGTTGCAGGAGGCTGACAGGTGAGTTACGGGCAGCATGTTAACAAGCATTTCCTTCATTGGGGAGCTATTAATCAGATGAATTTGCATCTGCTGTTTCGGATTCATAGGACCTGACAACTAAGAGACTGAACTATTACTGTCTTGAGTATTTTCTACCCCAGGGTGAGACTGCAGTTTGCTGCCAGGAGCTTTCCTTGTTTGGATGGGTATTCTTCTGATAAGCTAATATACATTTAGGATGAGTTGTGATGCTGGTAGTTTTCAGAAATAGCCCTTGAGATATTCTTGGCCACAGGCAGCTCAGAAGATTTGGGATAGTAACCATGACAGTGAATTCAGGAAAAAACCCTAGAGAAATACTCTTCAGGGGCTGGTAATTAGTGTCTATGTCAACAGGTGGTGTGCTGCACTTGTGGAGAACTGCTCTTGCTGATTCACTGTGGGTCATAAGGACTGGCATTTGGGAAAACTTGTTTCATTTCACCCAAAGAACCAGTTTCGGTAGCTTGAAAGCAGTAAGAGAAAATAAAATAAATATGTGTTTTTAAGATGGTGTTGACAATAATTATTGGAATGAATTATATGTATTTCAAATGCTTGTGTTCAAAACGGCATTCAAATATTGTATTTTTTTGTTTTGGTACTTGTATTTGGCTTAAAGAGAACCATTGTTTCATGAGTAGTTGGAGAGTATACTCAAGCATGGAATCACGTTTAGGAAATTTTGCTCATGTAATTCCTGTATTCTACCACCTATTTTCCAGGAAAGGACAAATTTATTCCAGCCTAAGAATACAGACATACAGTCATTTCTGCTGAAGATCTTCATTTATGCACCATATGTTGCATTCATTTTGCATCTGAGATTTATGGGGCACCAATACAGAAAATTAGTGGGTTTTTAAACCTGTGTGGTGGAAATGTAGATCTGTTAATCTGTTAATGTTGTTTTGTCACTTACTTGTATTAAAGGAAATGTGTCCATTCATAGCCTTTAGCACAGTATTCATATTTTAAACTGAGAAACACAGATTCTTAAGATAATTGTCAGTGGCTCATGATTCTCTTCCCAGTGAAGCAGCCTGCACAGTTACAACCATCCCTTCTACAACCACTTTCTGGGTTTTGAGTTTCTTTTCGCTCTGCATTGGTCAAATTATGGTGTTCTCATCACCTCTATTTTTTACCTACTTATGCCATGTTCATGCAAAAGCACAGGCTACAGAGAGCCCAACGTGCTGCCAGCGGAGCCTCCTGAAACGGGAAACGGTATGTATCAGCTTGACACTGGGCCCAGGAGAGCAACTTATGCTCAGGAAGAGCAAGGAAAGGGGAGACTGAATTCATCACCCCCTGGCAACTGCTGCTTTGTTTGATTCCCGTTTATCCGAATGATTCCCTCCATACTGGGATCGCAGGCTGACTGGGAGGGAGTTGTGCTTATGGAAACACATGCTTGTAAAAGTGCAAACCAGCCCCAAGAGCTGTTGCCCATGCCAACTAGTAAAATTCAGGTGTCAAAAGGACTATGTAGCAAGCCCAGTTCATACAGCAGAGGCACTTTAAACACTTCTGAAGACTTTTTAGGAAGATTCATGGATACAGTAAGGAATATTTGCACTGGAGACTTCAGGCTTCAGTTTAGATGCCATTCGAAGCATCTACTGACAGGAGCCTTTTAATCTCTGTTCATCTCCCGAGGCGATGGCATAAGAGGAGCTGACAGACAGGACACATTTATTGATCGCGTAAGTGGGTGATCAGTCCCGCAGATTCCAGGGAGAAAAATGCTCTGAGTGCTGCAGTACTTTCATTTACACAGTTGTATCACAACCGAGCACCGTGCATGTCAGTGGCTCCTTAACCTCTCTTACGCAGCTTCTCCAGCACTTCTGTTCTGATGCCGGCCTTGCTGCAAACTTGATCTTTCACTTAGTGACTCCAGCTGTTTTCCTTTCCTTCCAGATTTCTTTAATGTTCTGAATGCAAACTTTAATCTGTTTTAACCCTACTGTTTCAGCAAATTTATGCTAATGGTCTAGTTGCATTACTGCTGATGCATACCTGCTCATAATTAATTCCCCAGAGATAATCCTTATAGGGAGGCAGACCACTCCCAAAGATGATTAATCTCACTTTACCAGAAGTTTATTCAACATTTTATATTCCTGATATTAGACAATGTGAAGGCTCCCCGCCTTGTCTGCAGTTCATCTCACTCATTTTCAGCTACAATCCTCGAGAGGAAAGACAGTTTCTTCAGTATTATACAAAGCATAAGAAAAATGTTTGTGCAGTAAGTTCTAATGAGCTCAAAATCTGCAGGCCGAACTGGGTATCGTCTCCGTGCTAATGAAGCTAGAAGTTGTGAGGTAGGTGCTATGTATTTTTTCTGGTTTAATTTCTAAATGATCCACTTTTGTGGCAAAGGTGTGAAAACACAGAAGAACTTGGATGTCACCAACGGGCTGGTAGAAAGGAAGCATTGTCTGCCTAGCAGGATATGCCATGGAATAGATCAGAGAGCAAAGGAGAAATTGGAAGATGACAGAAGTGACAGGATTTGCCCTTTGTAGTTTCCTTTCTAAACCTCAAGTGTTACTTTAACCGTTGGGTTTTTTTTCCTTCCCAGGCAGCAATAGTCGACCTCCCAGTCCTAGCAATAACCTTTGCGTACATGCTAGCGGATTACATAGACTAAGGGATGTAATTTTATCTTTTCAGTCCTTGTAGGAACTTCCTGGCTTGTAGCTAATCTACATGAGAAAATAAACTCTCACCATTTTAAGGCATTTAATTATTTTTCTTACAACAACCACAAAAATTGTATTTTAAAATACTAAGGAAATTATTGAAATGCTAACACTTTAAGAATCATCATTGTCCAATGAATAAATGCATGTATTTACCTGCAGTATATTTTACTCACTCAAGAAAAAATGGGCTGTATTTTATCATGGCATATCCTTTTACCAATTCAGCACATAGCTGTGGGTGTGTAGCAGCTGCACTTTGTTTTGGTATTTGACCTTTCTTCCTTAACTCTTTGCAAGCAAGAATGAAGAACTTTCCTTAGAAACAGGTTTTAGTGCTTATTCCTCCTTGCACCATGTGGAGCTGCCTTCAGACTCTCAGCCACCAGCCTTTGGAGTGGTGCTTTCTTCAGGTTACAGGGATCTTCTTCGGGATGTGTTCTTCACACTTCCCTGTGGGGGTTCCTGCTGACTAAGCCTGTCTCACCTCTCCCCTTACCTGCTTTTGCTGTTGTTTTCATGGTCCTTTGTGTGTTCTCCCAAGTGCCTTCCCAATTCCAAAAACATGGCTGTTGGAATTGCAGTTCATTTAGGGTTTGCAGAAAAGCACCGTATGATAGCAGTCTCTTAAAAGGCCTCAGATAAGAACAGTCTTTGCTTCTCGTAGTGTTGTGATAGTAAATTATTAAGGTTAGCAAAAGAGGATAGTTCTGTGTCTCATACAGAAGTGAATGAATTATAAGAAGGCCTAACAAGCCCTGACCTCCCTGAGAAGACAACAAAATTCAAGAGATTCCTCACATAGGCTTCTGCACATTATTTCAAAAGCACACAGGCACAGTTCTGCTGATTACAGCACGGCATCAGGCAGCACAGCTCCCTCAACACCAAGGAGCTTTCTGTCTTCAAGTGTAAGACAGAAGCTTCATTTTCCTTCTACCTTTAAGTGAGAAAATGATCCTTCTTTCAGCCATTAATCCTACTTAGCATTTGGAAAAAAGGAAGGAATTACTTCTGTTTCTGAACTTCTCATGCTATGAGGCACAGAGTTACTAAGTTTCTTGTGGACTTTTCAAAAGGTAGTGTTGAAATGAAGAGTCAAGTAGACAATTACACCCTTAAGACAGTTGTAAGCGGTCTTCCAATGCTCTACGCAAATGTTTTAGAGCAACCTTAGGGTTAAGACAGTTGCAGTAATGCAAATGTATTGTAAATTCTGGGTATGAATATCTGCCAATGCATCTAAGCAAGTAACTTAACTCATTAAATAGTTTCTTTTGGAACACTGGACATGCTTTATTTCATTTTTTCACAATTTATTTAAACATCTCACATATACAAAATACATTTTCTTTTTTTTTTGAGAAATGATGATTTTTTTTTAGCCATTGTAGAAGATGGAAATGAGATTTGAAAGCAGGAGCACCTGATTTCGGAGGAAGAGGACAAAGATGAGGAAAAATGATCCACATGCTTAAGCTGTGGGTGAGACAGGACATTCTAAGTTTTGAGACAGACTTCAAAGAAACAGAGAAGTGATACTTTAAATGCTACTAGCACCATCAAAGTTCAAGTATTGGAAAGATACTTTGTAATAATGCAATTAGCACCACTGTATTTTGAGTGGAACTCAAAGTACCTCAGATCATACGGAGAAGTACCTACAAAAGATGTGGATCACGCTTAGTGTATGAGGTAGTTTAAACCTTTGGAAGTCGTGGTTTTAAACTTCCTCTGTGGAAGATATTCAAAGGCCACAAGTGGTGCAAACTTTCATGATTTTTTATTTTGGTTTTTTTTCTTTACAAAGGTTGACATTTCCCAAAGCAAGGTGTTAAAATCTTGAAAGACTTCCAAGTCCTTTTGGGGCTGTATTAAATTTCATTGCACAATGCTCCAATCAATTCTTCTCCTTCTCTTTCGCCCAGAGTTTAAGCAAGTAGATGAACAGAAGAAATGGAAGGAGTCAGCTTTCATTATAAAAAGAAATGACAAGAGAGTAATTTGGGAGAGGCTTTAAGTTAATTTTAGTTCATTCATTTGAAACAGACTGGGCCAATGTCCAAACCGAATTCTTGGTCAGCGCCGCCAATATCCAAAGGTGCAATGTCAAGGATGGGCAAGCGAGATGGCTTATTTGTTCTGTATTCAATGATCGTTTTGCCCCACTGATTGTTCTTTCTCTGCAAGAGAACATTCATTACCATTGTTACTGCATTTTTCATGGTACTGAGAGTTGTTTCACCTGAATGGATAATTTCTGAAATAATTTCATATTAATTTTGCTGCCATTGTTTGCAAATCAGATACTGATATCCAACTTTTCAGATCTCTGATACAGAGAAAATATTTAATCTTCTGAAGTCATGTGTGTGATGCTCTACGTAAGCTACCGTATTATTCACACTGATGTTAAATCCTCAGAGAAACCTGCCTGAGTTTTTCAAGACTTAAAGATCCTGCCCCTCCTACAGCTTGTGCACCATTTCCTCATCAATCTTCAGCTTACACAGAATTTGGGTCTAGTCCCTCTGAAAAGCTTTTTCTTTTTTGCCACAATGCACAGTACAAGGTAGGATTTGTTTGTACCCCAGTCCTTCCCACTTGTTAAAGATCTGGCATAGTTGGTTTTGTAGGCTATTTATCTTCACTGGATAAAATTTTGCTGGTCTGACTGATAACCTAATTCTGAATCAAAGCACAACTCTGTCTCTAATCACATGCTTAAACATGGGCAATCATGGTGTCCACAGTTTCTGCGTTACTTACAGAGCAGCCATCCTCAAGAACACTGAAAGTGAATCTGCTGTTGCCTTCAGCTCGTAGTTCAACATCGTTGGATCCCTGCAGTATAACAGCCTTTTTAAGGTTGCCAGTTTCCTCATCCATGTAGGCAATGCTGTTCTTGCAGTGGTAGGTGATGTTCTGGGAGGCATGGTTGGCCAGCAGACGCATAAAGGCAAGTTGGGTGGCCATATCCTTTGAGGTCACTCCTTCATCATTGTATTCAAACTGAAAAACAGAAAGGAGGCCAGTAAATTGTACTGCTGGGGAAAGGTGGATGTTTGTAATGGAAGTATGAGATATTTGCTCTAGGAACATGGAAAAAAAAAAAATCACGTAAGTCTTCAATCATTTGTCTATAGCAACTCCAGAGCTAAAAAGCACCAAATAAAACTAGTAGGAGGTAGGCTGAAAACCAGACACGAGTGGATGTAGTTAAATCGTAGAATTCTGTTCCAAGATAGGGTGTTAACGGTTTATGTGGATTCAAAGACAAGATCAAGGAAGAGAAATCTATTGTTTCCATAGGTACACAGAAACAATGCCTGTCTCAAGAAAACCCTGATATTTTTGTTTCTGAGTCTAACAGAATAGTGTCTATGGATATTACAAATGTTTACTTCATTCTTATATTCGTTTACAGCATCTACTTTTAGCTACCCTAAGAAACAAGACCCTAGACTGTTCTGACCCAGTGTCATCAGTCTTACATTCTTACATTAAAGATCTTGGACACTGCAATTTCATCATAAGATCAACCCAGTTTCATTTAAGAATTATGTAATTAGATCTCCTCAGCTGTACAAAAGTGATTTATTTGCAATTGGCTGGTATAGTGTCTAATGTGCAAGTAGATATATTTTTTTTTTTTTTTACTTACACTAGCAATTCTGAATGTTACGGTGGCATACACTCAGGATCTGGGATGTGTAATATAAATATCTTTCCAGGAACAGTGTCGTATGTAAAAATTTACAACTAAAAGAATAAGCAAAGATATTTTTCTTACGTTTTCAGACAGTTTCTGGAATGTCTCTATACTAGTGTACCGTATTCCAGTCCAGGCTTCCCTTAGCAATAGCCATTAGTCATGCTGAATCAATCATTTGCAGACACCAAGAAAAATTAGAACATTACTGAGAAATCCTTTCAACAAATTGTGATCCAAACCAGAACTGGAGCTCTGTTCCCTTGAGATAAAAGGTCGTTCCCTTTTTCACATTTCTCCTCTAAGAAAGTTTAATTTTTGTGTTTGCTTGCTCAGAGTCAGTGAATTGGGAATTCTTCAGACAGCACTGTAGGAAACAATCATCCTCCTATACACCACTTACCTGGCTGCCACCATTGATAGTTTCACCAAACCATACGTGCTTCTTGTCCTTTGGATTCTTGTTGATGTACCAGTTCTTAGCGGGAATATTGTCAGGGTTGGCATGGATGCAAGTCTCACCAGTAGCAAAGTCACAGTATGCTCTAATGGCATCTGCAGAGCAGCCTTGGTTAGGATCAATCCAGTAGAAGCCTGCCATCGAGGAAAGAAATGCGAACAATAGTTCACTCAGCCTAACATTTGCAGTTTATATTCACTTGTTTGATATAGGAACTCAGAGAGAGGTCATAAATATCACAACCAGGTACAATATTAAGGTGATAACTGAGATAAAGACGTATCTTAGATTGTTAATGTATAAGAAACTGTATCTGAGAGCTAGGGTTAAATAAACTTTGTATTATTTTGAAAAATTATTGCAATAATCATGCAACAATAGCTATAAAGAGCTTTTCAGAATTTCTTTGTATCTGTTTTCAGTGGTGGCACAGAGAACTTCTTCATTGGTCATTTAGTATTTTCACTGGGTGGCCAAGGATACCATTCATCAAAGAAAGCTAATAAGCTGGAAGTATGCCCTGAGCCAGAAAGGGCAAATATCTGGCAGTAACATACCGCTGCTCCATTCTGGGTGGCTAAGTCTTAGGTCACGACAGGTACGAGCTGGGTTCTTTCTGGAGCCTTCTGGGGTCAGCAGGGTCTCAATTTGGTTGTTCAATGTTTTCAGAGTGGCATCAACTTCATAATCTTTGGGTCTGAGAGAAGGCTGATCAGCCCGGTAGTATTCTGCATCATAGCCAACTTCATATCCACCACCATTGGGACCAGGGGGACCAGGAGGACCAGGAGGACCAGGAGGACCCTAAAGTTTTTCAAAAGCAAAAGACAAAAAGCATTCTATTAGACGTATGGTTCTCTCAATTAAGTGCTTCCACATATGCATAGTCCTACTTAACTCCTAGCACCATTAGCTCTAATCTGAGGCAGCACAGATGGACTTGCCCTGTGGTGAATACTATGGGCTCAAGCAGTAGAAGATGCACAGTGTAGGACTACCACATCTTCTTTGTGTATTTGCTGTCTGGACATAAGGACTGAACAAGAACTTCAGGTTTAGGCCTATTAGGGAAATGTTTAATGTTAAATAACAACATACATTTGGAAGTTGGGGTTTTTTTTAATAAATAAACCCACATATTTTCCTAAACTGCTAGACTTTTGAAGTGATTTTCTTGTAACTGTGACATAAATGTGTTAAATCAACAAAAAATAAGCTATACTCACAGCAGGACCTTGGCTACCATGAGAGCCACGCACACCAGCAGGGCCAATAGGTCCAGGGAGACCATTGCGACCGTCTTTACCAGGAGGACCAGAAGGGCCAGGTGGACCCTAAAATGAAACTCGAACAATTTAATGACAGTAGTAAACACTACAAATAGAGATTCATATAAATGGGAGTGTACATATATATATTGCACAAAAGGAATGGGAGAGTTATTTGAATATGCTCTTAAATTCACATACCCTTGGGCCAGCAGGGCCATTGTTACCAGGAGGACCTTGATCACCATGTTGGCCCTATTGGGAAAGATACATGCATAGTCATTAAAAAAAATGCAGTGGCACACATTTGTATTCACATGATTCAAGAGGAAGGTATAGTCAGCATGTATACTTGGGCTCAGAGAATGGGAATCTAGGGCTAATGGCATTTAGTGGAGTTGGGGTGTAAAATGCCCATTTTGGGGAGGGAGGAGAGAGAGTGTAAAGAGGTATTTAAGGAGATAACCTGTAAAATTCTCAATATTGTTTCTTTAGATTTTCAGAGAAGGCTTTAAAATAGAAGTCAGAATTCCTAAAGTGGATACTAGAATTTAAAGGGAAGAAAATCTACAAATTACTTCTGCTTCTCTGTGATACAAAGGCTTTACAATTTCTGGCCAAAACAAGAAATAATATTAAAAGAAAAGCACAGCTTTTTGAATTCTGTGCTAGCCAAATGCAGTCGAGTTTCAGGGCAGCTAATAGTACTCACAGTTCTAAAGCCAACTGTCAATAACAATATCAAAATTTGCCATTTTATGTGAAGGGTGTTGAGTGTTAAAGAGAATCTTACAGCCTCTGAAAGATGATGCAGCGTGGGGTAAGTGGCATCAACCTGCTGGGTTGTGCATATGTAGTTCCACACTAGGGTGACCTTATTTCCTTTTTTTGCTCTTTATATTCAAAATCCTGAAAATCATTTACTTACAGCAAGACCAGGAAGACCCTGCAATCCATTGTGTCCCTTCAAGCCAGGCAGACCTCTATGCCCCTTATCACCAGGTTCACCTTTCTCACCACGTGGACCTTGTGGGCCCTAAGAAGGGATATAGGTGTCAGAGGAATAAAAAAGAAGGCTTCAAGTATATACTACTGTCAAAGCAAGAATTAAGCATGAGCATTCTATGTTATGCCACAGGTTGCCCCTGATATATATATGTACATTCTGTTAACACACCCAGGAATAGTGTCAATCCCAAAAGCTTCAGGATCGGTCCCATAAGAGAGAATGCTGATCGAGATTCTAGGTCTATAAATATTTACAGCTCCATAGGCACTACTTTTTGGGCCTGTATCTTGAACACAGTTATGAATTCTTATTAATAAAGTGTGTCTTCTCTTCTTGCATCAATGTGGTAATGTATTTAGAAATCAGACTTACAGCAAGACCTCTTGGACCAAAAGCACCAGCAGGACCGACAGCACCAGCAGGACCCTAAAACAGGAACGGAAGATGCATGTCACTGCTGCATATTATACCTAATAAAGGTTCCATGCTCAACACATCTCTGCAGAAAGCAAAGTAATTATCCACGTATTGCAGAGGTTTGAGGCATAATGTATATGTATATGATGGACAAATGTTAGTCCTGTGTCAATCAGAAAAATTAAGGTCTCATCAACTTACAGGATCACCACGGTTTCCAGGCTTTCCAGAAGGACCAACTTGGCCATGAGGACCAGGAGCACCCAGAGCACCACTGGGACCAGGGCTACCAGGAGCACCACGCTCACCCTGGGAACAAAGGAATGCAAAAAGGGAGAGAGTGTGTTACTACTGACTTACACATATTGGAATATTTCTTCCACGATTATGAAATAAAAGAAAAGATCAAGTTACCTTGAAACCAGGAGCACCATCACGGCCTGGAGGACCATCGTTTCCAGGATTGCCCTGTTAAAATGCCGTGAAAAAAATATTAAATTCCATCAACCTTCATCTCACACAGAACTGTGTGTCACTCTAATTGCTCCCAATGAATAAGAAGACATTAAGACGGGAAAGCATAAATCTTGAAGGTAACAAACTCTTCCTTATAGATGCCATGCTCAAATTCCTTAAATATATTAATGTTCTCAGAAAAGTAAGATGGTCTTCAAATGTTTAGGTTTTACAAGTTCAGTATAGAAGACAATTACTGGGTTTTACTATATTTCTTTAAATGAAAAGGTCAAGACAATAGTGGTCTTTAGCACTCCTGTAGCTTGCACTCCTGTAAAACTGAGACCTACTTTTTAGACAAAAAATGCAAGTGGTGAGAAAGAGACTTAAACAGTAGTCACAGCTGAATTACTTTGTTGTGGTACTTCACAAGCTTAAATGTCTTCCTTTGTGAATGTTAATTTCACTTCAGCTGTTTCACTGTGTACACTAGCAAACATTTTCCTTCAGAAAATTCCCATGGAACAGAAAGTTTTTCTTTTTGAAATCCTGTAAGTCTCAGGAACTTGCAGGAGTCCTGTATTAACAATGCTTCAGGTTACCAAATAAGCTTCCCTGATAAGGCTCAGAGAAAGCTTTACATAGCTATCCTAACAGGAGACAAGACAACATGTTAATATTTTACTTTAACTGTTCTTAAAGTGTAAGTCATGTATAGCCACTGTATGGATACCCTTCTTCAGGGTGAACTACTAACTTGGAAGCTTAAATTGGATGGATAAGTTTATTTGCTGCTCTATGAAGAGCTGGGAGCAGGGCCCTGTCCTCCAAGTAATCACCCATGAGGCAGGGCATTAGAGAGAGCAATTGTTCCACTCCAGTGTTCCCACACTCCCCCTTCTGCACAGGGCTTGACTCCTCCATTGTGTCTTAACCTGCACTGATCTCTGCTGTTCAGCAGTACCTGCCACACAGGCCAGAGTTTGTTGTGTCATGTTTTTAGCCTACAAATGCACTTTACATTGTGATAAGGGAATGCACATTGGAAAACTTTATTTAGCTCAACCACAATGTTAACGTGTATCTGTTTTGTTAGGACTCCAAAACAGTGCTGAGTGTTGCATAAGTCCAATAACTGAATTCCAACATTTTGTGTAATGTCCTTCACATGCCTTCTGAGTGGGCTTTAAGTTAAAAACCACTTTGTCTTTAATACCACGAATCACTAGATCCCTCAAGTAAAAGTGACTGCAATTTTTATACTTCCTTGAAAGATACGTATATAGCATCTAACATGTTTAAGAAAATTCGCTGATAACAGCTTTCCTGATATATTCTTCTCTATAGCCAAAACCTTATCCTCTGGGATGTACTATTTTTCCCAGCTCCAACAACAAAGTAATCTTTTCCCCACTCCATCTTTCATGGCAATTAAGTAAAAAGTCAAAAGATTCTGACAGTGACTCCAGCATGTATTTCAGATACAACTTGTGCCTTGAAGAATTTGCCACCTAGTTGGGGATGGGGAGGGGAATCCATGTCTACCAGAATCCTGTTATAATTTTCCCTGAAACCACCAGCAGGTACAAGTTTGCTAGCAAAATAGCCTCCAGTTGCATCCATTTTTTAATGGGTATTTGTCTTTGGCTCAGAATAAAAGAAAAGCAGTCCTGAAAAGAAAATAAGACAGCTTACATCACGACCAGCTTCACCAGGAGCACCGTTTGGACCAGGAGAACCCACAGGACCAGAGGGACCACGGGCACCAGGAGGACCAGAAACACCCAGGGGACCAGGTTCACCCTAATACAGGAACAGTGGTAACAAAATGTGACATTGTAATACAATGCAAACCAGTCTTCCAGAACTTTTGGCCTACACGTAAGAGAAACATTTCTCTGCAATGGATTCTGGAAGTGAAAGAGAACCAGGACACAAGAAACATATCTAACTATACTAAATATTATCTTTATTCTAAAGTTTCTACCTCTTCTGTCAGAAACCTCTGATGCCATTCAAAAATATGCTCACCTGCAGACACAAGTCTTGTTTGCCTGCAGCAAGCAATAATTTCTTCCACTGCTCTGTGTCTGTTAGGTCCATATCCTCTGTTTGCAGCAGCAACAGAAACAGCAGAATCTACATCTCCTTTTCCCTGGCCTCCCATAAGAGGAAACCTCAACTTTTTTCTTTACACATATCTGTTTAAAGCAGTTAACTAGTCATATACTCACTGTTGCTCCAGAGATGCCTGGAAGACCACGTTCTCCCCGAGAGCCAGGCAGACCAAGGATACCAGGAGCACCAAGAATACCTTGAGGACCTGGGCTACCAGGAGGACCCTATAACATGAAGAGAATGTTATTTATATTTGTTATTTATATTAACAGAGAAAAATAAATTTTTACGGCCCTCCACATTTCTCATTTGTTTTGCTCTATAGCAGTACTGTTTTCCAAGGATCTCGGGTGTGTGTCAGTGCTAGTTCCTGCATGGAAGAAGTTGCAGCCAAGCCATATGACTTTAAACTACAAAGCTAAAGGTCTGTAAGAACGTGATGCCAGTCATGCTCCCCTCACAACTGTTTTCCAGGAAAAATGCTGTTTCTGAACAACACTATACACATGCTTTTTCCTTTCCCATTCAATAACAGTGGGTGATGCATGAAAATCGGAGTATTCAGTAAGAGAAGATGACTGTGCAAGAAGATTCCACAGTGAAGAGAGTCATCGTGAGACAGGCTTAGAGGATATCTAGCTGGTATCTGACATCTCCAAACAACCCTTAAGGCTCTCTACTGACCATCTGAAAGGTAAAGTTTGTTTAGTTAAGTGACTTTTCCATTTCCTTAAATTTGAGCATGTGTGGCGCTAAACTTGGTGCAAGTAATCAACCTGACAGATTACCCTAAATTATTATCCTAACTTACAGTCAGGCCTACTAGTTCAATTCTTTTTCATAACTGAAATTAAATTAGAACATAAAAATTACAAAGTGTATTGCTTTATACTGGACATGAAAGGGCAAATTTTCAATTGTCACCTACAAAATTTTAACATACATGTCTGACAATGACACTGAAGATTTCATTCTTAGCTGCAACTTCTGCAGATCACAGAAGAAATTTCCATAATTTTTTATTGAGCAACAACACAGTGGTAATTCAAACAAGTGCATGCTTACATAAGACAGGAATGTGCCTGACAGAAAAAGCCAGTAATTCTGGATGTGCAAGCTTAAAGACAAATTAATTTATCTATTTGCATAATTCTAAGCCAATCTGGGGCCAGACTTTAACCTTGTGATCCCCACAATCAAGAGTTTCTGATGCAGAAACAAATCAAGATTGCTGTAAATGGATGTTGACATGTTTCTCCTTTCTCCATCCATGATGCTCAATTTTAGAGCAGGAGATTCTGCTTCCCTTTCTTAGCCTAAGTAGCAATTTCTTCTGTAGTTAGCCTTGTTGCTTTCATTTGGGCTACTTGCAGAGAAAGAGGCAACTCACAAGAAAAAAAAAGAGAGAAAAACCTGACCCAGAGATCAGGTTCACTTTTATGGCATGTTTGTCAAACATGTCTATAAACAATTTCTTGAGTCTCAGTGGAACTTCTACTTAAAAGCTTTGCTAAATTTGTGTATAAAAGAGAAAAGCCCTTAACAAATACCAAAAGCATCTTAAAAGCCGTAACATTTACATGAAGAGAAACATTTTTAACGAGATGTAATACTCAGTAACTTACAGCAGCACCAGCCTCTCCAGATGGACCTTTCTCACCAGCAAAACCAGGTGGGCCAGCAATACCTTGTTCACCAGTACGGCCAACTGGACCAACATCACCACGTAGACCTCTGGGACCATCTTTGCCAGCTGGGCCAGGAGGACCAGGGGGACCAGTGATGCCCTAGGATTGAGTATGAATATGATATCATTACAGTATAGACCGATTAACTGGGGAGAACAGAAATAAATTTGGTTTTATGTCCATGTACAAAACCTGTGCTTTGCAATAAACAGGTTATCAGCTGTTCTGAAGCAGCAACTTCTATTGCTTTTGTTAGCAGCAGACAGCTGGAATCAGTAGAATTACTGGACCGGGAGATTTATTTTTTTTACTTAGTGCAGGTGAAAGTGGCAAAATTTGGTGGGAAAATATTGATTTGGCTCTGGAGACATTAATTGCAACTACAAAATCTATGAGAAAAACCTCTTCCAATTCAACAGGATTATTTGCTTTGGATACTGGGATTTACAATGTATTTAAATGTCGGGTATCTAAGGAAAGAAACTGCCTTTTGGTAAAGGTTGGAAACGCCTTTGAAAAGAAAAACTACAAATGTCAATTTGAAATGAGACTTTCTGGCTGAAAAATAAAGCAGCAGGGATTCACATTCTTAAACACAATGAGAGGTTGCCCTGCTTAAGACAGGGGTTGGAACTGCAGATACTTTAGAAAGTGTGGATACAAGATAACTTTAACATTCTTTTTCAAATAGGACATGATCTTCTCATTCCACTCGAAACGAGTGGCTATGCAGTTACTCAACGGTGAACAAAAGCAAAATAAACACAGATTTTTACAAATGGTTAGGCACCTCAAGATGCAGAGTGATGTTTGATGGATTGTAAAAATCCCACAAATTAAGTGCGTAACTCCCACTCTGGGAACTTAAAGAGTTAAGAGACTTTTTCTTATCTCATCCAGTCCTATAAGGATCCGAGGTGATTCCAGTGCAGTTAGAAATTGTGTCCATGTAACAAAAATGAGGATTATCCCTAAGCAATGCAACTTCTGGCTTATCTCTCATTAGAACTTCTTCATTTGTTACTTACAGCAGGGCCAGGAGGACCAACTCTTCCAGCAGCACCAGGGAAACCAGTCATGCCCTAAAAATAAAAGTGAAAAGGAAGATTTGGTTTAAAGGAAACAATGACTTCATGAAGAGCAACAACATCAGTGACAAAAGCCTGAAGACTTACAGGAGGACCAGCATCACCACGAGGGCCAGCAGGACCAGCAGCACCAGCGGGACCCTATGTATGAAGGATTGAAAAAAACCCAGATGAATCAAGCAAACAGTGTTAACGTTCCCTATTTAGAATAAGGGCTCAGTCTCACTCTTACAAAAGTTAAGGGCGATTTTGCTTTTTACTTTAACAGGAGGAGGACTGGGCCCAAACCCATAATTCCTGTCCTGATACTAGGGTAGTAAATTCTCGCAGACATTTTAAATCAGTATTGTAAGGACTGAGAAGAGTTGCATAAGGCATTTATGATTCAAATGAATTTGCCTTGCAAATGTTATGTCCATCTAAGCAAATCTGGAAGTCAAAATATGAAAGACATAGTAAGGCAAAGAACAGGAAGTCCTCTGTTTGCACTGTATGACTGACAGAGCCAGGGCCTGGTATTTCTCTATTAGAATCACACAGCAAGAACCCCAAGCCATGTTATCCTGCAGCACTTACAGTACTTGAAATACCAGGGCCTGACTTTCTGCATCATTTCAACCAGTTCCCCGATAATGGGCTGCATGTATGTGAAGCAGTATATACCTTTGGGCTATAAAGGTGTTAGCACATGACAAGCCTGCGTGCAAGTGGGTGCACAGACAAATTTGCACATATGCTTCTGGATGACTGGGTCTGAAAAGTCAGACTGCGACAGCACCTCATGTCTTTGAGAGAAAGATACCAACATCCTCAGCTCAGAACCTACCCGCAATCACCCTCTGAATGGTCCAAGATAGACTGATTTTGCTGATCTTCAGGACAAGTTGAAAATCAGGTTTGTGTTTGTTTTTTTTTTCTTCATTTCAGTTCCAGACTCACGATCTGAGCCCACATAAATAGACTGACAACGTTTATATAATGTGTGAAAATCAGTACGGTGACTTTCCTTGCAACCCAGTTTGAAGTTTTGTTTCTTACTTAATTACCTTTCCAAAATTCAAGGCCTTCAGGCTAGAATATTGCTTGCATAGCACAGTTAAGAACTATGCATTTTACAAAGACACAGTTCACTTACTGGTGGTCCAGAAGCACCAACTGGGCCAATAGCACCTGTTGGTCCAGTTTCACCCTTAGGTCCTTTAGGCCCACGCTCGCCTTTAGCACCAGGCTGACCAGCTGCACCCTATGGGCAGAAAACCACACAGAACAAGGAGTTGGAAAAGCATGAAAAGGAAATAGAGGAATGGCATGGCATCAATAAGAGGAAAGCGCAAAAAATACTCACAGGAGGTCCAGCAAATCCACTAGGACCTACAGGACCAGGCTCACCGCGTTCACCCTAAAGAGAGGACAAAGAAGAGAGGACTGTTGGAATGGGCTTTAAAAGGGCATTTTTCTGAACATCATGTCTTTGACACAGGAATAATTGTAGGAATTGCTACCTACAGGGATGCCACGGGCACCAGCAGGACCAGCAGGACCAGCAGGACCTCCTTCACCCTAAAACAGATGGCAGAAAACATTATGACACTGTGGGGGAAGGCCACACTACAGTAAGAACAGGGGTGATCTTTTTGGTACAGATGCATATAGTCAGTCTCCTCGTGTCTCCAATGGAGAGGGTGTTACTGAAAATGCTTCTGCTTTGACCCATCCTGTATTAATAATTTCTAACAATACTCAGACAGGATAAAAAACCATTCTGAGCTAACGTGTGGTTGCTCATTACCACATCAAAACCTCTTCCCACAGTGTGAGGAGGATTGTGGAGATTAGCCTGAACTGGAAAGAATTCAGACAAAGCCTAAATCAGAATCTTCTCCCCATATAACCCACTGCCATGTAGTTGTGCATCCCTTCCCTGCCCTTTTAGCAAAAGGTTTGTGGTGCTATGGCAAACTTGACTGAATAGTTCTACAGTACCAATAACCTTTGCCTCCCAAATGTGAAAAACTTGCAGAACTTGTGCATACTAGAAAGATGGAATTGGTTGTTATGGAACTCCTCATCTTAAATATTCATGTGTGGGTAAACTGTATAAACAAACTCTTTCATTCAAAGAGTAGACTTACCCGATCACCAGCACCACCAGCAGGGCCAGGAGCACCAATAGCACCAGGGAGACCCTACAGGTCAAGAAACAGGACACCATTTCTAACAAAGTGTAAGCAGGAGTGACTACTTTTAATATTTTTTCTCTTTCCTCCTCGAGACAGGTGTGTGACTTTCTTCCAGCTGTTTTCAATATAAAAGACACATGATTTTATAAAACAAAATCTATTCTGTTATTTTCCTTCCAAAGTATGAATTCTAGGACAGGCAGTCAAAATCTCAAATTAATGGTAATTTTGTGTGGCTTTGCACGCTGCCTTTAGAATTAGCTGTCTGGACTGAGCCTATGAAGTTAAAGAGGATAATGTCACACTGAATAACTGTCTATGAAACACAGGGTTCTCTGCTGATGTCATTTCCCTGCTTGTGTGCATAAGAATCGCTTTTCTCTCTCCCCCGCCAAATTCAAACATCCCTGGACAAGGTGCAACAAAATCATATTGTATCAAAAGTGATCAGATATAAGTGGAAATGCAATACAGTGAGAAATGTAAGTCCTGAATATCCTTTTTAGTCACTTAAGTTCTGAGGTGTAGCAAGGTAAACTCAAGTAGAACCAAAAGATACTTACACGAGCACCATCTCTTCCTGTTGCACCAACATCACCTCTCAGACCTGGGGGACCCTAGAATACACAGAGGGGGAAAAAAAAGCATTATATTGGTAATGAACACAATAGTTTGTATGAAAGAAGTCTTGAACTGTTTGCTGAGTATCCATGTATTTATTACTTGCATATCATACGAGATGCTTATCATGCTTGGTTTTTTGGGGAATGGACTTTGATTATTATTTCATTCTTATTGCTGAGTATGTACTGACTTGCAAAGCGAGTATTTGCAGACAAAGGGGACTGACATGCTTTTCAGTATTATAAGCCTGCCTCTTTCATGGGAAATCTACTTAGTTTCCCCCAGGTGGCAAGAATTTTGAATGGAATTAAAAATACAAACCCAAGTATTTACAATGAATGTAAATTCCCCCTCCAAATCCCTTTTCTTTTGGTCAAGAAATAACCATACATAAAAATTCTTTCGGGTATTCATGTTACACTTTCTGTTTGAAGGAGGAAAACAACCGTTAAACAATGATGTCACATGAATGGTCACATAAAACGCCGTATTTTTCGTATCACAAAAAGTTACATCCAGGCTATCACTAGTGTCAAGAAAACAAGTTTCTCTTTTTTTTTTTTAATACATCCTACTCTTCTGCATTAATCCGCATGTCAGTACATAGTGTTTTATAAAAAATTGCAAGCAATTTTCAGCTTAATTTCCTTACAACTCCATTTATGCTAAATGACTATGGATTTTCTTTAGTCAAAACAAACAAAGCAGTTCTAGAAATCTCAGTTTAGAGTTTAAACAATGAACAGAAGAGAATACAGAAGGAGACGTACATAACAAGATAAAAACCAATTTTATAGATAATTATATGGATAAAGCAGAGGTAGCAACAGGACTTGCAACCAGACTTCACAGCTTTATATAAGGGCTTATGTTGGCTAAAATGTTTCTGATTTTATAGTAAACTGATATAATCACAAAATTTTTGTAACTGATTTACTTATAGTCACTGCACCTACAGCAGTCAAGGATTTGATCAGAGACTCAGTCCTTTGTGATAAGTAGGCCCATTCCTACTATAAAGCCTGTACTCAACGACAGCTTTAGTATTTCTTTGGTAAAGATAAACTCATTGTTAACCAATCTTGTGAGGAACTAACTGCCACTTAAACCAATTGCAAATGCTGAGCAAAGATCAAAATACAACCTTAGAAAAGACTGTCAGTCTGTTAGACCAACAAAACCTCTGCTTATTGACTACTAAGTAATAAGAGTTTCACAGTAAATGAAAGTCGCATCGGGATAACCTGCAGGTTTTTTTAAGTTAATGGAATTCAAGCATCTCCCAAATCTGTGCATGCAGTAACAAAGCAGGTTGTCCACCTTACCTTTTCACCCTTGCCTCCCGGAACACCAGCAACACCTCTCTCTCCTGGGATTCCACCAGGGCCAGCAGGACCAGGACCACCAGCAGCACCAACGTTGCCAGGCTCACCCTAGCAGCAACAGTGTATCATGTAAGACAGGGTCAAATCACACAATTTAGAACAGAATTCTGTCATTACTACTTTGCCCATCATTCTCCTTGCTTATAAACAGTGAGTAGTAGTATTTTGTCTTAAGCTATTGTACTTATTTTACTTTTTCAGCTAGTGAAGATGCCAGACACGAACACTCTCTCTGATTCTGTGGGCTCCTGAGGTTTTAGGGTGTCCCATATTCCAAACTAAATTTCCGTAGAAAGACTACCTATTAAGATCTTGAAAACTAAGAGTCATATTCAGTTAGCATCAAGCCAGTGTTATTTACGTAGATGACCACTCATTATTGTGCTAATGTTTTGGGGAAAATACTGCTTACTAGACACAAGAACTTCCTGTGTATAAGTAGAGGTGCGTATGAATAGAAGTCAGCGTGAATTCTGGCCAAAATCTCGGTCCCTATCGCAAAACAGGATAATAATATACTCAGCTGACAAGCTGTATTCAAACTGAGTCCAAACTGAAGTTTGCCCCTACTCATCTATAGTGCTAAACATAAAACCCTTTAATATCAGTGTGGACTAGCTGGGATGGAGCTTTACCACTTGAAGAAATGACCCAGGGGCTATGGTGTATAGGTAACTACCTATTACCAGTAATCACTTAGGCTCTTAGGAAAAAAGGTTTTGGATTGCCTTTATCAGGAATTTCAACAGTAAGGCAACAGCAGCTGGAGAAGGCATACCTTGTTACCATCAGGGCCTGGTGGGCCAGATGGACCACGGCTTCCAATGGGTCCGGCAGGACCAACAGCACCGCTTTCACCAGGAGGACCACGTTCACCCTGCAGGAGACAGCCTGATTTGAGTTTCTGCTTGAATTGTTCTGTAGCTTAGAGGTTTAAAAGCACTGACTAGTAGCAATGACAATGCGATGCATTTTTATCCGAACAAACAATTAAGAACTGTATTAGAATTGTGCAGGTATTAACTAAACTGGTCATAAGAATTGCCTCTAGCTTTTGACACAAATGTAGCAAAGTGAGGTACTAGAGTCTTGCATCATGATATCAGCTGACAAAGTGCAAGTACTTCTTGAACATGCATTTTGGCTACTGTGTTCATTCTGGTAACAGCGTCTTGCATTCTATTGTCAAATGGAGCTTCTGATACCAATTTAAGGGCAGATAATGGATTCTAGTGAAATTAGAGCCATAGTAATTGGCAAACAATTATTTTTACACTGGCAAATGCCTGGTGAATATTGGAGAATAGAGGTGACAGCTAAAGCCTACTAATGTGACCTGTATATTACAGTAAGTATAAGGATAAATTCTGAAACAGAGGTCATCTAGAGATGTGCAAGTAGCCAGAAAGTGGGCTTAAATGCACTGTAGATCTATCAAGATAGAAATATCATTTTTACTAAAGACATCTCAAGTTATCCCAGTGTGATCAAGCTGGACATCAGTGAATAATCTGATAAAACATAGGAGATTTTTAGTTATGCTGGAGAATCTGGGAGTTTGCATGAGAATTATAATGTGGTCAAAGAACTAACTCACAGAGAGATAGCACACTGCTAAAAAAGCACCAACGATGCAGAAGGCTAAATTATATTGTAGTTACGCTCCCCAATTAATATATCTTTTCATTATTTTTACATACATTTTGTTAATGACAAGAGAAGCAGAAAAGGAAGGAAGATATTTGTGAAATATGCAGATAACAAAAAGGTGGAAGCTTTTATCAACAGGAAGAAGGGCTGGCATATTACCATTACACAGGAAGAACTGAATAACCTGCTGGATGGCTGTCACAGTAGAAGTGGGACAAAATTCAAGAGTGCAAAGTACCAGGCCATTTATTTAGGATTCATGCTGTAAATAGGTGTTTCACTTGGTGAAAATGACAGAAAGGGAAAGGCGATAGCCAACAGCCAACAATATGATGCGGATGAGAAAAAGGCAAATGTGATCTGGCACAAGCAGCGAGGTATTTTTAGGAAGTGTTAGTTTTGTTGTACAAAGCATCAGTAAGATCCAATATGGAACATGGAATGAAATACACTCTGGCTGGGTACGAGATGCTTAAGGCAAGCTACAGCAGAGAGAGATAACTGCTACAATAAGGGAACTTGGCTTGGATAGATTAGCAAAACGAAAGTTTAAAGAGGACATGGTTACTAATACAGCCTCAGGGCACTAAATATATGGAGGAAAAGTGCTGTTTAAACTGATTGACATGACTGATAAGAGTGAATGGGAATATTTGTCATGAATACATTTAGTCTGGAAGTCAGAGGAAAAGAGGAAGCAACAGAAGTAGTTTAATTATCAACCTCTTTATAGGTGGATTTGGAAAACAAATAATTAATCGAGTATTTTAGAAACTACTCATTGCTGTGCATAAATGGGACCCTCCTGCCATGCAGGAAGGCCTCCACACAAAGCTCTTTACAGATGTTTATTCATGGTACAGGAACAAAGGGGAGTGGGAGACAATGTGTTCTAATGACTATTCCAGGCTCTGGATTCAGCCCACCATTTGTTCACAAAGACCTTACATGGGAGGTAGGAGATGGCTAGCAAGGGGTAGTATGACTGAAATGGTCAGGCTAAAAAGGTCTGTGCACAGGCACTGGAGATGAAAATTCTCATATGCACCAGGCCTCAGTGTAATATTGCAGGATCAATCTTTCACCATCCATATTCTCATTGTGAGGTTCATTAATACAGGATATCACTACTTGGGTAATATTCATATTGCTTATCTAGAAGTTCACTAACACTGGCAACTATTGTGTTGTATAGTCATATACCCTGACACACACAAACAGGAGAGGACGTTCTCCCTCGTTCCTCAGAGTCTGCTGCAATACACTGTATTCTGTAACTGAGAAGAGCTGTTTGTCTTGAGAAACTTGGAAATGTATATAGCTACTATTATTACTGAACACATTATTAAGACAGTCTGTAGTAGACTTCAAATTAGTTACTCACTCTTGGGCCAGCAGGACCAGGGATACCAAATTCACCGTGAAGACCCTAGAAGGGAATAGATGTATTGGTAAAGCTTATTTCTAAAGCAAACTTATTAGCTTAAACTGTGCATTTTTTCTTAGCAGTAAATAGAAATGCTTCTCAAATTACAGCAGCATATCTAAAATCTTCAGACTAAACCCAGTCTTTCAGATACACAGAAATAAATGCTTTTCATATAGCTGCACAATATCTCAAAGCACACATGAGATAATAATTTCTCATCTGAAGAGTTAGCTGTTAAATTCTAAGCTCATTTTTCAGGTACATGCAATGTAAACTCTTTTACAGGGACACAGAGATCTGTAACTATAAACGTTAAAGGTGGCTATGACACACAGAATGCACAATTTGCAGATTACATCGCATACTTTAACTGAGCAGAACCTAGAGCCTGAACTACCGCTGAGCTACCTCAGTTGTATGCCATTGTAAATTCACTAAAATCAATCGAGGTGCAAAAGCATACAACTGCAGTAATGCAGGTTAGATTGAACCTTGAAGATTTCAAAAGAAATTTGAAGTAAAACATTTTTCATGTACTGTCTTGTCTTTCGGGGGAGGGGGCATGTTTTATTGATGCTTAAGGCCCAAAAAAGCAAAGGATTGGCTTTGCTCAGTTTCATACCAAAACTTTGAAAAAAGTAGTAAGTTGCAAGTCCAACAGACATTCTTAATTTGTGGCTAGCTTTAACAAAATGGACTATTAAACTTTGCATATAACATGGATTGCTTTATTTTGGCAAATGGATCCAACAGGCTATTGCTTCACCACATGTGCAATTGTAAACATAATGCTTATGCAACGCCTGCCCCTACTTGTGGAGTACTGTATCTGTCACTCACCCTTTCGCCTGGTTTACCAGCTTCACCAGCTGGACCCGAGGGACCTGGCAGACCCTAAGTGTAAAGAAACAAGAGTACAGATAAAGTTAAGGCAGAAGCACTTCATGCTGTGTAAAGCATAGGTAAGATTGAGCAGAGCACAGTTACCTGGAAGCCAGGAGGGCCGGCGGGACCTTGTTCACCCTTTCCACCTTGGTTGCCCTGGATGGAATGAAAAACAAGTAATTAACTAGAAGGAGAAATACAGGAAAATGGATTTTAAAATGGGAAGTCCCATTAATAATAAGTAAATCACAAATGATCTGTCTGGAGGCTGTTACTTACAGTGACTCCAGGAGGACCTTGAGCACCGTTGTTTCCCTCTGGACCAGGAGCACCCTAAACGTGTTCAAGCAGAAAGCTGTTATCAAAGTTTTGAATTGTTATGAATAATATCTCTCTAAAGTGATTCTGTGCCAAAACCAAAGGTCCCTGGCTGCATATTTTGAACTTAACCATTTACTTGTAAAAGCTTCACTGTCAAAGGGTAAGAAAGATGCTTACAATTTTAAATTCTGGTGATTGTTTTAGTTATTGCAGTACATTCAACCTTAAGGAAACTTCTTTTGGCATTACAGATTATAGGAACCTTGCTGACAGCATTTCTCCCACAACAGACCAATTATTTGGTCCCTTAAATGGAAGAACTAGCAAGTTTCAACTATCAGTAAGAAGTTGGAAATCTACAGGATAAGTTAGAAACCGTACACCGTCCTCAAAAATTTGCATGGAGACTGCTATTTTTTCCTTTTCATAGGAAGTAATACCCTATAATTAATTACCCAATTAATACCCAAGAAGCGTAGTTTTCATTTATCCCTTAAGTAATAGTCCCCACTGACATAAGGCTAGATGAATGCATTCCCAAGTGCTTTTCTATTTCACTATCTATTCATGCTTGCACAAGACAATGCTATCTTATTACAGAGGTTTTGAAAATCTGCTTTTTTCTCTCTGGAGGTTGATAAAGAAAACATATCCACATACCCGTGGGCCAGCAAGACCAACATTGCCTTTTTCACCAGGTTTGCCAGGTTCACCCTGAAGTTGAAAGAAAAAGATAAAAAGTTAACCAAGACTTCATATTAGATTCAGTTTAAACTACCAAACAGAGACCGATACTTTCCTTGACAGAAGATTTATTGTAATATTTCTTTAACCCCAATTAAAATACCCACAAGCTCCATGTGCCTTGTTGAACCACTTAGAAAGAACAGCTCAAAAATAAATGTCTTCTTTTCAAAACTCCATTCTTTTTTTTTTTTTTTGAGATCATAATTCATGACACTTTGAATAGTATCCTGTGCAATACACTATATATATGTCTGCATGTGTGTGTATGTATAGCAATACCAAAATCCAGGACATGATTGTTATCTGTGGCCTCTGTGTGACATGTCAAGAGCCCCACTGAAATCACTGGTAGCTTTTCTTCTAAATTGAGTGAGCTTTGGATTATGCTCCATAAATAACAATACTCTGGAACTGAAACTTAAGCTTGGTGGCCAACCTTTACAGAATTTTTACTGAAGTGTATACACAGAAATAAAATGGACATGCAGAAATTGTAATATAGACATATATTATTCTAATAACTTCAATGTCCAAATATTCCTAAACTAATTAGATTGTTTTTCATTTGTTTAATCATTTTTCAGATAACTGGAAAATAATTTAAAAACAGATCTCTTGAATGTAAGCGGATGCCATGCAGTAAGCAGTATAGTAGGACACAGGGAGATGGGTTTGATTGTTAGAGTTGGGGACTTACAGATTAGTCTGGAAATACCTTCACAGTAATAGAAAGTTTCTGTACTGTACTTACAGTGGGACCTTTTGGTCCAGGGAATCCAATGTTGCCAGGCTCACCTCTATTACCAGCTGGACCGATTGGCCCAACCCTACCATCTGCTCCAGGGAAACCCTAGAAAAAGAAATCATACTATTAAATGGCTGGGGTAACTTAGAGTTCAGTTTTAGGAGAAAAGTGTACTGACAGGAAGCAACTGCCATTTAACTTTTAAACACTATTTATATATTGCATGCTAATGCATTCCTCCATTTTTCTCCTTTTTGTAGAACTGTGTATTTCTTCTTCCCCTTCCAGGACAGACTTGATCTGAGAACCCCAGAAATGAATGGATAGTTTCTCACTGATTTCTGAGTAATACGGTAGTAAAATCTTGCTGGTTTTAGAGAGCTGTGTTACAGCTCAGTGCTGAGATCTCTGCTTTTTAAAATCTCAGTTTACGTCTATGTTTCACATGCAATAGGGAAACAGAATGAAAAGCAAGGTACTTACAACAGGACCTTCCTTGCCAGCAGGGCCTGGGCTTCCAGGCTGACCTGGGAGACCCTGAGAAAGGAAAGGTTTCATGTTTTTAGAAGAAAACCAACTCATCCAACAGCTAACCAAAACTTTTTTTCTACATGCACGCATACACACACATGCACACAGATGACAAGTTATCAATATACACTGTGGAAACAGGACTGTATGTCCTATCAAGTTTACATCTTAAACACACTAAAGTTTAATTTGGTGGTGTAAGCTCTCATGCCAGTTGAAAATCACTATAGGTAAGTACCTGTTTCACTCAGATAAACTCATTTAGACTCTGCTTTAGCAGAGAATGTGCTTAAATGTTTGCAGGTGTCTAATAGTTCACGTGTGCATTGAAAACTCACTTCATGGCATGGGGTAGGAAGAGAAAGAGTAGATTAAAGAGCATAAGACAATGGCATGGACATAATCTGGCTGCAGCATCCACTAAAAGTGGATGGCTGTTTTCAGTGAAATCATTTGCAAAATAAATTGAAATAATTGAGATCAGCTATCCGACATCGTTTCAGCAGCGTGTTTTTCTTTTAGTTAAAGAGGACACACACAGTTCAGCTGTGATCTTTATGATCACATTCTGTAAGTGATCACATTCTGTAAGTAATCACAAGTGGAATCCCCTCTCAGAAGTCAGTGCAGTGTACAGTACAAGGGGGCACTGCTTCATGACAAGGCAATCAAATGCTGCCACATACAAAAGAAACTAATTTCAGTAAACATTTTGTTGTTTAATCATTTCCTCATGGATGTTTTTTCAATAGAGTGGTGGAAGTTCCCTAACTGTGGTTAGTAGAGGCTGAATTTTTGCAGTCAGGATTTCTGAACGATTTTGTCCCTAAATTGTAAGTCACTTTCTTTTTGGATAGTTCAAACTTACTCCACAGAGTTCAAACTTACTCTTGGACCCATAAGACCAGGCTCACCAGGACGGCCACCATCACCATTAGGACCCTTAGCACCAACAGGACCACTAGCACCACGGTTACCAGCAGGTCCCTACCAAAATAAATAAATAATATCAGGCAGAGGTAGCAAAAAGCATCACACATCTGTACATAAAAGAAGGTAGTTTAGCAACAGTGACCCAGACAAAAGTCTTACCATAACACCAGCTCTTCCATCAGCTCCAGGAAGACCACGAGATCCAGGCACACCCTACAAGTGAACACAACACAAATCAAGAAAGGGAAAGACACCTGTCGCTGTAAGGTGTATAGTGCTTGCTAAATTTCAGCCTTCCAAGCAGGTCTGCTGAATTTGAGGTAAATGCAGCTCTAAGCACACACACCTCACTGTAAATGTATATTGTGAAAGAAATCTCTCTCACTTCCTTTAGATTTCTTTAAGTCCTAATCTGCTTGTATCAGAGCATTTTCAGTGTTCATTGTAATCTAACAGTGGCTCTAGCCAGAGCTAGGATCCCACAACCTGGCCCACAGTTTCACCTTCACTTCTCTGTGGAGAGTTACTGGCTTCTCTATGACTCTGTACACCCTACCCAAGGTGCAATACTGAATCTTTATCTCTACCAAAAAATCTGATGGAAACACTGCCATTTTTCCTATTACCTTCCTGTAAATTCTTTTCCTGTGTGAAGCCACATGCCTCTTGAAGTTCACAGAGTGTTTCCTCACCCAGTGAAAAGGGTACTAGGCACCCTTGTAGACACTGAATTGAAACCTTTTGCCTCACATTATGTGTGAGCTAATTATCTGTTTTAAGCAGTTAAATCCCATCATAAAGCTTTAAGAGTAATCAAAGATAATTCACTAAATAATACACAATGGAAAAATCAAAGCAACCTCTAATTACTTTAGGGATAAGATAATAAACAGCATTAATACAAACCAAAAATAGGTTTGGTCCCAACTAAGCAAAAGTCTCAGAATTGCAAATGATCTTTTCTTAGCAGCATTGATATAAATTTAATTGCTCATAATTACTTAATTTGCCTTTGTGACTCTAGCTTTATTTCCTCTTTCCTTTTTGCTTCTACTTCTGGAACATGAAAAGAAAACCTACTCTTAGACCAGCAGGGCCCGGGGGACCAGCAGAGCCAGGTTCGCCAGTGCTGCCTCTCTTGCCTTCCTCACCACTAGGACCAGGAGGGCCAGCGGGTCCAGCAGCACCCTATTTCAGGGAAACAGAGAAAAAGAAGAAATCAGATGCTGTGTTGCAGATAACTATCAGGCTTTTTCATCGAAAAAAATTTCACATGTTGCCATACTTACAGGCTCACCCTTGTTACCACTTTCTCCCTTGGCACCAGCAGGGCCTGGTTCACCCTGGAGTTCAAAAGAGAGATCATAGAATTAAGCTTCATTCCAAAAATCTCTCTTCAACCTGGACAGCTTTTTCATGAATCAAAACTCTTTAATCATCCAATGCCATGCCTGCCTCTATTGTGATAAATGGTCAATGAACACAACTATATTTTTGGCTTAACAAGCATGAAAACAAACATGTTAAAGATGCTGAGAAATTACAGTAATTGAATTATGACACATTCAGGGCTGGTTCCTCTACTGAGGATACCCATTAAGGGCCTGATTGTGACATTGCTGCCACATCTCTCTTCATGCTACGGACAGAACTTAACAGTCATTGCACTCAAAGGGATTGCAAAGTGAACCTCTTCAGTCTCAGCATCTGAAGCAAGCAGTGAGACACAGAAATGAACTACAATGTTTCATTATACTGGAGCAAGAAAAAATGTCTGCATCAAATACAAAAATATATCCAGAGGAAATCTTTTACAACTGTGGACACTGTGTCTAACATTTAAGTGAAGACATAGAATCTACAAGGTCACTTACAACAAGTCCTCTAGCACCACTAGGACCAGCAGGGCCAGGAGGACCAGGAATACCACGGGGACCAGGCAGACCAGGAGCACCAGCAACACCAGGAAGACCCTGTCCAACAGAGAGGGAAAAAGGTATTATGTGGCCATTATCTTTTCTGCTGCATTAACAGAATTGGTTTTTTTGTTTTAGTGCAAACAAGTGTGAGTATGGCTGTACTTACAGCTGCACCTTTAGCCCCTGGAAGACCATTAGCACCAGGATTGCCCTATTAAGAAAGATAACAACACTGGTTAATTCAGAGTCTCAAGTGCACCCATCCAACAATAGATAAAGTCTGGCAAGTTACTCACTGGAGGGCCAACAGGACCACTAGAACCGGGAAGTCCAATCTCTCCTCTTGGACCAGCAGGACCAGTAGGACCAACATTACCAGCAGGGCCGATTTCACCCTGTTTGAGAGAAGGACAGAGCCCTCTATCAGTGTACACAGTGTTAGGGCAATAGTGGAGCAATCCTTTAGTAACCTGACATTAAGATGACAATCATATATATATGTGTATATATGTATATATATATGTATATACTCCTGCTTCAGAGGCCAGGAAATCAAGGAGCTGAGAGCTTTTATTCGATTTTAAAGGCACTGAAGCTGGGATGTCCAGCCAGGCTCCATCAAAGCTGATGGCTAACACAGGAAAAAGAGATGCTCAGCATATCTGAGAAGCTGAGGATTACACATCAGAATGAAGATCTAGAAAACCAGAATTACAATTCCAGTCTTATCTGCAGCCATGTGCCTCCAGCATTGGCCTGAGATGCCTCACAGTGTATGAGACCTAACTGACCATTGTCTTGCCTCTCAAGATGCCATTTGCACAGATGCAAAATGCAAAACAATGCCCAATCAGAGTGCTATAGATAGTGTTCACAGTGGAGTAAATGACAGAAAAAAAGGTTCTTGGTTTTACTCTCAGAAGCTTATATTCACTAAATCTACTCTAAAAAACTGAATATAATGACAACTTCTCTTCAGCAATTCTCAAAGTAGTCAGAGTTCACCCTGGACATACAGGCAGTCTCTTGAAATTACATGCTGTAACCATACTCACATCTGCATCAGAGAAGACTTAATGGTTTCTGAAAGTCTTGCCTTTTGACAAGAATAACCAGAATGGGATCTCAATTTTTCCTCATCTTCCCTGCAGTTAATAAAGAGGTCTAGCAAACAATACTCTTATTTTCTTCTAAAGGTAGATCGAGGTGAGTTTTTTCTGTGGTGACATGGAGTTTGTGTACTTGTGTTAAGGGTGAAAAACTGTATTACACTACATGTAAGTGTATGCAGCTTTGAGCTTCTTGGCAAATGGTCAGTGAAATTTGTAAATGCAGTATATGGCATACTCTTGCCCAAAATCCTCTGTCATTCCTTGGACAGAGTAAAATTCAAAATAATGAGACTCTTACCCAGGTAAAAATGCTAAGATCTAAGCAATAAACTGAGTCATCTAAGTTATAGTCTGCAAGAGCAAAATGATACTGTCCTAAACCTGAAAAGTTTAAATGCAATTTCTCTATCGTAATTGCAAGCACTTACACTGGAAGAAGCCTGATACTCAACTGCAGCTTCTTGGTCCTCCAATACTTCTGTAAAGTGATGTAAACTTCTACTTTGCTTATTTATCATGATCCATATCACCCTTTGAAGGTGTATAAAAGGTGTATAAAACTGCACCACATAGGAAGCAGTAAAAAAACCAAAGAGGTTATGTGTCTTCCTGAACCTGCCTAGCATCAATCTTCAGCTGTGAAATAACTACTGTATTTTAATCCTACAGTATTCATCCTCACCCTGACCTGTAACTGGTAAGAAAGCACTCCCATTTCAGAGAGGGTGTTTTTTGTTGCCTAGCAACACTAGTTACTATATTTCAACTTCACTACCAAATGTACCAGTAGAAGCAGATGTTCATACCTTAGCACCAGGAGCACCTGGGAAGCCTGGAGGACCAGCAGCACCAATAGGGCCCTAGGAAATGAAAGGGAAGCAGTTGTGTAAAGATATTCAGTGATGACAGAAACATCTTGCTTGCTGAAGTAAACAGATTTAAAAAAAATGCACATTTACTTAGACACTTCCGCACATTACCATCTCAGAATATCAGTTGCCTTTTGCAACTCCAAACTGACAGATTTGGTTCACTACAGTTAAGAGTGAGGTCAATGATGAAAAACATTTGCAGTGCAGCTACAGAAGTGTGAATTAAGCAACAGTTGGTAAAACCTTGCCTTGAGGCCAAACACCTGAGAAAGAATAAACAGAGGATGGGCAGAGGCAGGCATCTGCAAGGCAAGATTTCTTGCTGTACAGTCCCACAATGAATGAAGGGGAGCACTGCATCCTGCAAATGCAAGTCTTCAGTGGCTGTTTCCAACACATTTACTGTGCAGGGGTAACTGTGTACGCTTTCATACCAGCAGTCCTTCTGGACTACTGGTCACACACAAGAGCCCCGTGTTGATGACAGCATTTGTACTTCCCCACACATGGGAAGAGGGCTGGTATGATCTCTGCACCACTATATAAGCCACTGCTTGGCACAACTTATACTGAGGTCCGTAAGGGTGTACTAGAAAGTGGACCAGGCTCAACAGCAGCAGAGGCCAGGAGCTGATTCTGACATACAAATGGATTAGAAATCTTGATTCTGACCCAGAGTACACATTTTGAGGCAGTGAACACATGCAGACCCAGTGCCCTTTCATTAAACTGTTTTTTTTTATGTCAAAGGCAACGGCACATCAGCTTGAAGAGGGCCTTCTACTGATTCTACTATGTCTAGCTATTGTTGTGAGATTTGTAATTATGATGGGACCCAGCTTCCAACATTCTATAACCTACTGTGTTTGTTATAAACTGCGTATCTGGAATTCTCGCTGGTTTTGCAGAGCAAAGAAAACCAAATGCCTTTTAAGATATGTATGAAAAAAATTTCCAGAGTTTCCATTGCAGCAATTCTTTTTCTGTTTTAAATTGCCAGTGGCAAGGAGAATAAAACATTATTTTTGGTTTAGTTTAAAAAAAAAGAGAGTGTTAACTGCTATGCAGAATGTTTACAGCATCACAACTTAAGTATGCGTAAAATAAGTTCAGCCTGGCATAGACACTGGGACTCAGTGCAACTCTGCTGCTGCCCATTCGGAGTAACACCTCTGCAATCAGCAGCTCCAGAATATTTCTCCTATAGTAACTCCACTGCCTTCAAGACAGCTAAAATGTTTTGGTTCTACTACAAAGTATCAACATCAGATCTTAGCCACAAGGTGTCTATTTGCCTGCAATTTAAATGCCCAATCACATATGTTTTAAATACCCCATATGGGAGGACTGAAGAGAAATTCACACCTATGCTAACATTCTACTCTGTTAAAGCACAACAGGGTGCTTTAACAGGATTAAAATCAACTTTAGCAAAGCTAACAGAACCAAATACGGCTTCATCATTGACTCAAATTTTGAAGGCAGAAAGGAAAAACTATTCTAGGCTATTCCTGAATTTTTTTTACAGCTTCAAAACTACACCCTTGTACACACATTTATTTCACTGAAATAACTGAGATTTACTGAAGTCAGTGGTATGCTATGGCAACACTGACTCCTTTTAAAGGGACAAATCTGCATTGGATTAGCACTTATTAGAACAGTTATTGTTTACCAGTCAAATCAGGACAGTTGGATCTTACTGGCCTTTCACACTAGCTCACATAACTCAGGTGTCAGTGGCGAATGAGAAAGGTCAGCTCCTGTTACTCAGACAGGACAACGCTGCATGTGCAAAGCTGTGTCTTGGAGTGCATATAATAGTTTTAGGATGTATATAATCACATACATCTGCAACATGTGCATGGTATATATCTGTTACAAGGTATAAAGTCTCCTTAGTTTTGGGATGAGAACTGTTCTGTTAGACTGTTGGAAATGAGAATTCTGTTCGCTGGATGTTTGCCTATGAACTCAGCAGTGCAAATGAGAGAATATTTGGTTCCTTTGATACAGATGTGCTTAATATAAATCCTGAGGCTCTCAAGACATTGTCTGCAGAGACAATGGTTTATGTTTTATGAATTCTTTTTGTGATGGTCTGATAAGCAACAAAGAACTGTGTTAAAAACATCCACACAGTCGACTTCTTGGAAGCACATGAAATCCTCCATGAAGAGAAAAAGGGACACAAGGCCTAATGGAACCAGACTGTCAAAGATCAAGACTGAAACTTACAGCAGGTCCGGTGGGGCCAGTGCTGCCATCACTTCCACGAGCACCCTGTGAGGCAGAACATGATAAATATTTTGAAAAGAGATTCGAAGATCAGAGAAAGCAAGTTAAGTGGCTGGTCATGATGACAAACAGATAGATGGGAAGCCACTTACAGCTGGTCCAGGGGCACCTATTCTTCCTCTCTCACCAGGGAGACCACGAGCACCCTGAAAGAAAAATTAAATTAACTCATTTATATCTATTTACTGAACAAAGATATATAGATTTTTTTTTTCTTCTGCTAAGTCTCCACATGAAGTGTCTTGCAGCCAGGCAATTCTGTTCTAAATATTCACATACTATTACATTAGAGTATCTAGCTACCTGGAGTGTCACTGATGACAAAAACTGACCAAAATGCTGACTGAACCATATCTATCAGATTATCATTTTCCACAGCAGCAGTAAATACTTACAGGTTGTCCTGGGGTACCATTTTCACCAGGGGCACCAGGTTCTCCCTGTGAAAAAGAAAGTTTGCAGGCTTTAATTACTTAAAGGATGCTTTGGCCTGATAGCACACCACCATCTAGAGATATTCAACTGCTGGATCCTACTGTCTTTGTCTTCTGTAGCACTTGCACCACAGTATACAATAACAGCACATCAAATCCTGAGGGTACAGAGACTGTGACTGTCCCTGCATATACTGGAACATGCATCAGTTGGAATCCTCTTAGGAAGGCCAGAACAAGTGGCTTCGCTTAACCATCTCAGCTTTCTTTACACCCTTTCTTTATTCTGATATTTACTCTGTAGTACGTACCTAAGAGATAGGGCCTGGATAGTCAGCTACCAATTCGGATGAATCAGCAGCTGCTTTTTAGCTAGAGCAGAAGCAGAATGATGCTTTCTTTTGTCTTAAGTTAAGGTGACAAAGTTCCTGTTAAATGGCTGGAAATAAGGATCTGCCTCAGGTATTTTTAACTTAAGATCAATAATACTGACATATGAGTGACAGCCATTAAAACATGACTCCTCTCCCTTTAGTATTAACTGTTTTCAGCAAGCTTCCAGTTGGTCTAGGCTGGCTTATAGTGCCAAGACTTGTCCTAGACCACGTGTATCCTGAATACATCTGAATGCACCTAGTCTTAAATGCTGCAAACAGCACAGGTTTTTGCCTTCATCACTGCTTTCAGAACAGTTATACCATGAGTGACCTTGATTTATTATGCTTGTGTTTTCCAGTCAGATTAGCACTGTTACTAGTAACTATTATTTGCTTTACTTAGTTGCTTTATCTGATTTTAATCTCCAATGACTGGACAGTGTTTGCTATCTCTTTACCAAACTTCTGAAGGTTAACAGCTTGCAGTGATATTGGAGAATGGTATGCCACAATTAATAACTACGTAAGCAAGTAGTGCTAAGCTCTTAGGAACAAACAAGAGGGAGAATTAGTATTTGAGTTTTTTGTTGTTATATTAAAAGTTCTTAAATACAAATCTCCTGTGAATAAGTCAGCAGCATTAAATTTTCCTACAACCCAATACTGCAGTAGTGTTTTTTCAAGAACACTGCTATTAGGCACTGAGGTGGAATGGGAGAAGAAGAAACTAAGAGGAGTTTGCTTGAGATGTTTCTAGACCATATTTTAAAACATTTTTTTTTTAAGGATAGTGTTCAAATGTGCACTAATCTGAAGAAGGTAAAAAGGAAAAAGACTGTAAAGATCAAATAGCCTTAACTCAGAAGAGCACTGCATCCATCTAAATTTTTAGCAGAAAGCCTTACACTAGAGCATGTGTCTTGCACAGCAGAATTTTGTAGAAGAATTAGATGTTTTCATTTCAGTGTGCTTTAAAAAAACCCACCAAAATGCAAAATACAATTCATAGAAAAGCAGAGATAGCAAAGTCAGTCTTAAGTGCTGCTGGATAGTCAATCATCAGGAGCCCAATTCTGCAGCTCTTACTCACTGAAAGTACTAACTTGACTGAGGGCTGAAGAATAAGGCTCCAGGAATGATTTCTCATGTTAAGATACACGTATTTGTCCTACATGGATCCACTGACTTCTAGATTATCACAGCTGGGCAATGTTTAATGAGAACATGGATGACCGATTGGAGGGGACTTCATATGTCTTTCACTAGAAAGAGCTGAAAATGTAGGATGCATTTGTAGATTTCATCTTTACCTTGGTGCCAGGAGTACCAGGTTGTCCCTTTTGACCATCCAGACCACTGTGTCCCTATGTTGAGTAGAAAAATAAATATTAACATATATTTTCCCACAAATGGCTATACACAAACTCTTAGTCTTGTAAGGTAAATCCTTTCCATACAAAATGATTTCCTAATATAATCTTATGATTTAAAAAAAAAAAAAATCAGTCTTTCATATCAGGAGATATTAAAAGCTTCAAAGACATTCATGCACTTTTAATTCAGTGGTTTTCAGTATGCTGAAGTGTTGGCAGTCTTAACTATTCAGGAAAAAGTATGTATATACTCACCCTAATTCCCTTAAAGCCAGGCAGACCAGGAGTTCCAGGGAAACCACGAGCACCCTAAAAACACACAGTGCATGAATGATTATCTCTCATATTATATACTGCAGATAAGAAAGAAAAAGAATAAGTCTTTCAATAAAATTAATGAGTAGATTTGGGCCGTGATCATTCAAGTGAGAAACACAGTCCATTCCCTAACCTCCCAGGACCAGACTTGTTCCAAGACTAACAGTAATCAACTTGACTTTCCAGTTCTGAACCTCAGAAATTTCATGCATTAACACGTGATAGCACAGCTGTTTTAGCTTTCTGTACCAAGGTGCCTGCTCACCTGCTCCTGTGTAACTCGTCACTATGTCACTTCTGTTACTAATTACACTGGCTTTACTGGGGTAGTGGGGGTGTGGAACACAAAACAAAAACATAATTATATAATATCCCTGAAGGTAAAAACTGAAATTGGATTAATCCATATAGGGAATATTACTAGACTGTTAATGTGGTGCAATTCAGAAACGTTAGGTTTCATTGATAAGAGAACTGGTTTGTATTGTATACAGTAGATCGCTACATACCTGAGGGCCAGCAACGCCTCTCTCACCAGGTCTTCCAGGTTTGCCAGGGTGACCCTAAAAAATGCAGTAAAAATGCACGAAGAAGGAAAGCTCATTTTATAAAACAACATAAAACCATTAAAAAAATAAAAGACATTGGCAAAGTTTCTCTTTTTCAATAAATACAGAGAGCTTGTTAGTTTTAAAGTTTCCTTCTCCCTGTATTCAGGAAGGTAAATAATGTATTTGGAGAAGTTTTGAAGTTATCCATTTTTCTGTGCATTTCCAACATACAGCATCTCTTGTACTGTGAAATAACTATTTCAGGGTTTTTTTTGTTTACCCAGTATTATAAAACAATGTAAAAATTAGGGCCAATAGAATGCTTAGCTTAACAATAACCTAATGTTAGAGTTGAATCACAGCCCCAAGAGAGATGAGAAACATTTAATAACCACTTACGTCTTCACCAGCCTTTCCTGGAGGACCAGGTGGACCACGAGGACCCTGGGGACCCTGTTAAAAATAGATTGAGGATTACTTAGAGCATCATTCTTCAGGCAAGTCTTTTCACTGGTTTCTGACTTGAACTGGGGCACAGATGGAGCCTAATTGACTTTGCACTTTACGATTCCAATCTGAAGGAGTCTGAATCTCAGTGTTCATCTCTGTTTCTGTAACAGGATCAAGCAGGAATATCCAATTCAAACATTCAAGGACATGCATATGGATAGGAGAAACAGGCCTAAGCATTACAAGCCCGCTTTGGTGTCCTGTTTCTAATGCTAACAGTGTCTTAACCATGTCTGTATGTGAAACTACTTACTGTTTGACCAGGTTCACCAGGCTCACCAGGAACACCTTGAAAACCAGGAGGACCCTAGAAGAGGAGGGAGATTTTGTTAGTGTTTGAACAAGCTATTTGATGATTTTACAGGTATGTCAATGTTAATTAGTCAGTAGGAGAGACGAGACTGTACTTACAGGGGGTCCAGATGCTCCAGGTGGGCCTCTAGGTCCCATTAAACCCTAGGGGAGAAAAACCACAAAATCTTTTTAAAAAAAAAAAAATCACCATTATGTAAACTCATCTATAACACCAATTCCTGGTATTCCTAAAATATTGGTAAGCATTGCAGTTTTCAGTGTGCAATGTCCAAATCAAGTTAGAGGACGTTAAAAGATCTGCATGAATTTGCATAGGCAGTCCAAGTGAAAACAGATCTTCTAATAGCAATGAATCAGCACAGGATCAAGTAAGATGATTAGGAACGTACCATTACAGTTGGGAACCTTGTAATGAGACTTGTTAAGCTATTCTGGCTTGTCAGCAATTGCACTAGTTCATGCTTCTATGTACCCTCTCCCTTCCTGTGCATGACCTTCCAGAGGTTAAAGACAAGGGTCATAACAACACATTAAGAAAGGCTGTATTTTTGGACCTGTCAATTCTATCATGATTTTCAAGAAGAGATGTTGGAGAAAAAGATCATTAAAATGGTAGAGAGGTAAAAGGGAAAATAAAGGTATATAAATGGCAGTATTACCATGAACTGGGAGATTCACACATGATTTCGGAAAGAAATCAAACAACTCTTATACATATTGTGTATACATCTATTTCAAATAATGATCAACTATTTCATTGTTTTCTGTTTTTTACTAAATTCTCTTCATTTCACCTCAAAAATAAGTCTTCTTGACTGAATTTAGAATTTACATACATCTTGAAAAACAAGGGTCAAAAATCACTTTTAAAAAGGAAATTTCCATAGATTACTGAACTTTCTTAACAGTTGTCTCAAGCTTTACTAAGCAAGCAAACAACTTTGAAAGGAAATTTAATTTAGTTTTCTATTGTCCAAATGAATGTTTTATGAGATGTTTCAACAGAAATCATTATGTTTTTAATTGGTTTTAAAACATTCTTGGGAACTCTTTTAGATTTTCTCATTACAAGATTAAAAGCATGTGCCAGCTTTTCAATGGCTTATGTAGCTTTCCCATAAGACTGAGTACTTTTTGTTACGGGGAATAAATGCATATTAAATACAAGCATTTACGTACAGAAGCTAAAGCAATCATGTGGCTATAAAAATATGCAGTAATTCTATGAAAAATACCCGTTTCTGGACAGTCTGAATCACATGTGCTGTGTAAGCCCTGTGAATCTCTTCACAAATTACATTCCATAATTGTTTTTTCCCTCCTTTTCCATCTTCCCACTCACATTTTCTTTACAAAACTTAAAAATGCCTCACAGTAGGTAGATTCTACTGCTGTTGCTGTCAGATGAACCCAAACTGACTCAAAAACTGGAACTTAGAAATTGTGACACCCCAAATAAATCCTCATTTTCTGATTTACTGTCAGACACTTAGAGCAGAACTTGATTAAAGATACTCCTATTTTCCTATATTAGGTATCTAAATGGATACCAAAATGTTTTGAAAAATTCATTTAATATTACACTATTTTCAGGGATGGAAACAAGCACTTGACCCGGAATAATCCTGGGCAGCCTTCATCCTGCTGCTCACCCATCACACGCATTGTCTCTGATGTCAGTGTGTGTGGTGAATTTAACCCATGTTCTGCTATGTACACTGAAAATATCTGCTAACACCAGGAAGGGTTAGAAATTCATATGGAGAGGCAATAGACTCATTAAATGTCCATTTGGACATAGTATACAGTAACTGATCAAGATTCTTCCTCAGAATAGCCTTGTAGTAGCAAATACTAACATTCAATTGTTGAGAACCAAATGTGGTGACCAATTTCCTACCAAACCTGTGCAATCCAAGGATATCAAAAGGGTTGTACAGGCATGGGAGAAAAATGGTGACCAACTGGAGCTGAGATGCTGAGTTACTTTCTAGACCTACTTCTGCTTTAGAGAGCAGCTTTACAGTCGATCTCATTCCTAAAACACAATCTTATGTCTCAATATAAGTAAAGTAATACTATATCAAAGTACATGTGTTATCTGACATCAGATTATGAGATTCACTGATTCATAAAAGTGTGGTCAACAGACAGAATTAAAGCACAAGACCCAGTAGCACTATATTAAAGTTAAATACATAGTCCCAAGACCATATTTCAAGTTGTCCTGCATCAAAGGATCAGTTTACAGTCTGACTCAATATATAATCGAAACACTAATTTTAACACTATGCTTTGCACTAATACAGCTCTATTAGACTCAAAGGAAAATACTAAACACATTATTTATGCAAGTTATCAAGTGCTAAATCATATACCTACCATAGGTCCTGGGCCAAAATCAGCTGCTTTAGATGGGTCATATTGAGCAGCGAAGTTCTGTAGGTGATAAAACGTTTGAAATTAAAATACTAAAAATTTTACTTTAAAAAGTATTGATAATTATAATTCTACATCTGTCACCTGACTTGCTATATGGTATGTTAAAGCAGCATATGTAAAACTCAGTAAACATGGCCCTATTATAAATACATTTCTATTCACTTGTTTCCAGAAAGACTTCATTTTACTAGGCAGGCCCTTTCACACAATGGCCTCAAATATCTACGCAGTAGCGATAGAGAGGCATTGCAATAGTGTGAACTGAAAATTAAGAATGTAAACTCAGTGCTCATTTAAAATTGAAAACTTTCTTGAAAACCTCAAATCATTCTGCCTAATTTCCAATGAGGGAAGTTATGTTATTTTTTTCACTGCACTGCTTAAATAAAATTCATGCACCAGCCCTGACTGACTGTCGGATGAGGTGGGCCCTTCAGCTTCAGAGAGATCTGAGGAGCATGCAGCCTCAGAAACACTGCACTGGATTTTTGATCTTTTATCAACGTAAGTTTTGTAGGCAAATACACATCTAGAGTACATCTTCCCTCTTCACTAAAATGGAAAAAAGTTCTATATAACACAACCGAAAATCCTTTTCTTGCTTGTTTTGTTTTATTAGCATATTAAAATAATAGAAAGTAATGAAAGCAGTTTGGGGTTTGCTAATAGGAAAACAAATTATTGCTATTCATACTAAAGGCAAAAGAGTATTCTTCCATACAGGAGGATTTACTAATCTTGATTAATATGACTGTCTATGTCTTCATGTTCCCTGTGCAAGCTAATGTCAAGCAAAGAGTTAAAACCAGCATTCTATAGAGAATACATGATGGACAGTTCTGCAGAAAGTGTGTAGGCAACACAGTCCACTTACGTTTTGCAGCATGAATACAGATAGAAATGAAAAATTCTAAAAGAAGATATTCTAAAGGACTTTTAAGTTCTAGGGTTTTAGCTTAAGGGTAGTCTTCTTCAGCTTACTCCAATACAGTGGCTGTCTCTTGAAGCCAACCACAAAGTGCCGTTTCTTTTCCCCATCTGCTTAACAGTACAAGTTTCATTTAGTTGATTCCTAATCCATACACGTTATGGCTGTATAAATTTAAGGCTAATTAACAGGGTTGATTTACTCCTATGCATAAGTCCCTGATGAATACAGAATCCAAATTTGCCATGGGAAATATACATCCCAAGGAGAGTTTCATTGGAACTGGGACCATCAATTTCTTGCAGATCACAAAAGAGTGTTTCCTCTACTCTCCAATGCAACATCAGTGTTTTCTGGCAGATATGCATTTAGTCTTAGCCACAAAGCACAGAGTATCAGTTTCGGTAATAGAAAGTTTGGATGCCTTACTCCGCCAAGACCTGGAGGACCAGGGGGACCTGGAGGACCTGGTAGACCATCTTCACCATCTCTGCCTGGTGGACCTGGTGGACCCTAGAGTCAAAAAGAGGATTACAAAGTGAACATTAGAAGTAGCTAAAGAAATCTCCGAAGTGATAAATTCATTAACAACCAGGCACCTACAGCAGTGCTATATATGCAGTTTCAATAAATGGCTAACTTATTTTCTAAAGTATAGCCTGAATTTACATTGCATTGCCACACCTTGTATGAGATATTTACTGTAGTTTCATATTTGAGAAGATTTATGGGGGCAATATTGGATCTATGCTACGAAAGCGTAATCTCCAAATTGGGAAGTTTTGTTTTCAGCGACCAAATTTTGGACCCGTGAACCCCAAGTGACCCATGGGGACCCACACAGCCTGTCACATTCTGTTCGTGAGAGCCTAAAATTTGACCAGCTGAGGACTGGCAGAGGTCAACCTTACCGATATGAACTAACATAGATCCAGAGTAAGTCAATGGCCAGTTTTTAATCAGTCTAGACTATTCACTAATATAATTGCAAATTCAGTGACAATAAAGCAGTGCTCTTTTGATACTGTCACTGTGCTACCACTGTCAGAATTTCTTTTACAATTATTTTGCAATTTGAAATTATGTATGTTCAGTCCAGCAACATTTGCCTTTATATTCTTCCACCCTCAATGCACAAAGCTGGTCGAGTTTTGACGTCGTGGCAATTGAGTCTGTGTTTTGGACTTATTTCAGTGCTAGATGAAATCCATAATAGAAGTCTTATGGATTTCTAAAGAAGCAGGATTAGGCTTGCTGCCTTCAGGACAAAGAGAATGTATCTCATTTCATTAAACAAATCCAGTCAGTGGTAGCCTAAAGCAAATAGCCAGTTACCCATACAGATATACTCTTCTTAGTAGTTCCCATTATGTTCATCAGCATATTATGTTCTAAGAAATCTTCAAGAGCTACCTATGAGTACTATGGCATTTTCATTTTCAGAAGATACAAAAAAGACACATGATAACTACACGCTGACCAGATAAAGATGTGAATTTCAGAATACCACTTTACAAAAAGCAGCAATGATGCAGAAGCAAATCAGAGAAGCAGATATCAGCAATATGAATAAACATTACAATTAAATTATTCAACTCTCCTTATTTATGGTTCCTTTTGCAGTAGCCTTTAACAGTACAATATCTGCTTTGACTAATAGAAGGCAGATGACAAATGCCTGGCTGCCAAGAAGAGAGCTTTTTCAAGCCATCTTTGGAGGCACAGATAATGAACGATCCTCAAAGCTAGCTTTGTCTTTTTGGGTTTGATGCAGAAAGCTTATCCACATAGCATATTGTTCAAAGACTAAATCTTTATGTGTCAGCTTTCCCTTCTGCATTTTCATGCACTATTTCCACTGTGGGCAGTTGGAAAAAAATTTTTCAAGCTATCACTTGGAGTGCGGTTGAGTTCAGACAGCAACGTAGCATCTGCTTGGGCACAATAACCATAATTAGGTTGCTGAGGTATTGCTGCGGCAGAATTTGGTACACAGGTAACTTGCTTTCTTTTTAATGAAATTGTACATGCAAGCTTCTACAGGTACATTCATTTAATCTCACGTCAATGCCTAAACTTAGTTTTTTCCTACTGGTCTTCCAGCAACTGTTGTTCAAAGATCACAAACAAATGAATGTCAATCTAATTCCTTACCCTTTCTCCCTGTGGCCCTTTGTCTCCTCTAGGGCCCTGCTGGAAGAAAATAAAAATGAGTTACCATGGAAATTTTCCAGGACAATACAGGGAAACAGATACACCAAAATTAATCAGTGCACACAAAAAAGGGAAAGCAGACTGCACATACAGGTCCGATAGCTCTTTTCCACAGACAGCATATTCTTTTTCCACAGTTAAGTTACTGGAAATTGATTAGTCACTGTCATTACTGTGTCAGTTAAAATTATCACTGCACAGTCCAGAGAAGTACTTGCAAAGTTGGTTTTAGTCTCTACTGGATAACTGGCTCTGATTTAACAGTAGTGACCTTTAGAAATAAAGTAGAATCTATTTAACTTTTTTGACCTGTATAGATATTGCCGCACTGTTCAATTTATGTAAATCTTTCCAAAGGCACTCCGGTTGAACAAGAATGCTACTTCGATGCAGTTTAGTTCTTGGTAAGCTTAATTCTGCTCTTGGGTAAAGCAGCTTATATCCAATATTTGAATTTAGCCTGCTGTTAAGATGTTGCACCCACTGTTTCTTCCTTTTTACTTCCTATTCATCTCAGTGCTACTGCTGTTCTCAGGGAACACTGGAAATAATGAATGTGGTCATTTTGCTTTTCATTCAATATTCAATAAAATATTAATCTGCCTAAGAATATCTGATATAATCTCCATTTCCACACAAGAAAAATAAAAATGCTTACCTTCCGCCCTGCAGGTGCCTGGAAAAAATAAAGAAGAGAGTTTAAAAAAAGATACAGTTTCTCGCGATATTTTAAATTAAAATAATGTACAAACTTAGACTCAACTTCTTACATAACTGTAATTTTTCTCAGTACAGTATATTTAAGTATGCCCTATGGTTTTAAATTACTATGAAGGCTAGCAGTTTATTATATAGCAAAGATACATGTAACTACATTAAAACATTCTGTTGAAGACTGACAATTTTATACCTATTACAGCCTAGAAAACTGGCATAAAAAGTCACACCTGAGTTCTTCCATAATCCTTCTATGCAAAGAAATTTAGACTGTAAGACTGGCTTTAAAGTAATCTCCAATCCAAACGGCCAGGTATAACATCCAAACACCACTGCTCTGTTACTTTCTCCTCACGGTCTTTACACCTATGAAGGCAGTCTCTTAAAAAAGGCCATCCCACTTCAGAAATTGGGGTGGGTACCTTTTCAGGCAGTCCCTCCAGGATTTAATTGGTATCTTTCCATGACCATCTTGGGAATTAACGTTCGTAAATAATACTGCCATGAAATAGCCTGTTAATTGAAGTTGAGTGTTACATATTAGATAAAAAAATAATTATACTGACCTCACTCACATCTGGAAAAAGAAGGGAAAGAAAAAAAGGAGACAATTAAGAGTGTGGATTCAGTTATTGTACAAGTTTTACATTTCAATGCTTTTAAATCAAAATGCAATTTGGTTAATTTTCTTAATGCTAGAAACATTTTCTTAATGTAATTTCTCACTTTTAAGGTGATTACCTTAAATTGTAAAGATTCACAGGTGAGATTGCTACATATTTCAAATTCAAAACAGACTTGTAAATGAAATTAAAATAAGTAATATGGTTGATACAGTAAAAAGGCGGATATCTTCTATAAGCCTGCTCTAAATATGCTTAGACACAATTCGATGGAAAAAAACCGCACACACGTTTTCACATGTGTGCATGCAACAGATAAATAAACCCGGAGAGGCTGACACATGTGAAGATATTAAACTGTAGGAGAAATCTTGAATTTTAATATAAATGTCCCCATCTCATTTTTTATGGAGAATGGTTCTACCCAAGCATACCTATTCCCACAATTCCCTGCCAAATCTCACAGTGTGTAACAGAGAACAGTTTGAAGCTATTAAAACACCAAATAGCAAGTAACTTCCTCTCTATGTTATTTACTATTAAGTCTGCTCTTGTTAATTAGTTGGAGATACTAATTTTCAAAAATCTGTTTTCAGAATTTCACGCAATTAAAAATCTATTTTGGCTGAAACTTACCATGGTAAAAACATCTCACATCGCACTTGAATGCCAGCAATTTGACACTAATTACTAACTTCACAGGCTGTTGCATGTTTTTCCACAGACTGTCACATTGGCAAAGTATGATCGCACTAAACTGCGATGATTCGTACCGTCCAGCAATACGGTAGCAATACGGACGTGCTGAACGCTACAAAGCACTCAAATACCACGGCAGAACACCGATCGCCCATACTAACTCAACGTAAAATTAAAAATATTACTGCCCCCGGGTGATGGCGACGCTGGCGACGACGCTGCCATATTTCGGGAAAAGCGGGGGCGGTCGGTAAGGCGGGATCCCCACACGAACTGTCTCCTCAGCCGTTGCGAAGGCGCTGCTACCGCTGCCCGTCACCCGCGGGGTGGGGGGGGAACGGCCGGTGTGGGGGCGGCCGCGCTGCGCGGGACAGGCCTCTGCCCGGCCACCCCCTCAGAACGGCCTCGCCGCGGGCCCTCGGGCCTTCTCCGGGCCGCGGCCGCCGTGCCGCCCACCGCCACCCCAGCCCTCGCTGCTGGCAGCGGCCGGCAGGGGCGAGGCGGCGCAGCCGGCGGCGGGCAGGGCGCGGGGGGCACCTTCCCGCGGGTTCCGAGCGCCCGGCGGGCAGCGCGCGGCTGATGCCTCCGCCTAGGAACGCGGCCAAGCCCCCGGTCAAACCCAGTCCTGCAGAGGAACGGCGGCGAGAGGCTAAGGGGGGACTTCACTGGATGCTGCCCAGCAGGGAGGCAAGGGGAAGGCTCCGCTTCTCCCGCAGCCAAGTGCGTGGGGCGCGTTTCTCTCCCACCGCAGTGTGTGTGGGGGGAGCTGCGCCTCTCCCTCAGCCGGCGTGGGGGACACGAAATCCTTTTCCCAGCGACCGTCGGAGAGCCGCGCTGCACCCTCGGCGAGCCCCATTCCTTTTTCGCACTAGAGCTAAGCAATACTCCTTCCCTGCCTCCCTCCTCCTGCCTCGTCCGGACTTTCCCCTCTCCGGAGACCCCCGGGAGGGCGGGCTCAGGGTGCGGGGGAGCCGCCAACAGCTTTCCCCCGCGGGGCCGGGTCGCAGGGCGCCCAGCAGCACGGCGCGCCGCAGCGGCCCCGCTCCGCCTCCAGGGGGCGCCGCCGTGCGCGGCGGAGGGGCGGCGGTGGTTGCCGCACCGAGGTGCCCGGCGCCCGCATGCCCGCCCCGGGGAGCGAAGGGGCGAGGCGGCGCTCTCCCACTCCTCCCGGCCGCCCCGCTTCGGAAAGAAAGCGGGCCTGAAGTCTCACGGAAGTGCAGCCTGGCTCCAGCCTGGATTCTTCCGCTCGCCGTAAACACTCTCCTCCTAGCCTTTAAACATCTGCCCTGGAATGTGGGCTTTGCATGCTCCTTTGGATACGACTCCGTCTTTTTTTTTTTTTTTTTTTGGGGGGGTGGGGATCCCGTTTGCCTTTTGCCATCCTTTTCTATTTCTGAGGAAAAAAAAAAGAAGCTAGATTCTAATCTGGGACGGAGGTGGCAGTTTTACGAGATGGTCTCTACAGCTTGGGAAGCTGCAGCTCCCCGCAGGCTACCATCCGTGGGGAAGACGTATGGATAGAGCGCAGAGAGTAGGACAGCCACCCCCTGACACCACCCATGCCACAAACAAGCTAAAAGCACTTACGTTGGCCTGTTGCTAGGTATGAAGTTACTGCAAGCAGCAACAAAATCCGCGTATCCACAAAGCTGAGCATGTCTAGTTGCAAGACATGCAGACTCCTTGTGGTGCAGAGTCCCTGGTCGGTGGTTAGCTATTACCTATGGGACGCAGGCATACAGTCTTGAGGAGTAACTCCAAACTTAGCAGAAACCTGCTGCCCGGGATGCTAAATTAATCAAGCCCCGGTCCGCCCTATTTATACCGCAGGAGGGTCCCGGGACTGCGAGTCACCGGCGGCGCCGCAGCCAATGGGCGCGCGGCGGCCGCGGGGCCCGCGCGGCTCCCAGGCCGTCACGTGCCCCGTGTCTCCGGCCCGCCGCGGCAGCCTTTGCAGCGGCGGCCGCGGGGGGGAGGGGGTGCGGGGTCGACGGGGGAGGGGGCCGAGGGGGGGGGAGCGAGGAGGGGGCGACGTTAACTTGGTTCC
>JAVKLA010000073.1:18208900-18257956 GCA_034782735.1 Sagittarius serpentarius
CTGCCCTCCCCTCCCCCAACATGGGGGGCTCCCCCGCCCCTCGCCCTGCTTTTCTGGGCTGCGCGGCCGAGAGCCTCGCCGGGCGGCCGGCTGGCAGCGGCCGGGAGGGCGCTCCGAGGGCTTTCAAAGCAGGAGCTGTCCAGGGCCTGCGAAGCCTCCCGCCCCGCTCGGGTCGCGGCGGGGAAGCGGCCAGGTGAGCCGGGAGGAGGCTGGATCCTCTGCTCGAGCTCTCCTCGCCGCCGCACCGGAACCGAGGGCGAAAGGTGACGCTTCCCCTCGCCAGAGGCCCCTCCAGCAGGAGGGGCGGGCAGCCTGTCACCCCCCGGTCCCTCGCCCCTCGCATTTCCCCGCGGGCAGCCGGCGTGGGTGCCCGGCTCCCCGCGGCGAGCAAGGGGCAGCGACAGCCCCATCAGCCCGCTGGCAGCAAGAGCCCGTTCGGGTCCCGGCGGCTTGCTCTCCCCAGGGAGGTCTCTCCGGCCAGGGCGCGGGCAGAAAGCTGCCAGTTCCTTCTCCCGGCTTTGCTGCCGCGCCGGCAGTGTGCGTGTGTGAGGGGGAGACCGTGGGGCGTCCCGCCTCCCGGGCCGTTAAACAGAGCCCCACGGCGGCTCTCCGGCGCAGGAAGGAGGACGGCCGCCGCCAGCAGCTCCCCTTCCCGCCGGCCACCCGCGCACCCAGCTGGGGGGAAAGCTGGCGGGGTTTCTTGCCACGTCTGTCCGGCAGAAGGCTTCTCCGTTCTCGGGGGCGGGGGGGGGGGGGAGGGACCCCCCCCCCCCCCCCGGCGCGCGGGCGGGCGGAGAGGGGCGGCCCGCGCCGTCCCTCTGAGGGCCGGCAGGAACAGGCCGCCCCTCGCGGCGTGCAGCTCGGCCCCACCTTCCCTCCCCGGGCGCCTCTGCCCCAAGCGCTGGGGTCGGGGGGCTGCAGTCACTCGGGGTCGCCCATCTCGGCCCCGCCGCGCTCTGGCCCGCGGCGGCTGAGGGGAGCTGACGTGGTCCCGCCGGCCGGGCCAAGCGGCGGCAGCGGCCAGCCCGCCTCCCCGCCCAGGGGCTCCTCCAAGGCAGGCAGCCGGCCCCCTCCCGGGCCCCCTCTGCTCGCTAAAGGGAGTCCCGGGCAGAGGTAACGGCGAAGGCAAATGGCAGTCCCGCCTCACAGCGGGCCCCCCTCTCCGGGGCGGAAGGGGCGAGGAGGGCGCCGCGGGACGCGGTGCTGCCTCCCCTGCCCTCCCCCAGCCCCTGGGTGTGGGTCGCCAAGCTGGCGGATCCTGCTCAGACGCACCAGCGAGCCGCGACGGGCCTCCGCGCTGGCGGGGGAGCCGCGGCCCGGGGAGCGGGAGGGCTCCCGGCAGCGGGGGCCGGCGGGGCCAGGCGCCCCCGCCGCGGAGCCGCACCGCCTCCTGCCCACCCCTGAGCGAAGGGGGTCGTCTCTCCCGCAGCCTGTCTTTGGGGAGATGCAAGGGGGTGTATCCAGCCCTTACTTCTAAGCGGCCTCCGGGGGGACGTGTACAGAAAGCATGGGAAAGGTGGGACGTGGGTGTCCCACCTGAGGGGGGGGACCCCGCAGAGGTGGTGTCCCAGGGGCACCGCCAGCACCGGGCACCGCCGAAGAAGCAGCAGCAGCCCTGTGCCACGCTTCCACGCGTGTCGGGGGGAATCAGCAGTACCCAGGCTCAACAGCCTGCCTGAAGCCGCCTCCCTGTACGGGACGTTCCCTCCCTATCAAGAGTGCTGATGGAATGGATAACGTGCCTGACAAATAACGCACGGAATTAAACTGCACGTGGGATTAAACCTGCCGTTTTGGATGAAAAAAAACCCCAGCATTAGGAAAAGGTGGTCCAGCAGAGTATGCCTGACCACAAAATAGGAGCCCAACAGATGATGACAGATTGAAATGTTGTAATGAAAGTATATGGCATAAACAGTACATAAGTATTCTTTCAGATTATCTTTCATGTGAATGGTATCAATTTAAATCAAGTAGGATTTAAAATTAATCTGGGCAGCAAAATTAACTACTTCAAAGGTTATACCAGCACTAACCCAAAATAGCTCAGTGAGCTTCAAACAAGTTGAAATAATAATTGAAATTAGACCCAAAGCACTAAGGCTCAAGTCCGAGTATGACACCTCCACTTCCAGTGAATACTAATTTGTTTTTTTTTAAAACTTGTTCCTTGAAATCATTTATTTGACTCTATAGCCAGAGTTTTTCTTCATAGTGCCAAATTAATTTTGACTCTGCTGCATCAGCAGAACATTTATTAATTATAATAGTAATTAGACTCTTTTGAGACAAAATCTGTTCTAATTGCATATATATCATGTCAGACAACCATTGCTTGCCTACTTTCATGCACATTTTCAATAAATGATAGTCCTTTTCTACTAATGCAATACTCTGATGGTGCAAGAATGTGGACACATGGATCCTGACCAAACCAAACTAAATCACCATTCCCCTCCATCCTACCCATGAAGTTTCACACAGAAAAGACAAGCCCCTACGCCAAAAAAGGGACACCCCCCCCAAAGACGTGGATTTTCACCTGCCACATCTACCATAAAGCAAATGGCTGAGGGAGACATAGCCAGAAGCTCAGCAACACACAAAAGCTGTTGAGATGACAGGAAGCTACAGCTCCTAGGCTTTGAAAGAGATACATTCTCAGTATGCTCCAGCCATGTCAGGATTGGTGCGTACGGGTAGGAAAAAAGAGAAAGAGATAGAGGATAGTAATTAATTGGTATGGCTCTTTTCCCATGTCTGCAGGTCTCCCTTCAACAAACTTCCATGCTGAAAAGCCTGTAACTGAAGTTCTCTAGGACCAGCAGCTTTGCCGTAACAGTCTCAGATGTCTGCCTGACCTTTGGAGCCTATGGAGCCCTTGGCCATTTTCTTCACTAACACTCATCTGTAGTCTTCATATTTTGAAGAAAGGTGGGGAAGGAAAAAGAGGAATCTCTTTTCCCTCTAGCACCAGCACTAATTCATGCAACACCAAATGATTTTAGGGTAAGTGACCAAGGCTTATTAAGTTGATCTTCCTGCAACGTATCTTTATCATACAGATACTGTCACAGCTTCTGTAGTGAAGGTAGGCTACATTGCTCATCTACTTTACCTAAGCATGCAAAAGAAATCTTAGAAATTTGGGGAAAAAATTATAAGTATTAAAATTATAACTATTTCCAAAAAAGGGAGTACTCAGTGGATTTGGTTCTATAGTGAACTTGGAAAATATTTTTTCCTTAAAATATGATTATGGCAAATGGTTGCTATTATGCAAATATCTTTACTAGTACAGGGACTCCTCAATTAACAGAAGTAACTTGACAGCTTTTGGAACCATTAGCATACCAGAAGTGATTTAATCAACCAGCTGTACAAGGAAACATCTAAGAACTCATTTTCCCTTTGGATCGTATTTATTTAAAGGAACTATTTCACACTGAAGCCAGTAATGCCCATGGCACAATTTAAACTGAAACTGATGATAATCAAAAACTACCTCTGGAAAATTTGCTGTTAGGGCAAACTTTGAAAGAGACAAGCTTCCAGGTGATGTCAAACCAGATTTACTTCTCGTTATTTTCAACAATTCATTAGAATGCAGACCTAAAATTCTGAAAACTGTAACTGTTTTTAATACATACACTGGGAAGCATTTGCCCTGCCTACTCCTTCAAAACTTACCAGCCAACCACTGAGCCATTATTCAGCCAAACAATTTAATACTGTCTGGCCAGTACCATATTACAAGAAAACACAGAGCAATGCCAGAGTTTGGAGAAAGATCTGCATCTTTTTAGTCTGTCCCCAAACTTCATGCCCCACAGTGGATAACTGGGTTTGGTGTGCTCTCAGATCCTGTTTCTCCTCAGGCTGATAAGAATGGGAGAGCCACAGTATTTGTGGTTGGTGCAAATAGCTATTGATTTCTTTACATCTATTCCAACACAAAGCTCCACACATTTCTTCAGATAATGGATGCGTGCCCAACCATATAGCAGTAAAGGATGAGCAACGAATCTGCATAAGGGAAGTAGTTTCCCAGTGGGACTCCTTTGAGTACTGGGCCTGGTTGAGTGACACAATCTGGCTTTAGTCTTCCTTTTGTAGGATGGATAGGCATATGAGGGTCTATACGATGTAATGCAGCACTAAGCTGAACCCTGGATAGATTTTACTTGGTGTCTGCTGTATAGACATATCAGCTTGATTAGAGCTAGATTTAATTAAACTGTTCATGATTCTGCACTTCACATCTTAGCTTGGTCGTAGTCAGTATCTTGCTCTGAGTAACAAGGAGACTAGTACTTTGTCAGTGGAGAAAATACAGAAACAGTACGGTGTATCCCCCTCACGGCAATTCATTGTTTCGTGTTTGCTGTTTTCTTCCTGACTGCTTAGTTAAAAAAACTAACAAAACAGTTGTGCTATGCTTTTATAGGAAAATCCTGAGGAGAGACAAGACAGTGCTAGGAACTTCTACCAGTCCTCTGCACCATATGTTGAAAGGCCAGGTATGCTAAGCTCCTGTGGTCCTGTTCCCATTTGTCCTGGTTTTGGCTGGGATAGAGTTAATTGTCTTCCTAGTAGCTGGTACAGCATGTTTTGGATTTAGTGTGAGAATAATGTTGATAACACCCTGATGTTTTAGTTGTTGCTAAGTAGCGCTTATCCTAAGTTAAGGATTTTTCAGTTTCCCATGCTCTGCCAGCAAGAAGGGGCACAAGAAGCTGGGAGGGAGCTGGCCAGGACAGCTGACCCAAACTAGCCAAAGGGATGTTCCATACCATAGAAAGTCATGCTCAGTATATAAACTGGGGGGCAGTTGGCCGGGAGGGGTGGATTGCTGCTTGGGCATCGGTCAGCAGGTGGTGAGCAACTGCATTGTGCATCACTTGTTTTTTCCTGGGTCTAATTTCGCTCTTTTTGTTATATTCCTTTTCATTACAATTATTTTTGGGTTTATATTTGTATTATTATTGTTATTATTGTATGGTTGGTTTTTTTTTTAATTTTAGTTATTAAACTGTTCTTATCTCAACCCATGAGTTTTACTTTTTTTTCCTGATTCTCCTCCCCATCCCACAGGGAGGGGTAAGGGGTGAGCAAATGGCTATGTAGTGCTTAGTTGCTTGCTGGGGTTAAACCATGACACCATGTAGGACTAAAGGTATACAGAGATCTAAGAGTATGGCACAGGTACGTAAAGAGAGTCCTGACTTGGCTAGTCCGTGGATCATCATTTAGAGGGAGTTTGTAGACTGCCAGTAAATGGTATAGAAGGAGGAACATTGTGCAAACAGCTCATAGCCATTGACTTCTAATAATTCTTCGATATTTTAAGACATTTCTTTCAGAATCATTTAAAGTGGCTTTTGAGAAGTAGTCTAGAAAATTGATTTTTAATGAGAAAAAAACAGGTTCTATGTGAACAGCTATGGCAGCTACTTCCATTAGTTTCTGTTCCCCAGTGGCTGTGTACACTTGAAATAAACCATCGTTTGTTATTCTCAGCAGGAGTAATGGTCACAGATTCTTGAAGGGAACAACTGATAGGCAGAGAGCAGCTCAGCAGCCCATGGGGGAGTGCTGTTGAAGGGATCAGTAGACAAATTTAATGGAAAATTTTCTCATTTATACTTAAGTAAAGACAAAAAAGAGGATGGCTCAAGGCTGCTTCACTGAAACTGAGATGTCTAGTTACCCTTCTCAAAAGTGGTAAACTGCAGTGGTAGTCGGTGAGCTTTCTGGGTGTTGTTTACTTATTTAAAGTATATACTGTTTTTTCTCTTTTTTTTTGTTTTTCTTTTTTGTTCCTCAAAGGTTACATGTTTAGGAATTGACGAGGTCAAAACAAAGTTTTAGTCCATGTATTGACAGAAGGCTCTGTTGGTTGTTACTGCAGCCAAATCAGTTTATCAAGCTTAAGTAAATTCAGAACACATAGACTACTTTTCAGATCATTATCAACTTAATCTATTGCTCTATGGCACTGAAAGCCATCCAATAAAATAATGCAATTATTAATATGCTAGCTTACTTTACATCTGAAAGCTAATTTTAAAACTAATTTTTTAAGACCATTTGGACTTCACCTCCATTCCATTTAATAAAGCTATAAGCCTGTACAGCTGCTGTAAACAGCCCTCTACACTGGCCCTGATTCTGTTCTCACTCAGATAATAGAATGGAAACTCACACTGACTTCAGTAATAGCAGAGCCAGGCCAGTATTCACTATAGTTGTATATCTCACAAGTATTTAAGCTGTATCATGGAATTTTTTACTTTTTTTTTCAGCTTTAACAATCTAATTAGGGTTTTTTTGCCCATTCTATTTGCCAACCTTAGAATTGTGACTTAAGGCATACAAAGTTCTCAACAAAAACAGAAGGCAAGATAAAACTAAGGCAGGCAGTCCTTTTAATATGATCGTCAGTCTCAGTAAATTCTAGTAAAAACAAATTAAAGTAATGCTGGTGAGAATACTTTCTCTATGTGAACACGCATGTTAATGGATGTGTGATAAGTCTCTGATGTGGCAAGGAGTTCCGGTATACCAAACTTGTACCACTGTTAATCAGCAAATGGAGATGAAATAACAGTATTAAAAAAGTTCCATTCCTTCTTTATGGCACAGCACCATGAAGTGACAGCTGCAGAGCCTCAGCTCCTGGGGGCTTACAGTATTCTCTTTATGAGAAAAGAAAAAATGAAAATGCAACAAACATTACTTGTAGTGGATCTGTATCCTTTGCTTCACATTCTCAACAGGCTTGGGATTAATAAGGTCAAGGACTCAGAAGTACATGAATCAAATAAGCACTGGAAAATGAGAGAGGTAGAGATCAGTGGAGTAATTGAAATAATAAGCAAACATGATCATGGCTTGTATTTGGTTTGTGTGAAAATGTACTTGCACAGAAGGTTGTGGAGAGTATCATATAAAGCTCTAGTTATTACTCAATACAATTATTATAGCAATCAAAATCACACAGACAATATTAGAGGAACTGCCAAATCATTGGTACCTTGCCTTGAAATTAACTACTGAACAAGTTTGCTGCACAGTTAGAATAAAAAAAAAAGACCAAACCACCAAAAGAACCCACAACCAGAACTGTTTATAGCAGGTGAGAAAATAATCAGTCCTTTTCTTATCTTCGTCCTGAGTTTCAGTGAGCATAATAATAAATGGTAGTTTTCCATATCAAGCGAAAATTTCCAGCTACAACAAAGAGTACATAACTGATGATTTAATGGAAAGAAATTTGTCTCAATGAAGGAAGCACCTTCAACCTGATCCCTTATTATATGGATACCACTTGGTATGCACACTGACAGTTGAAAATAAGCAGCAGTGCGAGTAAAGGCTTGTTTCAGACAGTGCACATCACTGAAGTTAGCTTCTGAAGCAGCTAAATTCCCACAGGCAGTGGGTGTAGTTTTCAAATGCATTTAAATCCTACTTTGAAAAATGAGGCAGCATGCAGATGTAAGATTCAGAAACAACATTGTCCTGTCAGTCCAGGCTTTTCTATGACTTTAAAACTTTTCACCCCTTGTCATCCCACAGACGAAAAACCCCCTTCTGCACAGGCCTGAAATGCTTTCATCTACAGCAGCTACAGATGGATGTCTGTTCTGCTTCATGTATAGAACCCCTCATTCTGGAGGGAGGATGCAGAGGAAGTCGTCTGCCTGCTGATTACTTTCGGATGTCCTTCCACAACTTTCTACTCCCCATTCACTGAAAAGACAAACAAGATGTCCTGCTGCAGACTAGGAAAAAATCTTAGAGTGTCTGAGTACAAAGATTCATGGCATATGCTCATGTCACACAGAGGCAAACGTGAAATCTCTGCAGATGCAATCACTCATGTAAGGCTTGGCTGAGTGCAATATCTTGCTGTGTCCTGGAATTACTTGTACACCACAATGTTCCCATTTTTAAATGGTAGAATCAATGAATGGCATGCAATATGGTGGTGTTTCTCCCTACAAGCATTTTTAAAGCTGATTGTGCTTTGTGAAAAGCATTTAATACAGTTTAATAGGTCATTGTTCATTGTAATAGCACGTAGTTTTGTAAAAAAAAAATCCAGGTGTGGTTTACATCCTAAACCCCTCAGCTCCTCCCTTTTCCCAGATTACCCTCTCATCCTCTATACCTGCTCCCTCTCACTAGGCTCAGCTCCCTCCTGTGCAACTATCAGCTGGGCAAAAAGCAGCCCACGCTGGGGCTGGCCCCAAGCAGGCCAGCGTATTTGTACTGATTAGCCTGCTGGTAAGCCAAACTGGACAGGCTCTGACTCACACTGCAGCCTTTCCTTCTTGGAGTTGCTGGTTTTAGTCTTTTCCCTCTGCCTACCTGCCAGTTTCCTGAAACTTGCAGAATCTTAGTATCTTTGTGGGTTCTTAGATCAGTTCCAATGAAGTAGGCTACAAGGTTAGGAGTTATGGGGGAATGCAATGGGCAGGCAAATAGAGAGAATGCAGGTGTCCCCTTACTGAGGTCTGTCATGCCTTCAGACCAAAAGTATGTTTGGCTGAATGTTTTTGACATTCTTCAGCACAAAGTACCTTCTTAGTATTAACTTTTCTTGTTAGCAAATACCACTAATGGATAAAAAGTCGTAGGTCTCCATTCTCTCTCCTACAACGTTTTCCACTCTTTGAAAATGGTTGCTAATCCTTGACTTGGTATATTCCTACATAGTCTTGTGAGATGATAAGCACCCTTGATGTAATGATGTAATCCACTTTTTTCACAGGATGATATTTTCACATAATCAAATATTAATCAGATATTTGAAGCATTAAGCAATAAATCAGTGGACTCCTTGAAACTCTGTGTCATGGTTTAACCCCAGCTGGCAGCTAAGCACCACACAGCCGCTCACGCACTCCCCCTTGGTGGGATCGGGGAGAGAATCGGAAGGGTAAAGGGAGAAAACTCGTGGGTTGAGATAAAGGCAGTCTAATAGGTAAAGCAAAAGCTGCGCGCACCAGCAAAGCAAAACAAGGAATTCATTCGTCACTTCCCAACGGCAGGCAGGTGTTCAGCCATCTCCAGGAAAGCAGGACTCCATCACGCGTAACCTTTACTTGGGGAGAAAAACTCCATCGCTCCGAACATCCTTCCCTTCTTTCTTCTTCCCCCAGCTTTATATGCTGAGCATGACATCATATGGTATGGAATATCCCTTTGGCCAGTTTGGGTCCGCTGTCCCAGCTGTGTCCCCTCCCAACTCCTTGTGCACCCCCAGCCGACTTGCTGGTGGGGTGGGGTGAGAAGCAGAAAAGGACTTGACTCTGCGTAAGTTCTGCTCAACAGTAATGAAAATGTCTCTGTGTTATCAGAACTTTTTTCAGCACAAATCCAAAACACAGCCCCATACCAGCTACTATGGAGAAAATTAACTCTATCCCAGCCAAAACCAGCACACTCTGCAAAGGGCAAATTGGCAGGTGAGAGTTGAGGCTTGTAGTTGCTGCACCATAAGAAGCTAAAGGCAGTGAGAATATTTTAATAAAATATCACTTTTTTTTTTTTTCCCCCTAAATGTCTGCTGCTGGTTACTGTCAGAGACAAAACACAGCATTATATGTAATGTAATTTGATCTGACCTGATAGGGCAGCTCTCAGGTTCCAAAGTACTTGTGAAAGAAAAAAATACAATATTGGAAGAAAGCTGGGTTCCTTAAACAGACAGGTCAATCGTATCGATTTATTTTCTATAACTGGTATCAGTACTGAGCCTGTGCATTTACAATAATTTTTTTTTCATATATAGTTCGCAGATTCAAAAAGTTTGCTTTTTTCTTCAGGATCTTTCTTGCGAAAAGACTGTAGTTTAGATTATGCCTTAAACTGCCATTGAAAAATTAAAATGGAAAACGATTGTACTTGACAGGTATACCCATGTAACTCTGAGAAAGGTAGGACCATGTCTACAGAATCTATATTACTGAGCAGGTGGTACATGAGAATAGTTAAACTGTCTGAGCTTAACCTGATTTTGCTAAACAGACATGAAGGAGAATATTCTACTTTGTAAATTGCTTTTTATTTTGTGACATGGAACAAGATTCTCAGTAGGCTGTATGGATAAGATTTGGACAGAAGACCTCCAGACGCAAAGTGCATGTACAAATGTCTGCTGTCTTACAAATGATGCTATATTTTTATATTTACTCCATTTTAAATCATTTTAGAAATTACGGAAAAAATGATTAAGAAGTAGGATGTCTTGGTGAAATTTCAGTGTGCATGCAAGCCTCAGTCCCGAAACACCGGGGTATCTCAGTGGATTCACTGCAGGAAGCCAACAGGCTTTGTCTCAGGAACAGTGTTGGGAACTTAGCATGGTCCCCAGTGGAACTGATGCTATGCTGCCCTGCTATGAAAGGTAGTGATGTAGAGTGGGGCTGTGTCATGAGTGACCAGGCTGTGCTGCTCTGAGGTGACCACAGGCAGCGTACATTAAAAGGGAATGCTATGGTGCAAGGCTCAAGGGCATGAGCTGCGTGGATTCTCCAGAGTGCAATGCCCTCTCGGGATAATTTGGGGCTGCCTAAGTAGCCTGGATTGCCTCAGGAGGTGTGATTCAGCAGCTGCTCAGCCTCTTCTGCAGCGGTCACGGGACTGGAACTACAGGCTGCAATCACCACAGAGATTATCCAAATCAAAACCAAAAATGTTTTCTTAAATTATTTCTACCAAAAATTTTGAACTCAGTCTTACAAATTCTAATATTCTAAACTCTAATACTCTAAGAATTTAGTGCTTTTAGCTTAGGTAGATGAATGGTTTAAAATTCAAGCCACATCGAATATTCTGCGTCATCGGCTTAAGACAAGATTTGCTTTTTCATCACATGCAAACTCCATCTTTGCTATACAGATACTTGATCATCCGAGGAGTCTGAGTGGTAACAAAGGGAAAAGCAAACTGCAGCAGGGAATGTGTATCTTAGCTTGTACAGGAGTTCTCTTTTTTCTTTGCTTTGGGTTAATTTAATTTTCCTTAGCTGCTTCCAAATCCATAACTTACCCTGCAACTCAGTGTTGCCACATTCCAGATGATTTCTGACTGGAGTTGCCCAGCTGAACTTTTATTGCTTTATTTCCAGACTCATATTTCTCAGTTCTTTCCAAGCTGCTGGAACTGCTGCCCCTATTGCAGGAAAGAGCTCTACTGAAGGGGAACACGCAAGCTTGCTGTCCGTTTTTCATGCACAAACATGAGTCTGGGATAAGAGGGATGACATTTTTTATGTTTATGCAGTATTAACTGCAAAGACTGTGTTTGAACAGTAAGTTTTGTCATACAACTCACAGTATCTTAGGATTTCCTTAAACAGCAATAGGGAAGCAGTGGGCTTGCTTCTATTTTAAATCAACAGGAAAACCGTGCGGAAACTGAACCATTCTGCCTGATGAGCAAGGGTTAATTTGCTCATGGGTTAACTTGGCTAATGAGAAATTCTCATGATTCACAAAATTGACTTAAAAAAATTGGATAACCTAAAGAATAATTTAGAGTTTCCTTTCAACCCCATTTGAGGAAGTACAGAAGGAAAGTGCAACAGAAATGGAAGACAACTCACAATTAGAAAAACCCTACAGTTTATTTAGCTAAAAGAAATATGATTATTTTATCTGAGGAGGTGGTTTTTGATTAGTGTTTGCTGATCATATCTGGAACAACAATACTTCTCATCTACTGTCGGAGATACGCTGAATTATAGAAAGTATTTATGTAATACATAGGTAACAAATCCATTTCATATCAGGTATCTGATCTGCTGGTGCATTCATGGGAATCAGTGCTACATAAGATAAGTTTGAGTCTTCTTTCCCTTGTGAGCCTCTGCCTCTGCAGCCTTGGTGCATTGGATTGACTTCTTCCAACAGCAACTAGGGAAGCGAGGAGAAAAGGGCAATGCTTCAGGCTTTTACAAGGAAACTTTGCTCAGCGACTAGCATGGAAGAGCTGACACCATGTGCTGATTTTGGCTGCGACAGAGTTAATTTTCTTCATGGTAGTAGGTATGGGGCTGTGTTTTGGATTTGTGCTGAAAACAGTGTTGATAATTGATTAATGAATTCTTTGTTTTGCTTTGCTTGCATGTGCAGCTTTGGCTTTACCCACTAAACCATCTTTATCTCAACCCACGAGTTTTCTCACTTTTACTCTTCTGATTCCCTCCCCCATCCCCCTGGGGAGGGAGTGAGCGAGTGGCTGTGTGGTGCTTGGTTGCTGGCTGGTGTTAAACCATAAACATCATAATTTGAGCAGCTAGATTTTCTCATTCTAACCCAAAATACAGGGGGAATGCCTGGGAAGTATTAAGATTTTAGGGTTTCATTTGATAAAGAAAACCTGTTGTAAATTCATTCCTACACTGTTGCACTTCAGTCCTGAAAATTTGTTTGCTCTCTCTCTTCAAACTAAGGTTTTTATCAAGAATAATATCAAAAGAATAGGAGAAAAAGAATACTTTGATCTTAAACATTCCAGGTTCTGACGAGTTCTGTATCAAAAACTTCAAAGAAAACTTCTTATAATTGAAAGGTTGCCAAAAAGTAGAGCACCTTTCAAGGGATATCCCATATTCAGTAGGTGTAATTCTGTCTTGTAATTGACGGCCTTTGTTCCTGGACTGACTGATGAGGATATCTCAAAGATGGTGAGGTGGGAAACCCTTTCTTCCAGGACTGGCAGTGAAGATGCCAGACAGGCATTAGCCCGCCTATGAAAACAATCAGGACACTAAAAGGAGGTAACAAGTATCTGTGGTAAAACCAGGAATATGTGAGAATAAGCAACCATCTCCAAGTACATCCTAGTCTAATTTCCTTCTCTAGACTGATGACTGAAAATTATTTTTATTTAATAATCCTTACCCCTAATATCTTCATTGTTTCCCCACAATTAGCTTCTCTTCCTATACCTACAATCCTCTTTCTACCAATATTATTTTCTCAGTTCTGTTTTCTCTAAGTAAAAAAAAAAATAATCTCTAGCTTCTAGGTTATTTGTTTGTATACAGAACTGCATTTGGCAGTTGCAAAGTTGTTCATTAAAAGTAAAACCATACCATTTTTTACATAGATTTCAGGTTCTCAGTTCTTATTCCACCAAAGTAACGATTGCTCCTAAACTAAGGTCAGAGCAGGAGCAGGGGCTCACTTATTAGAGATCCAGAACTAAATAATGATCACATTTACACCTGGGGGTATCTATCGCAGCACACCAGAGAATTTCACTGGTGCAAGAATCAGACTACTAAAAAAGACAGAACTTTGGCTCTCATTCTGAATATCCTTGCCAAAATTCGACTGAGAAAAGTGAAGAATACCTTTACATTCACTCTCTGCAGTATAAGTTTTGTAGTTTTCTTCTCTTGGTTTTTATTTTGCTGTTTTACCTCCCATGCCCTGGCTTACCAATTAACTCAAATTTCATTCAGAAATTTAACTAATGAGTCACATGATAAACATGTAGCATTCACCAATATTCAGTTTTCAGGTCATTAATATAGCCAACAGACTCAAACAGGTTAGTTAGAGCCCCTATTTGCCAATTTAACAGAGCGTAGAATCTCGTTATTTCAAGGGACCGTTAAGCTTCCAGATAATTTCTTAATTTCCTGCAACGAATGGAACATTTGCATACAAGTTACATAAAAAGACAGCATGATGGTATTTGCCATAAGACTAGCAGTCAAGCATTTATCATCACCTGGAGCCACTGATTTACTAGTTGACCTCTGACAATTTACCTCCTGGGTCCTTGTTTCTCACCCTGTATAATGCATGTAAGAGCCTTCATTTACATGTCTTACGGATGTGTGATGCATGGTAGTAGTTTCATGCTGACTCAGGTCTTTGAAGATATGAATTGCAACGATGGTGCTAAATACTCTTCTTTTAGTCAGCCCTGCCTTAATTTCAACTGGCACAGAAACGTTAATGTTTTGGCACAAGCAGACCCTGTGGCTGAGCTCTAATGCCAGTCTGAACCTTTAGTGTCGCCTCTATTCACTCAGCTCTAGCTACACCTGGGCATTACATCTCTCCAAGTAATTAGTATTTCAAGAGCTATCTTTCAGTCATCACCTGTACACTTCTGTTAGACTGCTTGCCACTGTTGTGTGTGATCTTTGAATATTTCCACCAAGCAGAATGTCAGGCCTTATTTATTATTGATTTGGTATAACGATAAGTGAGGTTGGGAAATGGCATTCTCGCTACCTGAATTCAATAGTGGATATAATTCAGCTTTTCAGTTTTCTTCACACTGAGAAGGTGTCTGCAGAGGCTGTCTGGCCATTAAAATGCCACTTGGAAGATGTTGTCTTGATGACCAGCTCTATGGTAGTCAGTTGTAAAGAAATTTTGGGGGGAAATTTGTGACTGATTATGGTTCTGAGGGCCTGAGACACTAGCTTTGAACCACAGCAAGGTGGCTGTGCTCTAGCTATAGCTATTCTTTTTATTTCTTACATATATTTCTTAATGAGTTTGCCAGAGACGGATTATATTGTCACTTGCAGAGACTTTACCCATCATGTAAGGCTGTAAAAGAACCAGAGCAAACAGGAAGCCCTTGTCTTCAAGCCCTAATTTGAACAATGTGTGTGTTTACAGGGAGCTAGCTAACAACTATTTTGCTATATGATCATGCTGATGAGAGATTTGCAGAAGTCTCTTGGGCAGGCAGAATGTAAACACATCTTACATTTCAATGCAGGGACAGAAGACAAAGCGCAGGAAAAAGATGCAGAGAGGGACCTAGAGGGGTTGTGGCCAAGGTCAGGAGATGGCTTAAGGCAACCTTTCTGTCTTCCAAGTATACCTGTATGTACGTATATGTGGTATAATCTGTTCTTAAGGTTCAGTCCTACACATTACACATTACAACCTTTCAAAGAATGCAGCACTTTACAAGTGTCCATAGTTCCTGGACTTGCCCCATAATAAATAAATGTACCAGGACTTGTCCCGTAATTACTTGACGCGGGTTCTTGTTTGCTTTCTGAACTGCATGTGAGTGTATAATAAGCTGGGTGCTGTGTGCTGGGGAAAGCAGCTGGGCTTACTCAGGTAGCACTCAGGTGGCATGGAAAAGAGACAGAGGGAAGGTGAGGAGCTTTGTGAAATGGCTGCTGTTCATCTGGCACCAAACATCTGCCTCTATCCTGATGGGCCAGGAGCTGCAGCTGTGTGCCAGCTGTGAGAGAAGTAGGAACAGCATGCTGTGTGGGAAAGGCTGCGGCAGGGCAGGAGAGGAGCTGTACTAGCAGATAGAGCTGGCTTTGCAGGGAGTGGGTGCAAGCACTATAGTGAAATGGGCATCACTTTCCGCTTGATTTCTGGATGGTTCTCTATGAGCTGCTTAATGCAATTGGGTCTAAACAGGTAATAACAGAGAAATGCAGGTCCTAGATGTGAAGTGGGTTGACTTGCTCCAGCCCGTACAGAAGATTCTTCACTTTCTTTTCTATAAGCTCTTGTGTTTCACTGCTATGAGGTATTAGAATAGTTTCTTTACCATACTGTGTGCCCTTTGATGGCAGATGAAGCGTATACCATTCCTTGGAATAAAATACTCTGTAGTCACACTGATTGGCAAGACCCCCACAGCCTTCACATACAGTCTTTGTATACAATGTAAGCAAAAAGATGTGAACTACTGCATACAGGTTGTTTAACAAATGATCTGGCACCAGCTGAGCTGTGATCAGTGTCTCTGAGCATGATGAAGAAATCTGTGACAAACATGAGAAAATGAGATTACTTTATGTCTGTTCCCTTAAGGGATAAGGTAAATTGTATTAGCTTGCAGCTTACATGAATTGAGTGTGTGCCCATAGACAGTAACACAAACAGCTGATATGTAAACATACCTTAAACCACTAATTTTGACTCTGTGTGTGAGTCTACACCTGTTTCCATCTAAAACTGTGTAACTGTGGAAGTTCGTTGTGCTCTTTATGAGAGGGAGGACCTAAATCTGTACTTCCTGGAACTGTCTGGTAAGTAAACACACGTTAATCTTAATGAAAGTATGGTTTTGCTGTGGTATCAGTACCAGGAAAACTCTCCCTGTTACACCGTAAGTTTTCTGTTGGTGTTTATATGGAGTGGTAAGCCTTTTTTCTGAACTGGTTGAAGGCTACTTTTTGATGGATTGGTCCCAAAATCTGTTGTAAAAAAAAGGAAGAAAAGAGCTGGAATGCAAAAGTAGGAGTTCTTCATAGCCAGTACTGCATCAGCCCATGTCCCTCTGAGAGTGTAATCAGGAAATCTAGGAAGGAGCCCATGTTCCCTCTGCATGTGTCATGCAACAGCCATCACCCGAAGTGGTGACTTTCTTTGGACTGAGCTCCCTGTACTCAAGGAACTGAAGAGCTGCCTTTTTTTTTCCCCAGCAGATTAGGCAGAGTGAAACTTTTGACAAGCTGCCTGGTGTTTTAAAGATTCTAAAGCGGCAGAGAAATCATGAGTCAGAATAGACCTAAGGAATGTTTTCCAGCCCAAATAGTTTATTTAATAAACTGCAGTCTGAAGAATGGGGGCAGGGAGAGAGACAGGACTTCAGCTCAGACATTCTTGCAATTTCAGCTGAAGTTTTTCAGGTCCTGGGGAGGAGTTACTCTTCTTAACCCTCTCATTAAAAGTTAAGTATCTGAATAGCTACAGGCAGTGCCACAGACAATCAATACATCTTTTTCATACTACAACAACAAGGTCTATATTTTCATGGAGAGTCAGAGGACAAGAATAAAGACACAATCAGCCTGACTGACATCAGTTTTCTGAAATGGAACAGAAAAGCTTCCCTCATTTATACTAGTTTTAATCTGGTGTAACTGGTAAATTAAATGAAATTTCTTCAGTCTGGCACTGGTTTGAGAATCAAAATGATCTGTATCTTTAGATATTCCTTTACATTTGCTGCTGTCTATATTAGCAGATGCATACTGTAATTGACTACTCCATGAATTCTACCCTAAATACTCAGTATGTAAATCACAGCAAATGGGTAACATCTGATGATGTGCACTACTGCCAGCTACGTATATATTTACAGCAACGTATACACAGTGGTATACTGGCACAGGGTGTGGGGTTTTCTTTGCTTTCTGTCCCTTTCTCCCTCCTATCCTGAACCATTTAAAAAAACCCAAACCACCCAAAACAGCCTTGTCTGGCTTTTGTTTCCACTGTGCTCTAGGGAGCTGCTGCAAAACTATTTTGTGGTTTGCCTTGATGCAGTGCAGCTGTTAGGAAGTACAGTATCTCTCCAGCCCTCCAAATGCTCTTTATAGCTGCAGCCATTTCCCCCTCCTTCCTCTTAGCAAAACTGCTTGCAACTCCTTGATTTCAGTATCCAGCCAGAGAAAATTCATGCTGAGTATTCTCTTCATTCTGAAGTGCAGTAAGAGAGGAGGGGAAAAGAAGCGGCTATGAACCTTTTGGTGTTATGAAAAAGTAAGAGGCAGTTATCACTAACTGCAAGTAATTGTATTTAAACCACTCTTTTCTCTCGTGGCCCTTCAGAAGAAGAGAAGGGGTGTTAGCCTCAGAGGAAGTCTGAGCAGAAATGGTCAGCAGTATGCTTGGGCTTACCTGAAAAGTAGGGGGCTTAAATAACACAGAGATGAGTTACCTGCTTTGTTAGAACCCACTTTTGACAATAAAACCTTTCCGTTTTCCTGCTTCTCTAATTCTCATCGGTGCTGTGCATCATTTCACACGCAGTTAGCTCACAGCATATAAACATGGACCCCAAAGCTGGAAAGCTCAGAGAAGGGCACACCCTTTGGTCAGCATAATAACCATTTATCTTTCAGCAAAATCCACATGACTAGTAGTTTTTTAACCAGACACATTAAAGAACTAAATATATCTGTTACTCTGAGATATGTATGAAAGGCAGCTGGGAAGGACTGGTTCAGCCGTAGCCTCTATCTGGCTGTGGCATCTAGCAGTCCTCTCTTATTTAAACACAATGTCCAGTGAGAGTCTCATTTTAGCCTTCAGTGACAATTTATTCAGAGTAATTGAAACATGTGCACTGCACTTCTTGGACATTTAATCACCTAACTCCAGGACCTGCAACTAAAGAAAAATAAACAATGTTTTTAAAATTAAGTTATGAAATTGTAAAGTGCCTTGGTGTATGTTTCCTGGCAGCAATCAGTCTGACTGAAACTCACTGGCAGTTCATATTACTTTGATTCCTATAGCTTGGGGTAGGGTCACTCCTAGAGAGATTGTGTTTCAAGATTTTAACCCTTTTAACTTCGCTGCCTTGCTTTTCTCGGAAAGATCTAACCTCTGTGTGCCAGTCAGCCATAGCCCAAATGACCTTGGTTGCTAACAAACTTGTCTTAAAATGTATATACCCCATTTTTGACCACCTCAATCATCTTCTGCATGTGAAAAAAAACCCCATATATTTTATACAGTAAAATATCTGAAACGCTTAATTCTGCAGAAAACTGGGTTCAGCACTTTGATAAGGCAGGACATAGCTTTATTCATGAAGACTGGCTTTTAATCCAGGTGAGGGTTTATTCTGAGATGCAAATTGTTGGAAATTGCTTGGGAAAGCTGCTTGAATGGGCCTCCTCTTTTCGTTGCATTGCATATCAGATGATGCTGTTTCCTTTTCACTCCTTACTAGTCTGGAGTAAAAACAGTTAGATTGTAACTACCACCAAACAGGCTGAAAAACTTATTAAGAGTGCTTCAATTTCTGAAGAAGAGCATGGTCAGAAACACCTGTCTGTGGCCCACAGACCTGGCGGCACAGATGCTGAAGAGAAATAAGCCTTGAAAAGATTGTTCTGATTCCTATCAGCGTGATCTCAGAGAGCTTTGGCAGGCGGTCCCTCAGAAAAGGGACTTGGAAGTATAAAGATGGGGGAGAAAACAAGACGAGGAAATACTTTCATAAGAAAGCCTACCAATCCGAAAAGGACTGTGGCAAAATTTTCTTGAAATTCCTCAATCTGAGAACTGGAGGCCTGCTTTGGAGAACTTACTGCTGAGCCACGTTTGCTTGTGTCTTAAGGAGAGGGCTGGAGAGCGACAGCATGATTTGTTCCAGCTAGTTAGCCATGTGGCAGTGCTGCTGTTGCTGCAATAGGATTCCTTCATCATTACGTTTCTTCTCTTGGGCTCCACAGGCAGTTCAGCTCTCAGAATCTACGCTTAAAATTATGAGGTCTCAGAAAAAAAGGAAAAAAGCCTCCTTCTGCCCTCCCCCCCTGTAGTCTGAACATGACATATTTGCAGGAGCGGCACAGTTCCCATTGGGCAGGCGGGAGACTGTTGCATTAAATTAAGCACAAAGGAGTCTCTGCCTATCCCCACAGCGGGCTGTAAGCACTACGATGCTGTGTATGCAATACCTAGAAGGCACATAGACAGCTCTGTGGGTGTGTTTGACCTGGGAAGTGAAGTTCCCTCAGGACCTGGGGAGAGTTGGGTTCTGGGGAAGATTCACAGTTTGCAACATGGCGAGTAGGGTTTTCCTGCTCTGGCTAATAGGGGAAAAGCTGGAGAAAAGCTTACCTTTTCTTTTCTTTTTCCTCTCCCATGTGGTAGTAGGATTTGTGGACTGAAATCACATCCTTGACTTGACCTCCTATGGCTATCTCCTTGGGAATGAGTTGTTGACTTGTCCTTTTCTTTTCTGACATGGGAGTTGCTGGGAGATGTGCAGATTGACCCTAGCCATTCCTGCTTATTCCTGGGGCAGTGGTAATGCCTGAGAAGGGCTGGCCTGTGTTTCATCATGTGTCATACATGTGTAAAAACAAGGCCGTGTTTTAATCTGTGTATGTGAAAGATGAACTAGACACAAACAATAAATCTGTGGAAAATGTATTGTTTCGCTATATGCTATAGTTTGGTAAAAACCTTTAAATGAATGCATGCTGAACTAGCTGTGTCATAAATGTGCAGGGGCTGACTGTTCATATAAAGGTGACATACTTGTAAAGCAATCATCTCTCAAGATTTTTTTCCAAAAGGGAGGAAGAAAAATTTTTTTTCTCTGGAAATCCTTTTGACTGGCAGCACGGAATTAAAAAAGTCTATTATTCATTCTAGTGAATATTTAAAATTTAGTTCATTAATGTCTCATGGTTATGTGTTTGCTTTGTACTTAGCTGCTGCCACACAACAGTACAATTCTGAGAAAACACAAAAACACACTACAGAAAGTCTTTACAGATGACCAAATTAAAAATCTTAAGTTATGAAACCAACTATGACCTAAGGTTTATTCACTTAATTTTTAAAAAAGAAAATGGATTCTTTGTGATTTTTCCAAAATGTCTAGTTTGCTTTACAGATGATACTAGGAATAATTGACACAACATGTTACTACTTTCACTTGCAGGTGCCCATATACGCTATCTGGATACGTGGTATGATCTTTACTGCTTTTAGTGAGCTAGTCTTTACTGAGTTTCTCTGTTACGAGGATGGGTGAAACAGTTCAAATAAACGACAATCTTGGGCTAAAAAACGAGTGCCTTACTGTTTCTGTTGTACCTATATATCCTTCTCTTTATGTGATCCTGCTCCTTTTCATGTGGCATCTGTATCTGTGTATTTACAGCATGAAGTAATGTAAGTTTAGTGGATTCTAAAGACAAACTATTTGAAGGACCCAGTGCTGTTCCTACTTATGGTACAGTTGCATCAGATGGACTGAGCTGGGCTGACATTTCAAATGGCTGCCAAAAAAGGTGGGTCCATTCCCATGTGGTCCTGGCTGATCAGTCCCTCTTTTGCCAGGCTGGGCTGTCATCTAACTCTTTGGTGAACCACCTCTGTTCACTAAACCAGCTGAAAAGCACTGATTTTTATTTTTGCACTTGTTTTCTGGCTGTTTAGTAAGGTGAATTGCCTCACAAAGTAGTCAGACAAACTTTGGACTGCAAAACTGCCCCTTTCAAGCTGTGAGCCCTCAGCCTCAGTCAGTTCATCATGTAAATGTTAATCCTTTCCACATTGCCTAATTTGCGTTTACAAAAATTAGACTAACAAATTTTTAAATCATAACCTGGGATTTCGTACTGGATTCACTACTTACAAACTTTCCCCTTTTCATTTTACATATCCAAAATCTGCTACTATCACCTTCCTATCCCTTTGCTACTTCTGTTATATTAAAATTAGCCAAAGCTAACCTGTATTAAGGTCTTCTCTTTTAAGAAAAATTATGTTATTGAGAACTTTTCCTTTCCATTCTCTCCAAACATAGTATCTCTCCCCCATTCTTTCTAGGTCATCTGAAAATTTCTCTTGCTCAGCGTTCACTAGTTTTCAGTCTTCTTTTGACTTCTTCCTGGACACATAGAAAGCCAGTTGCAAACAAAGAAACAAAACCCAAAGAGAAGATCCTGAATCAGCCAGTGAAATACGTTATGCTGTGTTGGACTTAAAATGAAACTTGTCTAAGTGCTCCCTAAGCAGGTTGCCATGGGGCTGATTTTTACTGCTTGTACCCTCAGCTTAGTTGATGGTGAATGTGAAAATGGAAGCACAGAAGTAAGCCAAAACACCCTTTTGTGCCTGGGCTCCTACTCTTCAGGGACTAGGCGGTCCCTGAACTCATTTGCTGTGGCTGGCTCATCCATTATTTGCTGCAAAATGACATGACTGCCACATAGCAGAATAACCAGTGCTGGAACAGGGAATTACCGATTGTATTGCAGGTATGAATCCCCATCAATCATTTTCCCAGTAGTACATCTGTCCTACTCTTTGGCCTGTTATTCTTCAGTGATTCTACTATGAGATATATATGATGCCAGATTAAGCAGGGATGCTGGCAAATTTATCTAGAAAGCCTTCAGTCTATGTTGATTAAGTAGAACTCTGTGCGTCTACAGTATAGCTCAACTTCTGATTCAAAGCTTCCCTGAACTCCTTATGCAATGAGGTATCTATGTGAATTGCATCATCATAGAACCCGTACTCTACTAGACAGGACTATACTTTGTATAGTTGGAGGTATCCATCCTGCTGAGGATGTAAGGCAAGCACCAAGTCTGAGATTCACACTGCCCAGCTTTAGAAATCTGCAATACAGATATCTGTGTTAGAAGTAGTCCTACATGCTCCCTTTAGATAGAGAAAACAGGTGATCTAAGGATGTAACTCATCTGACCTACTTTAGACTCTTACTTTTGGGTGAGATGAAGAGTATGAAAGTACACATTTTTGTTCTTGACTGTAAAGGGAACGTGGTAGGGGGGTCACTGTGGGAGTGGTAAGCTCAGCTACAGTAGGTCTTCATTTGCTCAGATAAATCCCACCCTCTTTGGGTTAAGAAAATGCTCCTTTCACACATTTGTCTAAATCAGCTGCAAAACCTGGCAGAATTCCAGCAGAAACAATTCCTATTATATTTTTCTAAACAGTCCCCAATCTGCTTTGATTAGTCATTTAGGTAACAAATACAAGAAGAGGAAGGATTGTCCTATAGTTAGGGAACCAGTGAGATGTGGGTCGTATTCCTGGATTGCTACGGACTTCTTGACTGGGTGTACAGCCCCAAATACCTGAGCTCCTGTGACCTATACTTATTTCATTTGCATTGCTGGCTGTAGCTTCTCCCAGAAGCTACAGCTCTTCTATGTAAGAGCCAGCTGCCTCTGGGCTGAGTTGCAGTGTGCTTTCACTTCACCCCATACTGTCTGTCCCAAATAATAAAGGAAGGGTTTAGTTTCAGTTTAGGAGCAGACTTGTTTAGCTATATGTGTATGAGCATTGTTGTGCCTCTTGCCCACAGGCCCTGACAACAGACCTTGCTCATTGGAACTACTAGTACACGTTATTACATGTACTGCATGTTACTACAGACAACTAGTAGGAAACATAGGAATATGACCCAAATCTTGCCTCTCTTGTAGAAGTAAGCATATCCTGTTCTGCTTCAATTAGGATCCTGTGTGAAACTGGGATTTCCAGGCCAAAGCTGCTCCCTCTCTGACGGCACTTTAGTCATCTTTAGTATCATGTCATCATTCTTGCATGCAAAATATATGAGCAATTGCTGAAGCAGATACCAGAACCCAGGATTTGGCTGATGATCCCATACTACAGCTTGAGTTCTGTACTTTTGCATTTTTAAGTGAAGACTGTGACTGCTGTACCTCAAAGTGAGCTAATACTAGTTCAGCTTGTGGAGACAAGGTGATCTTAATGTAACCTCTTTAATTTGGGTCCATCTGGCACTTAGGCACAGGTGTACATGTGTGTGAAACCCTGCAAGAATGTGGGTACTGAGTCTCTTACATTAGCTGAGTGTGCAAGAGGGCCAGTAGCTGTACTTCTGGCTTCTAAATTGCTTTTCTTTGGAGAAAACCTGCCACATAAGGATGCTCATGTGCTTATTCACCTGGGCAAGTTTTTTCTGGGTCTCCAGGATATGAGTGCTTAGTTTGAATTTTAAGAGTTTTGGTGGATCTCACATTTCGTTTGTCTGTGCCTCAGTTCCTCAAGGATTAACTGCAAACAGTAACAGGTCCTTGTCCTATAACCACACTGTGAGAATAAATCCAATAAAATTGTTGTGAAGCACTGAGAGGCTTTGAAAATTTGATAACATTTTTGCTACTAGAAATTACTTTATAGAAGTTAGGTAGAAGGCTACGTTTTGCATATTTCAGGCTATATAAAACATGGACATATGCAAAAGTTAGGCTATAGATTTAGGCTATAAAAGGATACTTGTGCTGGCCTTCTTTCCATAAATTCTTATAGTTTGAAAAATCCTTCTCACAGAAAGTCCTAGGTCCCTCAAAAAATTTTTAAAATAAAAAAGTTGTATAGTTTAACTCTGAATAAAATTATGTGAAATGCAGGCAATGCACCACTAAAACCCAGGGAACGGGGGTAAAAAAGCTACAAACCCACTTTGGTCTTATGAGATAAAATGCTGAAGCATCCTAAGAGATTATTTTCTCCACTTTTCAGTTTATTCATGAGAAGTTACCTACTTAACTGGGAAAGTGTAGTTTGTTCTGGTACAGTAAATGGTTTACTAGGGAATTTGCTGCTAACTGAGTTACTTTTACATGAAATGCTTTTCTTACATACATACCACGCGCATGTATGTATGAGCAAACACACATGCATACACACACATACACATCACGTGGTATCCTCAGCTTATCTACTTATAAATATATGAATAATTCCCTTAAATGCAAAAATTAAAGCAATCTGATAGGAACATGAGCTGTTTTCCAAACGTAATAATGTTTAAGATCTCTTTTTTGGCATTACGAAGAAGTTCACATACAGTTACAAGACTAAAACCTATGGTTAAGGTATGGACCCTACTTTTCCTGTGCAGAACAGTTGATTGGACACAGAGGGAGTGGAAGGGAGGAAAACTCTAGAAATACATGTCTCTAGAAATGCAGCACCACATTATTAGCTGATTTAGCTGCAGTTCTCTCAGTGGAGCTGCATCCATTTACCCCAGTCAAGTCCCAGACCCAGACTCACTTCCACTGCTGCTCTTTGAATCCGTGCCAGAGTGAGGTATAACTTAAACCAGAAACAGATGTGGATGACTGTAGCTGAGCTGCAGAATATATATAGGCTCCATACGTGTTAATTTTCCATGTATTTGTAACAGGGTTGCTGAAAAAACTTTTAAATCTTGTAGCTAATGAACCCTGAATGGTGAGAAAGGCTTCTCCTTTGTTTGCTGCTAATTATCTTTCATTTCTGCCTTCCCTGTTTAGATCGCACTACATTTATTTTGAATGGTTTTCAGCCTTTTCTCCTAAGCATCATGGGAGCCCACGCTTAAGTGATTGCAAATGTTTCTGCGGTAATCATTTCCATTAGAGACGCCAGCTGGATCGTCCCCTGTTAACTAGCTGAAACTTCTGTCCTTTGCTTTTCAAAAAATAAAAACACAATGGGATAAATATTTTTCATTTGTATAAATACCATCCTGAAAATGTAGGGTGCAGGTATATAGGAATGTATAAAGCGAGCACTCCTTGAAGCAGAGACGCGCCATAGTAAAAATTCTTTTTCAGTGCACTGTGGTTTGGAAGGCAGACCAAAAGAAAAATGAGAGGTTTCCAGAAAAAACAGAGTAATGGGCCAAACTAAGCAAAATACTTAAAGTGAGCAAAGCAAAGCAAGAGTCCGTTAACAGTTTGTAGCAAGAGACTGTATTTTCTTTTCCAACCTCCTACCCCAGGAACTTTGTCTTAACATCAAACAAAAAACACAATAGGAATAAACAGATTACTGGGAAGGCACTGGTTGTACAAAAAAATAGGCTACTCCACAGCTAAAATAATGACTGCTTTTGGATGTGATTTAATTCTTTTTTATGGGAGGTTCACTCCTGTTGTTCACTTACAAATCAAGACTAGATCACTGGACATTGTCTTGCCTTAACTCTGTGACCTGATTAGGTGTTTAGCCTGTTTATTAAAGCACTATCAGATTTCCTGTGTTTTTTCAAAAGAAAGAACCTTTCTTCAATAAGAAGGGGTGCAGTTGCATTTAGTCCTTGGATTGAGAAGAATGTTTAGGAAGATTCAGAGGTCCTCATTTTTTTTTCCTGTAATGTTTGTGCAGTCTGAAATGAGGGTGGAGAAAGAGAGTCCAGTTTTCCCACTGCAAGAATTTCCATGGCTGCATTTCCCGCTGAGTAAGTCCTCACAGTCCACGGTGGCTTCTGCCGCTTTAACACTAAAATCTTCAGCAGCGTATCTGTCAACTTGTTCATTCTTCCATTTCTCCGCAGCATTACAGAACACTTCTGCAGGGGATGTCAAATGGACTAAGCTTGCGACCAAGATTTCCAGCCTCTGAAGTTATGGACTGATCTTTTAAGTTGAAATTCGCTTCCTGGGCAGAGTACCAGCACAGGGCCATCTTGCCACGTATGTCCCATTTCTGTGTGGATCGTCGGAATGTGAAGAAGTTGTGTTGGCTGCCTGTGCTTGTGGGAGTGTAACAGTGACATTGGAGGTTTGCAGACCATTTTTGCATCAGAAAAGAGCATTCATCTCTTCATGTTCATTGCAAAAGAAAAAGGGAATGCCTCCTAGTTTCAGAAAAATCACCTGAAGAATGTACCATTCCGCAGAGGTGACATGGAGGGAGTGTGTTGTGGGAAGGCTGAGATATTTCTGTGTTCCCGATTCCTGTTGGACTGTTCAAAGCAATAGCTGATAAGATAGAGACTGGGTATCTTCCCAGCAAAAATGCCCTACTGCACTTCAGTAGTAGGAGTGTCTAATTAATTAAAATTATGAAAATTGTATCAGACAATGGACCTTTGCAGATAAAGTGGGGAGAAGCGCTCCATACTGTTATGCACCTGGAGTTGTCTAGAATATGACTTTTAAATGGAAAAAGTATTGAATAGTAGCATTCTCCATGCTATTCTCCCCAATTCAGAAGATACCACCCATAAAGAAGGTATTCGTCGGGACTCTGAGGCCACTGATGGGCCTTAGTGGTGACCAACCTCACCCTGGGGCCTCCACCCCGACCCATGGGTCCAGGAGCCCCATTTCAGCTCAGCCTGGGGCCATCAGTCCCTCCTTGAGTTATGTTGTAGGTGTCCTGTGCAGTAGGTGACTTGTGCCTTGCACGGACTTCGGACCCACAGCGTAGCCCTGCCTCCGGCCTGTCTCCTATTACGTATGGCTGGACTCCCCAGAAGGACCCCGGAGCAGACAGCGTGCATGCCGAGCCTCCGGCTATTGATGGACCCTGTTACTAGCACCTGGCTCTGTCTGCTGTGTTGCAGTCTCCCACTCCTACCTTTCTGGAAACTGTTACTAGACAAGCTTTAAAACATTTCTAATTTATATTTGAATGTGGAAGAAAAAAAAGGTAAATGAAGCCAGAGTGGCAGGTTTGTGGGAGGTTCCAGGTTTGAACCCAGGAGAGTTTTCCTATTGTGATATCTTAAAATATTTGACTTTAGTTGGCTAAGGGAGAGAGGAGGTTTCTGTAAGCAGAAAAATTGGTCATAACTTATTTAGGGAAAGAAAAATTCATTTGCTGAGGTACTGCATCTCAGGTGGGATCTAGAAATGAACATAGATACACTAAAGACCCCTGTGGTACTTTGCACTGGAAAGAAACCATCCTTTGTGTTCTGTTGAAATTCAGCACTGTGCAACTGTAATCTCATTAGTTAAATTGCACTGTATTTCTGCTCATTATGGAACCTGTGTCATCCCATTACACATATCCCTGTGTTTTGTGCAGTTAACTTCAGTGTCCTACTTCAGTGAGAAGTACAGAAAGTCCTAAAGAAGTTACTTTAGAAGAATGTCATTACACCTATTTATCATCCTGTTAATTACTAGACTATTCTGAAATCACTGGGAAAAAATCAGAAATGAAAGAGGTAATTTTTTTTTTACAGTAAAAGTGGTTACTGATTTGTTTGCGTGCATTCTGGCTGGTCATCAGTGGTTCTAAAACTGACATGAAAAATAAGTTTAAAAAAATGGTGTTTGGGTGAGTTAATTTTCCTTACCAACCTGCAGCTGATCACTGAAGACATCAGTGTGTCTGGATGACAAGAGGAAGCGGGCATGAAAAGTTGTTAAGTGTGTGCCGCGAGAACTGAAGTGACAAGCCCTCAGGTAGTGCAATTCAATGCCGGGAGCTACGTACAGCTCTATCTACTGACCCCTTCACAGCCTCCAAGGCACCCCACCTTCAGAACAAAACTAAAGACTCTGGAATGAAGAATCCTCTGCATTGGTGAGGGCTCACTCCAGGCAAATCTCCATTCATACAGAAATAAAAATTCATGATGCTTTATAGTACACTTGGCTCCCCAATCACAAGTGGCTTCACTTTATGAATTAATGGCATTGTACAGCCTCCAGCTGAGAAAAGTAAATATGAACGTGGGACCCCCCTCACCTCCATTTTGTAGCCATAAAAGCAGCAGTCACATGTTAGAACTAGAATTCGTGCAGGGCCTTTCTCATTAACCCAGAAATTGCAGCCAACCGAATGCCACAGCCAGAGAGATATGCTTCAATGTATAAACAAAACCCTATGGAAAGAATGACCACGTTGCAGTCTCCCTTAGTTTAGCTTGCTTTCTCGAAGTGGTGGTTTTTTTTTTACAACAAAAAGATTTCATTCTCTTTTGCAAGTCCTCATGCTGCTATTATATTCTCTACCTTACAGGGAGAGAATGAAAATATTTAAGCTGCTTTTATTGTTATTACTGGTTTGCACTAGAGGGAAAAAGACCAAGCTAGAAACTGTAAGAAAACATTTTAGCCTGGCAACTTAAGGGTGAGCTATGGTATCAGCAGTAGCCAAGTTCAGGCCTCCTTAGACAAACTGCGTCTGCAGGAAACCAGAGCAAGTGCGACCACTCTGCCACCCTCCAAGGGCTCTGACCGTATTTTGTCTCCAGTCTAGGGCTTGCTTTTTTGGCAAACGTGAAAATCAGTGAGTCCCAGCCCTGCAGCTCCTGCTCCCGTGAGGTCCCTGGCACCAGCAGTGCAAGAAGAGTGCAGGGACCTCTCCCTTGGCCGACCGGGACTGAGCCCGGAGGAGGAGCAGCTGAGAAGGAGGTACTGAGGGGACAACTGGGCTCTTGACCCTATGGCCAGGAGCTGGGCCAGGCAGGTCTGAATTAATAGGGACTGAAGCAGATTTTACGCTTTAAAAAGCAGGCCTGTATTGATGGCTTTTATTCAGACAGAATAAGAGCTTTCAGGGGCTGGCCCACCATGATTTTTTGCTGAAATCTGCCTACGTGTCTTTCTTTGCATGAAGAGGTTGCAATACACTGGATTCCATAACAGACAGCTCTGTTTAGCTCAGAGGGCAAGCACGGAAGCTGAAGCTGTCCAAGGCTTTTCTCAGCTGCACACCTCCAAAAGATGGATGTTTATTGAAATGGTATTTCAGATCTAGAAGGCTTTTATACCTGACTCCAGCCCTTTGTTTGGAAAATGCCTTCCCCTTCTCCTGCAGGCAGAATGCAGCACAGGTCTGGCATATGGCAGAGAAATTAAACCCTATGGATCTCACAGGAGACTTTGTGGGCTTTTGTTATAGAATTCATTTACTGAAGTCACCAGGTGATAAACCCACCATACAAGCCTTTATCCAAAAAGCAGTATGAATCATACCAGGACTGTATCACACATTACCAAACCCAACCTACAGTCATTTAGGGTAGGATGCATCCCACTTTGTATATCCTCGAATCTCCAGAAAGATTGTAAACCTTTATCAGGACAGAGATCCAGCATTTTCTCCACTAAACTGAGTATGGTATTCAGTAGCTGACCTCTTAGAAACTGATGAAGTAACTCATCGGTAGCTCTAAGGGGTTGGATTTTTAAGTCCATTGGTTTCATTGCAATGGTCATAGGCTCCTTATAGCAAAAATGGGTCTTCAAAGGAGGAGGCTAGAATCAAACTACCGGCTGCTGGAGGCATGCTGTAGGATCATGGCTGCTGCCAAACCCTTGTTCGGCCAGCTGATATTCACTGTATCAAGTAGGACCTATAGCTTCATTCCCCTTCTGTGCCTTTCATCCGAACATGTGTCCCCCAGTTAGCCAGACTACCTAGTGATTTAGGCATGTAATTGTGAAATACCTACAACACTGTCAAAATTTATTAAACACAGTCCTATCTAGGACTCCTGTCGTAAGGACCTGTGATAAAAATTTACAATGTGGTTGAGTAAATTATTTCTGTTGTGTTTGTAGACTGCAACTGTGCTTTATATGAACCAGCTGTAAAGTAATTAGGAAACCTGCTATGTTGTTAAGCCATTAGTTTAGCTTCCAACTTAATCAAGCTAAAACCTGGATATTTGCATAATGTGAAATCTGATTTCCTGACATTCTTTGATTGTTACGGAAATAATATCTTGAAGAAGTTTATGGTGTGGATACTTGGGAGTAGGTGAAATAAATGGATAAAAAGAAATTTTAGTGTGTGAATTCATCTTTACTGCTGAGCTGAAAATTCCTTCTTTTTTTAAAGACAAATGGTTTTATTTTGTCAGAAAGCCAGTAAAATTATTTTGTTTGGACAGTGTCTGATCTACAATAGAAACAAAGGCATGAAAATCCTGTGTATATGGCGCAGAAGATTTAATTACAGCATTTAATAAAATATAAAATATAGTGCAAAAATTAGGCTAAGAAATTGTGTTAAAGTCACACAATCAGGAATTAAAGTGTAAGGAAAATCCAGATGACGAAGGCTACTTAGGAAGCCTGTACAGCACCTGTTGCATATTAATTAGAATGAATGGAAATGTAAAAAATTGCTTTTTATATTTTTCAAGTAAATAATTAACAACTTAATTTTATCAACACATAATGTACAATGTGTATGCATTTCCTCATGAATTCATGAAAAGAATTCAAACACTGAAGATAAGTTTCAAGAAAATACTTTGTTCATTAGACAGAAAAACATATTATTTCAAGATACTAAAACCAAAGATAAGAATGAATGGATAGATTCATGAAACTGCCAGAGTATAGTGCACACAAGGAATTGGTATCCTTCATCCAATAGGTTAGTATTCAAATCACGTGCTTGTGAGGTGGGAGACTTAAAGCCTTCCTCTGTTTTTATTCTCTCACAAGGAACCTTGCCTTCCAGAAGAGATGGTTTCCATGTTCATGGTTTATTCTTAGAAGGCTGTTAAATCTAGACAGTTGTTGTTAATCAGAGCCATGGTTCAGAAACCAGATGTCCACCCTTCATTTTCTTTCCCTGCTGCAACATTAGAAAGCCACTTGCTATGTGCAAGTGCAGATGGGCTTGCAGCCCCATTGCACTGGGGAAGAAAAGGACAGGGAGGATTCACAGCTGTGCAGAAGCACCCTACGATATAACATCTTGTGCTCTGCAGCCGGAGGCTAACGATCCTCCTCAGTTCCACCAGCCCAACCCATTCCAGGTCTGGGGCTTTTCTCCATCACTTTCAGACTCAAAGACTGCATATATTTCTTCCATATGTCACTCCCCAGCTGAAGGAATCCCAGTCCCAGAGGACTGCAGAGATGGGCAGTCATTCCCTTCAGCTGGTGCTGAGACATGGCTTGGGTCTAGTCTATCTGATTCAGCCCTGAGTGTTCCAAAGTCTGGGTACAGCACTGCCCTAATGAAGAAGGAAGATAATCTGGGCCCAAAGAGACAGAAACACTCCAAAACAACATCCCTATACGCAAGAAACTTTCAGGATTTCATATAACAGATCATAAGTGTACATGAATGTACCCCTTATCATAGGTTAAACGTGCAACGTACTAATTTCCATTATGTTTGTATTCATTGCAGGCACAGATCATCACTGCATTTCTGTTCTGTGTCATGCTGCAAAATACGTTCTTCAGAACATCAGAAGCTATTTTAATACTCTGGTAATTCTTATGCTTAATGGAACGTCTAGCTCTAAATCTAGTTGATGTAGTATTTCGGGTAGGTAATCTACATATAAACTGTGCAGTAAGTCCAAAATATGCAGATGGGTTAGTACATTGGTTGACTAAAAGCTGAAATTGGAAATCAGGAATTATTTTGTATGGAAGTGGAAAGAAACAACTGACAGGGAAAGGTCTCAAAGTGTGTCCTTGTCTGTTGGATACATGCTACATCTTAAGTATGGGTGGATGAATATCTTCCATGTTAGTTAATAAACAATATGCCTTTGCAGGACCAAGTTAAATAAATACATCAGTTGGGTTTGCTCCTTTCTAATAGCAGCTGGTTCCTCAAGCGAAATAAAGTTAAGCGCTACAGCTAAAAGTCAAACCCTAGATTTGGTGGCAAGCTATGACTGAGGGAATTTAAACATCTTACAGAGGATTACTCAGTGCTGCCATTCAGGACTCAAGGTAACAGCGTTCGCTCCACTGTTCCTCACAAGTCCCTTCAGGGTATGAACAATTTCTGTGAAACTCATGATACGTTTTAGTCTTGTCTTTGAGAGATCCCTTCAGAGATAATGTGGCATTTCGATCTCTCTGCGGCTGTGGAGTCTGAGGACTCCACGGACTCCATTACATGCCCACGGTAAAGCTTCTGGGTTGAAATCCTGAAGCCAGTTGTTTACCCTGAATATAGCTGAATATAGCCCCTTCCAGTTGGAGCCCCCTCTATTAACACCATATGGGGCTGGAGAGTAACTTCCCTGAGCATCAGCAGAAGGGAGAGAAAAAAGCTTTTCTGCTTATGTAAAAATTTCTCCCTACACTAACCTATCAGGGTACCTAGCAGGTGGATGTTGTGCAGGGTGCCTCTGACTAATTCTTTGATCCAATTTCTTAAACTAACATGGCTTAAGCAATTGTAGTGTCTTTCTGTTCCCATCCTAGTGATATTTTAACTTTCTGACCATTTTCAACTAATGGGAGAGAGGGTTAGAAGCCTTGGAGGTATTACGCTCCTACAAGTTTCATGGAAACAGGATGGTGAGTGGAAGAGAGAGACCTGAGTTAGAGCTTCTACACCCTGCTCTGGGAAAGCGACACTTGAGAGGACAGCCATGTTATTGGACACCAGGTAATTTAGCAGAGGCAGAGGAAACCAGAAACTTCATTTCTTCTGCTGCTCATGAAGCTGCTTGGTTTTTCTTCTCATTTCTGTCTTTTTTTTCTTAAGCCACTGAACTGCAAGTTAAGGCTGTTCCTAGGAGGCCAGGATCTGGCATAGGTTTGCACCAGCTCCACAACTTACACGTCACAGGGGTTCTCTGTTGGCATGAAATCTCCCAGTAGCTGCCTCTCTGAACTTCTTGACCAATTTGGCCCAAATTGAACCAGAGGTGGAGCAAAAACCTGGTTCTTTGATCTCTGCTATGTCAGTGTGGTTATTAATGCCCTTTATCTTCCTCACTGAGTAAGTAAAAAGCTGGGCAGCAGTAAGAAGCTAGGATTTGTTTGTATTCAAACGTTTTTAAATGTCCAGAGGGGAAAATCGGGAAGTGTGAACAAATGCATTGCTAACAATGGGCTATTTTAAGGGGAGCACTAAAAATGGTCTGAGGCAATATTGCATTAGTGAATCAAAATTTCAGTTTTCTACAGAAGATTACAGCCAGTCTAAAACAATCTGGCTGAGAGCTGTGTTAAGTATCCATAAACATTTCTGATATAAGAAAAGAATAAGGTATGCTTTTTACCAGTTTGTTTGACTCCGAACATTTTCCCCACAGCCAGTTTTAATTCTTCCAGTTTTTTTGTATTTGGGTGCTTGACTCTGTAGCCTTAAAATATTATTTTTATTTAGGTGTATAATATGGTGGGGTTTTTTCCTTATTAAGGACAAAAATATTATAATTTGGATAAACTGTTTCAGAAAGACTTGTCAGATGGTGGCTTGCCTGTGCTAAACTTTATGCGCACAAACATACCATCCCTTTTTCCGGTCTGAACTGTAGATGTTTTTAAGCACCTACTTCAGGAGAGGCTTTAGTGAGGTTATACAGATCCCACAGTATCACTAAGTCCAACGAAAATAGTTCAGGCTGAATGAACCAGTCATTGACATGATGGGCTTTTTAAGCTAGCCGCACAGAGCTCTAACCACATAAGAGACTAGAAACCACCAACGTAGCTACCTGTAGAGTTCATTAAAGAGCCAGATGTTGTTTCAGAAAAATAAATGCTTCCTCCAGCCTGGCATCTAAGTCCCGGAGTTCTCTTTCAGAGGAGGGGTATTAATGTAACAGAGTTGGAGAGCAACCAGCTGCTATCCTGCCATGACACTTCAGCCACTTCATGCCACTTTGGTTTTTACCGTAAAATAGACATTAGAGGTACAGGTGTTAAGTTCATATCAGTGTTCAGCACATACACAAGGATGTCTGTACTGACTGATTAGGCACGAGAGAGACTTGTGCACACATTTCACTTCAGATTTCACACAATCACAGAGTTTATATAGCAAATAATGTCTAAATTATTAATTTATCTCCATTCTGGTAAACGGGATACTGCTGCTGTTCCCCACTCCAGGAGCTTATGTTCAGGTGATTCAACAGGGCACTGGGGATAGGCAGAAGAGAGGACTGAACATCAGTCACCAGCTGAGGAAAGTCCATAATTGCATTTATCTTCTAGATCTGTGTGGTTGTATTTACAATTTCTTTGAGCTTTTCCAAAACATTTGAAAAATACTACTTGGCTACCTTAAAGTTTACCTTTAAACATCTGTATCAGCTTGCTCCTGTCTACATAAAATGACTTTTGGTAAAACCTCACTTATTCCTTCTATTTTTCTCTGAATTCTGGTCTTTGTTTCTCCTTATTGCTCCCAACATAAGCTTTTTATGATCACTTTCAAGTCTCTGTATGTCCCTGTTCTTTTCTGCATGTTTTGATATCTCAGATCAAGTATGGATCTTAATAATTCTTAATAATCAGCATATGATGCCAGCTCTGATAATTCAAAGGATGTTTTTTACAGCAGGCACTTCCGCAGGCCCTTCTGTCCTCAGACCTATCGTGTCTCAGGTAGAGCCATGGCTGAGTGATTACCCACTCTTTTATTTTCTGAGGGCACCTGCGGCAAAATGCTGTATGGAAGCTCAGAACTGGCATGCTGGGCTCTAAGGAACAACTGAGGAACAAGTTAACTCGACTCTTCCAGAAAGGCTTCTGTGGCAGGCACACAGCTGCCCTAATATCAGTCCTCATGGGTAAGCGTTTGGCCAAACTGTGTGCCAAACACAGGGTGTATTAGAAGAAAATACTGTATGGCTTCATGTATCAAATAATCTAAACCACACGTATTTATCACAGTACAGTTACATTAGATTACTGCACCAATTTAACTCCAGCTATACAGTTAAACAGGTGTAAAAAGGCGCATGAAGAAAAAGTTTTCTCTAATTAATACTTTGCTACTTTTAGGGGAAGTTTTCTCTAATTAATACTTTGCTACTTTTAGGGGCTGAGCAAACAAATTGGGTGCTGGTGTTTGTGCTGTTATCCCTACAGGCAGAGCATCCATACAGGTAGTCACTGTTTGGCCTTGTAATGCAGTGATGAATTGTTCCTGGAACAGCTCTTCATAGTTCATAGAATTGCAAATACACGTGTTTATAAAGGAAGGGGTTTAGACAGACTCCATTAAAAAACTACCCAGTGTGCCCAAACCCAGGTAAGGTATCTCATACATGTGGCTCAAAGTCCCCCTCCAAACCTCTAGATAAAAAAAGCTTGGATTTTCATATACAGTGGGTATTCAGAATGTGAACGTAGCGGTACCAAAGCTAGCTGAGAATGACATTTATGTCTACATGGGAATTGCAACATCATCCAGACATGCCTGAATTAATTCTAGTACCAGAAGCCATGGGAGCCTGAGGCTCCACATTAGGGTAGGAACAACATTGGGTGGCTGTGTCTGTTAGGCTTTGATTCCCGAGTTAGCTCAGGTATTTGTACGTGGAATTGTACTACATGGTGGTGATATACCCTCAGTCTCTCTGTGCCTCAGTCCTTCCCTAATTCACAGAGAAGTGGATTGCGAGGCTTTTGGATACAGAGGTAGTAAGTTCCTAGTTTCCTAGATGGAATTAGGTACTTTGTTTTACACAGTGAGGTCTGAAATGTGTAATATCACCTATCAAGTCTCACTGAGATGTGAGGGGCAGAAGGGCAGAAATTAGCAGGCGTCTGGGAAGAGCTTTGCGCCTTGAATTACTTCTGTGGTGCATTTCACTTCTGCAGTGACTGAAGAGCGCTGTGCTGGGATATGCTCCTGCTGATGTGGCACCAGAATTTCCAAGTTTGTCAAGTAGAAGGTATTCCTCTTACCTCCGCCTCCTTTTGTGTGCTGCAGCCCTACAGACGTGGCAGCTTCCTGAACCGCTTCCCAATTATACGTTATGCATGCTGTGTGTCCCTTGTGACGGTCAGGACAAGAGGAGAGTCAACAATTCCAAATTAAGAGCCACACAGCACAAAAAAAGGGGAGAAAGTAAGGAGTCCGGAATAGAAGCAAAGATTTTTCTTTTCTTTTTCTTTCCACAGAAATGTTTGGTAGTGGCACAGCCTGATGCACCAAGACTGAGAATTGCTAGATCTCAGGATCTGAGTTTTGTTTGTTTTGCTGCAGTTCCTCAGTAGCATAAAAAAAATTACTGTTATGATTTGACTAAAGCTTGCAAGATCGAGACATTTGCAGGGGAAATCTTCAGCCTCTTTTGCCTGCCCCTTCTGAAAGGGGAGAAGCTGGGAGGCAAGATGACTCACTCATTCCCTGGGACTTTTAATTTTAAGTGTATAGAGCTGCTGTGAGTGAGGCCAGGCTGTGTTTTATTACCCCTTCCACGTCATCCTGCAGTTCTCAAATCCCTGGAAGAAATATTCAAGCAGAGCAGGGGGGAAGGGAATCCTTTGCTTTTTAACCTGCGAGTTTTCTTGCACTCCATTAAAGCGTTTGCATCTTTAACCCATAAGCATACATTTTGCCAGCATTTGTTCCAAGTGCATTTCTACTTCCCATGGGTTTGTTTGGAACACCAAAGTAGTTAACGTTTTCCTTTTCACCATGGAAAATGACATTTTGCCCCTCTCCTCTGTGCCTGTACTTTACTATTGTGAGTTAGAAGTAAGATGTTGTATCAGCTCTGAAACTTTCCGTTCTTAAATACAAAGGTATTTGGTTGTAAAAAACAATGCTAGGGTAGTAGCAGTATTTCTGAAAAATCACAAAGAAGTAACATAAAGCTAGAGGACACTTCTCAGTTCTATACCTTGAATAGGATATAGTTTGTCACTGAGCTAGCGAAGTAAATCACTAGCAATTTGCAGCTAAGCATAAAGGTGCTTGCATTTCTTTTAGAAACACACAGAGCATGAGCTATAGTCTCCTCGGCAGCACTAGGAAGAGCGGTTTTAATGAATGGCAAATGTCTACACTTCCCTGCTCTCCCCAGCTGCCTGAAAAAGTTTCCCTGCTCCTTGCCACAACATAAACCTCGTATGTGGCATTATTTTTTTTAACTTAATCTGAGCTGATTCACATAGCTGTGCAACAAAAGAGTGAAAAAATAATCTGGAAAACACATGCAGGATAGGGGCAGGGCTTCGAACAGTCTGTGCAGAGTAAGATAAAAAGAATCTCATGGAGCAACTCTGCTAGGAGAAGCTGGCTTGTTTCACTTCATGACGTGTCAGGGAGATACAAATGACAGACCATATTCAGGCTAAGCACAAAGCTTGGGCAAAATCTAGGAATAGCCTTTGTTAAACTGCCCCCTGGACCTTGAGGAGGAGATGCACCAGAGCTCAGGATCATGCAAACTGGGGAGGAATCTTTAATGCTTATGAATACAAGTGCCTTAAATTAATGAGATTTTAGAAAATATAAGATCACCAATGAAAAATGAGAAAATGATATTGTAAAATAACAAATCAAGACTGCTGAGGATTTTTCTGCTTTTTCAAAGTCTGCTAAATATCCATTTTACATTGCTTGAAAAGTTTTTATACTGCTTTTTAATTGTTTTTCATAGTTTTGGTGATCAGTATTTTTACTAAAACCCCCTTTTTTACTTAAAAGTAAAAAAACCAGTTTTTAATAAAAAGCTTTTTTTTTGCTAACCCTCCCTTTTTTAGTAAAACCCTTCAGTATTTAGTATGATACATGGGGGGGGTGTGTGTTTCATAAACAACAGTTTTATTTAATTCTTAAGTAAAAACATTAAAGAAAAGTTTACAAATACTCAGCATTACAGTAAAACTGATTAATCTTCAGGGAAATGTTCTGATTTGAAAGACCTTAATTTAAAAAAAAAAATAGGTCACATGAAAAATTTTGAAAAACTTTTTCCATCGGTGGGCAAGTACCCACTGCACAGAGTCATGGAAATGTTTGCTGATTGGGATTTTTGGAAGTCGGTTAATTCAGCTTCTAGCTTGACATGGCAGAGTTGCAAACACTGTATCAGATCAGCTATGAGTGAAAAGGTAATTAATCTCCCGGGGCTGTTACTTTTTTTGTCTCTGTGATGAGATATCTCATTAGGCCTTTCCCAAAAAAGGGCAAATGAATAGGGAGCTAAGACATTAAGAAGAATTTTGCAAGAATATCTGCACAAGATAGGGGATGAAATAAATCAGTATTCCTCATGACTTACCCATTGCCGGCATTCCCTGTTTCCTGCTGTGTTATTAGAAGCTCTCATCTACATCACAGCTCTAGTCTACATTACGTCACTGCACTTAATTCTTTTGGTTTTAGGGAGGGGGAAACATTTGTTCATAAGAAATCATTGAAGGAAGAATTCATAACGAATGAAGAAAAACTGTAGCTGGAGACAAGTTTTAGAAATTAAGATAAAAAGTCTTGCAGTGGGACAGTCTTAGAAAATATCATCAATCTGATGGCCCACGCAATATCTTTGATTAAAAATGTTTGATTCAGGGCATTTTATTATTGTCTAAAGAGCTACATGAGTTCTGCTCCACCCAGTATTCTCAGGGCTTATTTAAACAGAACACTAAAACATTTGAGTGTGACACCACAGTGGAGGCAGGGGGTGAAAGGCCTTAGAATTAGGATTCAGAATGATCCTGACAAATTGGAGAAAGGGAGCAAAATAGCACAGTGGAGTTCCATAAAAACAAACACAGGCAAAATAAATCTAGGAAGGAAAAGAAACAGGTGCATAAATATACAATGAATAGTTACTAGGTGAGCGATAACGCTCCTGAGAAGGACCTGGGGAATACGGAGAAGGCTAAATTAAGCATGAGCCAATGGTACAGCCTCTTTGCGGCCTTGCCTGTGTCATTTAGAAGTACGTTAATACGAACGTTGTATGTAAGCAGTTACACTGCATTTTTCAACACTGATGAAGGCTCAGATGTTTTTTGCTCTTGGGACACATAGGCAATAAATTGGAGAGACCAAGAGAGCGCGAGACCAAGCAGGTGAGCAAGCAGTCATTCAACAAGGTAGATAAGATGCTTAACAAATAATTTTTGAGGAAATGAAGACTGAATTGACATATAACTCATATTTGTGCAGGATGTGAAAGGTTGCTTACACTTCATTTGGGGCAGAACAAGTAACTTTTTATTCTTTAAATGCCAAAAGACTTGGATTAGCTATTAGAGAAAAACTTTCTGGTAATGCTACTTACCTACTGACGCTTTTGAGACAGGTGGCAGAAATAATTTCCTTAGAAGTTTTAAAAGTATATCAAGTAAGTGTCAGAATTTGTCTAGAAATATCTACCTTTGCTTAGAAGAAAAGAGATAGATTAAGCTGACTTCTCCACTTGACTTCTCAGCCTGCCATTTCTGTTATATTTAATAGACTCGGTTTCTTAGATTTTTAAATGCGCTTACTGTTAAAAGACTAATTTCAATGTCTGCCCAAAGAGCCCAGCTTTGCAAAACTTTGACAGGAGCTGAGAACTTTTCATGACAATAGCAATGTTGGTGATCAAGGACTAAAAAATCTGGCAAAGAACAGTGAATCTCAGAACCACCTGTCCAAAATGATTTGTTACTTTTGCACATCAAAGGATATGGTATGGATTTTCTGATATGAAACCTCTGATTTTTCCTCAAAGCTGTCTGAAACTTTTCTGCCAAGTGATGCTTTGGATGTGAACAAGATTCCTACATCCCTCTTTATGTCTGGGCCAAGCTGGCTATGGCTACAGTGGTAAATTATACAGTGCCTGAGGGTCTTCCTGGGCACTATAAATGATCTATACTGTCAGAAGGGTCCCTGGGGTGCTTTTGGCCCATGCCAGTTCATAGTCTGCCGAACAATTTTATGGTACTGTGCCTGTCCCAGGGATCAGCCCCCAAATCGTCTTTGCATGCAGCATAGAGGTGAAAAAAGGCTTGTGCCAGTACCTGACAGCTTGCCCCTGTGCACAGAATACTTCTGGGCATGTCTGGCGTACTGGTATGGACATGGACACTTTGTCTTCATTATGAATCTGAAGCTACATCCTCATTTATACTTCTAATAAGGGCAAAGAGAACATTTTCACCGCATAGATGCTGAGACAATAAAATATAGGTTCAAAGTCATGTAAGTTAAATATGAGAAAGGGTACAATCTACTGGGTTTCAGGAATTATTAAACCACTCTCTCAGGAGAGATCTGAGCCTATCACCTGGGTTTCCTTTTAAATCCAGATTAGTGCTAGCAGTTGCAGAGGAAGGGAATGTTCTTTTTTTCTTACAGTTTAGAAATTGCAATGTTTTCTGCACCATGTTAAAAACTCTCATAGCAGTGAAATCCAAGTTATTTTAATGTTGCTTTTATTAGTAAAGGTTTTATGTAATAAAGAACTGTCATAGATCTCATCTGCCTACTATAAACTCATTAAATGACCAAGCAGAAGAACTAAATCGAAATTGCTTTCCTTATAAATGATTTTATTGTCCTGCTGAGAGTTATTTGCCTTCAGCTTGCACTTTGTCAGTGTGCTGAATAGTGAAAATGGATGAACACACTAGGAAGAAATAGATTCTTTCTCAGTACCTCATACCAGCCAGATCAAACTATTCCATTACAAGTCTTATAATTTTAACTAAAAATCAGGTTACAGAGTTTCTTAGCTCAGTCTAATTCTGCCGAACACTCTGAAAGTCTTCTAGAGACAGCTTTCAAAAGCATTCCTCCTACTCCCAGCTTACCAGGATCAACTGGCTGTACTTTTGTATAAAATTATTTAATGCAATAATTTCAAATTGAAAAGGTCTGATTTGCAAAAAGTGCCTCATGCTCAGAGAGGTGACCTGTACCTGATCTAGAGGATTGCCAGCAGAAGTGGCCAGTCCGTGAGACAGCAGCAACAACCATGAGAGTGGGCTTTGGGTTTCTTTGTACTATTTTTTCCATAACACTTTTGATAGTCAAATCTAAAAGAATAAAACAAACAAACAAACCCCCAGTCTATATAGTATGAAGTGTTTTATATTTCCTTTATTCATTTTGTAAGTGCATTTATAGCAATAATCTCTGTTTTGATCTTTATTTAGTTTACTACTACTTAAGGTGTCTCTGAAACAGGAAGGAATTAGCTTTAGGGTAATTATGTATCTCAAGAAGTGGGGCCATGTAAACCTCATGAGGTTCAACAAGGCCAAGTACAAGGTCCTGCACCTGGGCTGGGGCAACCCCCAGTATCAACACAGGCTGGGAGATGAAGGGATTGAGAGCGGCCCAGAAGAGAAGGACTTGGGGGTGCTGGTGGATGAAAAGCTGGACGTGAGCCGGCAATGTGCACTCGCAGCCCAGAAGGACAATGGTATTCTGGGCTGCATCAAAAGAAGGGTGGCCAGCAGGTCGAGGGAGGTGATTCTGCCCCTCTGCTCCGCTCTGGTGAGACCCACCCGCAGTGCTGCCTCCAGCTCTGGGGTCCTCAGCACAGGAAAGGCATGGACCTGCTGGAGTGGGTCCAGAGGAGGGCCACAAAAACGATCAGAGGGATGGAACATCTGTCCTATGACGACAGGCTGAAAGAGTTGGGGCGGTTCAGCCTGGAGAAGAGAAGGCTCCAGGGAGACCGTACTGCAGCCTTTCAGTACTTAGAGGGGGATTATAAGAAAGATGGGGACAAACTTTTTAGTAGGCCCTGTTGTGATAGGATGAGGGGTAATGGTTTTAAACTAAAAGAGGGTAGATGTAGACTAGATATAAGAAAGAAATTTTTTATGATGAGGGTAGTGAAACACAGGAACAGGTTGTGCAGAAAGGTGGTAGAAGCCCCATCCCTGGGAACATTCCAGGTCAGGCTGGATGGGGCTCTGAGCAACCTGATCTAGTTGAAGATGTCCCTGCTCATTGCAGGGGGGTTGGACTAGATGACCTTTAAAGGTCCCTTCCAACCCAAACTGTTCTATGATTCTGTGATCTTTTCTGGACAAAGTAAAATCTACTTTGCTACTCCAAGCAAGGACCCACTCGCAAAAAATGATGGAGGACAACAGTGTTATACTTGCCATTAGTTACCTGTGATGGTGCCTTCCTCCAGAATACCAGCCTATCTGTAAATAACTGCAGATGAAGCCTCATGCCCTCTTAGCTGAAATTTTCCATTTGACCTAAGAAAACAAAGGGAAGCTGACTGCCTTAGAAACTTTCAGCAAGGCCTGCCTGTTCATGCATCCATGGCACCAGATCCCATTTCTCTCTCTTTCTTGGCAAAGCAACTATCTACTTGGAATACTAGGTTATACAGGTATGAGTAAAATCATAAAGCCTGTTTATTTTAATGGCCAGAAATATTATTATTGTAATAGCAAGAAGAAACCAAAGTCTCTTCCACAGCCATAATTTGCATTTCCTTCTTTTTTTGGGTTAGAGTGAAGCAAATGGCAAAATTCTTTTTTGATGTATAATTGAAGTCACTTTATAGGTAACTGTGGTCCCATCAAACCTTATCGAGAGAACCTTCTTATGTAATTTCAGGCACATAAGATATAAATGTTTGCATTTGACTGCCCTTTATTGTCCATGGACAGTTTTAGGACAGGATTGATTTTGCCTTTGACTGCAGTGATGATGTTGGCTATTTCTCCATATATTATGATGGAGCCAATGTGACTAGCTCCATACCATGACAGGCTCACATAGATACCTCAAGGCTGGGGAAACCCAAATGTTGATGAGTGGTTTGTAAGCACCAGAGTCTCCCAAAGCTATCCCGGCAGGCCTAGTACCCTCTCTTTCATGTGTCCATACCAATTATGCACTCAGTCTATGGCATGAAAGTGAAAAACCACCACTGATGGAAGAGCGTGAAGAACCCACTTCATGTGTGTGCTACGTTTCCTAGTGATGGTTCTTCCTGGTGCTTGGTAGTATCAGCTTGTCACCCATAAGCAAAATTTCACCAGCAGGAATATTTCTGGCACCAAACCGAAGGGATAGATGTGGGGCACAGGCTGGGCTGGGGTGAAATAGTGAACAAAGCAAGGAGTTGAAACCTGCATATATTTAAGACAAAGGTAGTTTAGCATCTTTACTGATGTTATCAGAAACTCCATGGGGTTTTTGGCCAGGTGGTAGCCAATGAACTTCTGGTGCAGAAGGTGCCAGCACCCGAAAGCCAGACTTCTTGAGGCAGTCCAGAACTTATGGAAGGGCATCTTCACAGGGTGTAACAACACCTCCTCTCCCCTTGTCATGGATGGGAGGACTGGAAGACACAGGAACCATGGAGGTGGACATTTTGGTGTGGACATCAATGTTATGGGGAGAACGAATGTCTAAGTAGAGGAATGATGGAATTGCCTCAAAAGAGAGAGAATAAATCCAGCCTGAATGGGTCTGAGGTTTATCCTCTGAAAAGGTAGAGCTGGTGAAGTGTCTAAGGAGGAGGCAGGTCTCAGTGGTTTGCTGGCTTTCAAAGACAGCAGTTCTTAGCACCAGTATGTTATTTTGTTCAAAAGGGAATAGAGTACTTTACAAATACAATACATGGCAGCCTTGCATGGGCATCAAATGCACCATTGCAGAGGGGACTGCTGTTTTGCTCTCCAGCTTAGCAAACACGTCACAATTCTTCTGTCATCCCCTATGTGTGTCAGAAGCTGTTTTGACCCTACCTTGCAAAGTGCTTTTCATCTGAAGGTCATAAAAGTTTTTTTGTACTGTGGCTGAGCACCATCGTTTCCAGTTCACAAAGGGGGAAACTGAGGCATTAAGAGGCAAGCCAATTTGCTTTAGATGGCTCAACAGACAGCAGCATGAAAATTATTTCATGGTGGGGATTTTTAGGTTTGTAGAGTAAGTGTTTTTTGGTTTATATTCAACTTCATGCTATTTTACATAAGTATCAATAGATTTTATGGAATCTGCTTTCACCTCTTTCTCTACAAGGAATTTAAGTGAATATTTTTCTTTCCCTTTGTATCAGAAGCTTTCCTGGAGATTGAAGAGAGACAGCAACAGGCATTTTATATCTCCAGCTCATCACAGATTTATATAACCAGAGTGAAATCTGGTTTTGGTTAGAAGAGAGAGGAGGGCAGAGTAAGGTTTTTTCTTTTCTTTTTTTTTTTTTTTTTCTGTTAACAGACCCAAAAGTTTTCTGGAAACCGTGCCAAAACAATAGCATAAAAAGAATGCATCTGGAAGTCATTAGGGAAGCTTGGAGTGGGCAGTGATTAAAGCAGGATGGAATTTCTATTTTTTTTTCCCTTTACAGTTTCTAAGCCAATCAAACACAACTTTAAAGCCAATCAAAAAACCTCACTGTTTAAGTCTTATGAATATGCAAGCAAGAGAATTCTCCCCCCATTTCCTCCTGAAGTCAATTCCAATCATCTCGTCTGTAATACCTCCCAACACAGTTCCGTGCTCTATTTGGGAGAGTTCAAATAGCTTTACTTTTGCTCTGACCTTTTTTTTTTTTCCATAGTAGTCACTGGAAAATTCTAGCTTCTTTCTTACCTTGAAAAACAACAGCATACTGGCATTGTAAAATACAGGGCTGTAATTTGGCATTAAAGTCAAATCCCTGTAGAGGATTAGAAGAATCAGATTATGAATGAAGATCTATCTTTTTTCACCTTGTTCCACTGACAGATCTGTGGGTAGCCATTTTCCTCCTGCAGCCATCAGTACTGTGGGCCAGGCTGTTACAGTCTCCTCCCAATAGCTCCTGCCAATTTATGCCTTGAATGCACTGATTATAGCCAGTTAAATAACGCCAGGGTCCTCCTTTCCTAACTAGCTCCAAACCCCTCATAGGACCTCCTTCTGCTTAGCATATCTGGTGATGCAAAGTTCTGAAAACTTCATCCTTTATTATTCTACTAAAGTCCAAATTTTTTTCATTCCATCTTTAACTGTCTGTAGCAGGAAATCTAATCTACTGTAAAGCCAGAATCAGCTGCAGTCAAAAATATGAAACCCCAATATTCTCAACTGATTTTAAAGATAAATATCATCATACAGACACATCCATTGACCACAGTCCATCACCACGAACAGGGTGACATTTACTGAATTAACAGACACTGTTCCTGGTACCTGCAAAGACCATAAAGAAGTGGTCTCTCACTTTATATTTTCATACAGAGTGTTTGTACCGCATTCCACTGTTGGGGGTGCTATGCTTGCAAGCCTGCGGTGCTCCACTTTCTTTGTAAAAAGAGAGGTGATATTTGTGCACTGTTTGCAATGCTCTTGGGTCTAAAAGATGAAAAGCAGTGCATTCCAGCAGACTGGAATGACCAGTACATTGACTGGTGTCAGTAACGGTTGTGTTGTGCCGTCAGAGCTCCCTGTGGACTTGGCCAGGCATTCAGTCCCTCATTCTGCAAGTGTCTGTGGTCAGGCAAGCACCTAGCTAAGCGCAAAGGTATTGTGAGGATTCCTTACTTAACACTTGCATGAGGCTTACACAAAAAGAAGTGTTGCATGTGTGGAAATATAAGTATTACAGCTATGACAGCTCTATACATACCTGTAAAGCATATGCTGCCTGAAATGATTGCAGAACTTTAACCACGAACAAATAAATACAGGTCTAGCTCTGCCATTGAAATTTATCTGTTAGTCCCTAGCACAGTTTTATGCTTCTTACGGTATAATTAATTTTCCTGTACCCTATAGCATTGTAAAGCTATGTACTAGAAAATAGGAGCTCATATACAGATGTCCCATTTCTGCCATTTAGCCCGGCAGGAGCCCTATAGAGTGAAGAAGGGAAGAAGGCTGTGGCCAACAGCCAGGCCAGCAGCCTATGCCTTCCCCTCTGCCCGCAGTGACCCATATGAGTACACAGAGGCGAGCTGAGAGGGTTGCCTGAGCACAGGTCACTATTTTCCATCGCTCCTTGCACTTCCTTTTCACTCTGTGTCTCCTCAAGGATTATGGGAAAATCATATGCAGGGATTTTGCCCGGCATTTCTGTTAGAGAAATAAATAGGTTTTCTGCCTCCTATTGCCTTAACACAAGTCACTAAAGTGTTGCTAACATGGATTAGCCTACGTATTATTTTGGCCTTGAGATCTCCATATATATGCATGTATTTAGCCTAAGATGTATACCTCAATCGATATTCTCCATTTAACAATCCCCAACTTCTTTTCATACTTCAACTTTGGAGCTGCTCTCATTTTCCTCCCCTAATGTTTTCTTTTTGTTTGGCAGTTCTCAGTTTTATCCAGAAATGATGATGGGACTGATGGGTCAGCTCTCAAACTATTGCTTCCTGCTGTGAGCACCATTAAAAATTGACCATCTGGGGCTGAAGAGATTTTGCTTGAGGCCAGGCGCAGATGCAGCAGAAAAATAAACACAGCCTGCAATAGCACTGGGAAAAGGGTTTATAAGAGCTTGTTTCTGTTACATTTCTCTTAACTTGCTAACAAAGAGAACAAAATGAGTGACAGAACCCAAATGGGAAGAGATGTGAAAGGTACAACAGTGTGAGAGGCCTGAAAACACGGGGAAGAAACTTAATTAACACTGACCACATGGGACTGACTCCAGATGTCTTTCTACATGGCAGAGTATTGTATTCCTCTCTCCCAGGAGCAGCTCCACTGAAATCAGTAACGCTACTTACGTGAGTAAAGCATGAAGCATTAACCCCTCAGACAGAAATGAGGTTAATCTATGAACAGGGACAGTATTTTGGGTGCTCAGTCTCCATTTCAGATAAAGGAGCTGTAGCCAGGTTTGCAGCAAAGTAGGGATGCAAGGAAAAATCTTTGTGTGGCTGAAAGTGGGGATCATGAATGGTGGAGCCTGGGGGCTTCATGAAGGTGCAAGGCAAGATGAATTTCTGTGTACCCTGATAACAGCCTGCAGAAACCACTGAAGAATTAGGAAGAGAAAGAATTCATTCCATGCAGACTCCTAGAGTATCGTAATACAGTGATGCCAAAGCAAGCAGGAGAGAAAAGACACTTGTTGTGAGCTCAGGTGTGTGTGCTGTGGAGTGCTGGTTTTCTGTTTTCTCTCGCTGCTGTACGCTTTTGTTTACCCATGTGAGAAAAACTACCAAGGTCAGAACTGCAGGTGGAAATTGGTGAAGGCAGTAACCCTCCCAAGACAAAGAGAATCACAGGTCAACAGACATTAATGATCATTATTCTGATCAGAGTAGTTTTCCAAAGAATGATTAGGAATACCTGTTTTCAGTTCTTTGGTAAAATCTCCAAGAGCAGCAGTTATCATCAGCACTTGAATGTAATGGATGAAAATGCTAAGTTTTCCAGACATTGATAGAAGAGAACTGCAGCCTGAGGTGGGTGTGGGGGTGTCAGAGCTTCTGAATGTTAGAAGAAAACCATAAACCTTTCCCACTTTCCTGCTCTGTAACTATAGAGGTTTTCTTTATTCCTATGTTCTTTCCTAGTCCTTCTTCTCACGTAACATCTCTGTTGCTACCTATAGAGATGAAATTCCCTGTGAAATGCATGTATTTCTGTCAGCATACCCAAAGGAAGCAGAGCAAACATGTAATTAATGTAAGTGATAGCCCCAGGAAGCTTATTAGCATAATAAGCTCATTTAGTCCCCGATTCTTCATGCTTTGACCTTTCCCAAAGGAAATGGAATATGTTCTGAGTAAATAAAAAACATCTTGTGAATTATCTTGATGGTACCATCCTGACCTTTGTAATCAGGTATTGGTAATCATATAAGCAAATGATTACAGATTCCTACATTTGAGCAGAGTTATCCAGTTCCTCAGGGACAGACATGAAAACCACAAGCAACAATGGCCATTTGCCAACAGAACCGGCAGTCCTGTCACCATTTTAGGAATGGATTACCCTAGGTCAGCCACTCTTTTCCAGAGGTGAGATTTTCATGTCGGGAATGAGGCACACCAGGTGTGGGGACTGCTTTTCCAGTCCTGAGGAATCAGGGGGTTTCAGTCTTCGGGCCTGTCAAACAAGGGTGTTTGACAAGTTGAGTTATTATTCCCCTCTTTCAATGTTACTGAAGAACCCTGGAAATTACCCTTCAAAGTATGCAGGGTAAAAGTGGGAGGGGGAAAGGAAAGAAGATGCTACAAGAATAGATGTACACTCCAAAATAATTCTGTGGAGTTGGACATTTAGCTGTGATGTGGGATACACAGACTCAAATTCTTGCTCATGGTCAAAACAAAGACTTAGATGTTGGAATTCAGCACCCCAGATTCTTGGTTTTCTCTGTTAAATCATCCCTTCTCAGAAGGAAATGGCAGACCTGGGAAGCAGCCAGTGGTCAGCCATTAATCTTCCCTCCTGTCACAGGGTACAGGAAATAAGGAAATAAGGGAAAAGAAAATCAAGGTGTTGAGACAAAGTGATAGAAATTTTCTTTTTCTGTGCATGTTCCTATTACAAAGAACACCCTAAATTTCTGAGCAAGAATTTTTTTACAGAAAGATGTTGGGAGAGATTCTTATAGTATGAGAGAAGATGCTTGATGCACAAGAGAGGCTGCTTCATCCTAGTTACTGGTAAGAGGCCGTGTGGGTAGTTAAAATGAAAATTAATTATATAGCAGTTATGCAAAAAGCAACAATTATCCTGTAAAGAAGGTGAAGGGAAGTGGAATGGACAAAATGAATACTTGTCTTCTGTACGCTGAATGACGTGGGGGGAAAAAACCCTGAGAGATTTCTGAAGAATCTTTAAGTTAGAGGACTTTGTTTACAACAGCAAGGAAGTGATCTGTAGAAATCATGATGTCATAGGTCTTCTGATTTGAACCTCAAAGATGATCTCAAAGTCCTGAGAGCAGTGGAGTGGGAGGGGAAAGACAAAATGAGTTAGACTCTCAAAAAATGGTAAAATGTCCTCCAACTATATAAATGAAAAAGAGCAGCAGGAAAGAAGCAGTGAGAAAGAGGTGAAAGATGAAAGGGAGAGACAAGAGTTATTTGTAAATCAAAATAAAGGTAAATACTTTGCTTCATTCTTCATTAATAGGTCATGCTTTTATTTGCTGAGAATTCAGAAAAATTTCATGTTGACACTAAAACTTAAACCCCCCCCCCCCAACCAA
>JAVKLA010000073.1:18264165-18288909 GCA_034782735.1 Sagittarius serpentarius
ACATGTTGCCGCCCTCATCCAGCTGCTCTCACAGGTGTTCTTCATTCCTCTGTTGTTTTCCTGCTTTTCGTCCTCACTTAACAGTCTCTTTCAGGAGTTATGCATGTTTAAGGTCGTACACAGCCTACTCATACCATCTCTATGTAGTCTTTCTCAAAACAATGTCTGTTAGCTTCCAGGTTTTCCACAGAAGGCCACCAAATTTGTCAGGCACGATTTGCCCTTAGTGAAGCCATGTTGGCTGTCACCAATCACCTCCTTGTTTTCCATGTGCCTTAGCATAGTTTCCAGGAGGATCCAGTCCATGATCCTGCCAGGCATGGAGGTGAGACTGACTGGCCTGTAGTTCCCCAGATCTTCTTTGTTTCCTTTCTTAAAAACAGGGGGTTTGTTTCCCCTTTTCCAGTCAGTGGGAACTTTCCTGGACTGCCACGACGGCTCAAATATTATGGATAGTGGCTTAGCCATTTCATCCACCAGTTCCCTTAGGACCCACAGATGCATCTCATCAGCTCCCATGAGCTTGTGCACCTTCAGGTTCCTTAGATGGTCTCGAACCTGATCTTCTCCTGCAGTGGGTGGTTCTTCATTCTCCCAGTCCCTGTCTTTGCTTCTGCATCTTGGGCAGTGTGGCTGGAGCACTTGCTGGTGAAGACTGAGGCAAAAAGGTCATTGAGTACCTCAGCCTTCTCCATATCCTGGGTAACCAGCTCTCCCGTTTCTTTCCAGAGAGGGCCCACATTTTCACTAGTCTTCCTTTTATCACTGACGTACCTATAGAAGCTTTTCTTGTTGCCCTTGACGTCCCTGGCCAGTTTTAATTCTATCAGGGCTTCAGATTTCCTAACCTGATCCCTGGCTGCTCGGACAATTTCCCTGTATTCCTCCCAGGCTACCTGTCCTTGCTTCCACCCTCTGTAGGCTTCCTTTTTGTGTTTGAGTTTGTCCAAGAGCTCCTTGTTCATCCCTGCAGGCCTCTTGGTGTTTTTGCCTGACTTCCTCTTTGTTGGGATGCATCGCTCCTCAGCTTGGATGAGGTGATCCTTGAATATTAACCAGCTTTCTTGGGCCCCTCTTCCCTGCAGGGCTGTATCCCATGGTCCTCTACCAAGCAGATCCCTGAAGAGGCCAAAGTCTGCTCTCCTCAAGTCCAGGGTAGCGAGCTTGCTGTGCAGCCTCCTTGCTGCCCTAAGGATCTTGAACTCCACCATTCCATGGTCACGGCAGCCAAGGCTGCCCCTGAGCTATGCATTCCCCACCAAACCCTCCTTATCAAGCAAATTACTTTGGAGATTGTATTTTAGTGCCTAACACATTTGGTCAAAATATTTCATTATTATGTTTCCATTATAGTATCAACATTTACAGTCCAATCCTGTACATTTTGCTATTCCATCTCACTACAAGAATGATTAACCTTTTCTTTTCTCTGCTACTTCTGTGGGGTCTTTGTGTAATGGCTCCCAGATATATAGTAGATTAATTTCCAGCCACTACTTTTCCTAACGGTGCCAAAAGCCTGTCTTGAATCTTTTGTTAACGTTTTGCTGCTATAAAGCACTTTCACATCTATTGATATAAGTGCTCAGTGATTTTCTTCTACTAGTTCAGTCACATGCTTTAAGTTCTCACAGAAAGAAGTGATGGTAGCATTACACCAAAAGCAATATTTCTACTGCTTCAGGGAGTCTAAAATTTGCCAGGCTTCCTGCAGGGTGACTGAGTTGCACACTAGTATGAACTGCAATCCTAGTTTAGAGGGCTGATTTAAATCCAGCTAAAATCAATACTAGGACATTAGCACTTCACCATTGCTATTGACTCACTACCTAGAATAACTGGGTCATGATAATTATAACTCAAGCCGCCAATGAAAACCATATTTTTAATTGTGTTATCAGTCTGCCTTAGTTCCACTGAAATTTTCAATGACAAGGAAGTACAATCTGTCTTACCCTAAATCCTCAGAGAAATGCATCTTCATTAGGATTTTCTTCCTCAAGTAGCTATTCTTTAGAGCACTAATACTGTAAATGAAATGAAATTGAAACAAAACTGCTTCTATTTGCCTTGTTCCCTTCCCTGGAGGTAACTGCGTCACTGTATATGTCAAGCACAGGAGAAATCTGGAGACTAATAAAAGGGCAGAGACTCAGCTATAGGACAGACTTACGGGAAGGCCTGTAAGCATTACGCAATTAGATGCTTTTTAGGCCGTTACATGAATATATCCTCTACGTCAATTTTCCTGCAGATCTCAGACCAGGAGGTTCTGTATTGCAATACATTTCATTGTGCAGTGATCTTCCATGAATAACTATAATTCACTGCATTATACTATGGCAAGGACTGCTGTCCCCCCAAAATATGGTACTACTGGGGCATATACTTTCATACTGCAGCGCTACGCCAGATGAGCAGAGAACAAAAAGGAGTCTACAAAAATATGACCTTAGCAGAAAGAAGTTGCCAGGAGCCTCTTTCTTAGGTGGTAGGACTGTGACTGTGGAGCTCTGCACCAGCCATTCCACCTTCTGAAGGGAGGGGAAATGAGATGATGCAGCTGGTTATTTGGGTTAAAGATGAATGAGCAAGATGCCTCCTCTCAGTGCTCCTTGCACAAAACTACTGCCAGAGACACTGTGCGTGTGGGGGTGCAGTTCACCCTTGTTGCTCTTGAAAACTTCAGCACCTTTTTCTCCCAGAGTGACTTCACCTCTTACAGCATGGGAGGGACCACTGACTTCACTGTAGATAGACAGAGGAGTTTAGATTCCCCAGCCACAATCTTGCGTTTTTCAGGCATGCTAAAATTCATTTGAACGGGAGAGGGAAAAGAAAGAAACCTAGAGGCAATTGTGCAAACCTCTATGTTTTAAACTTCTCCGCATTCTCTCTAAAGGTCAGTGTCTCTGCATTTGCTTCATTTTATATGAAACTGATGAAATTCATATGTAGCTCCTCTGTTAGGTAAGTATTTCCATAAATGCAACAGTAATTAAATTCAGCTATTGGCAGAAATATAGAAAGTGAAATGCTGCCAAAATAACTGACTTTGCTATACTGTAAGTTTAGCCTTTCACAAAAGAACAGAGTTTGAAAGCCTGTGCAATAGCTTCATCTTTCACAGCTTTGAAAGCACTTTAATTTTAGCCTGAGAGGATCGTTCGTCTCCTGTTTTATATACATTCATCGTGCATATCAGTGCTCCCTATAGCAGTTCCAGAACTGGCTGTCTTCAATGCTAGCCTAGCGTAGACTATGGACTGTTTAGTATAGAAGTTACTGCAGTGCCTATAAAGAAAAGCCAACTGCAAAATCAAACTAACATCTAATTTAGAGATGTGACTTTTGCCTAATGCAAACAGACCTACGTGGAAAATATTTCCTAAGTGCTTTGCTGAAGCAAGGCAATGATCTGTGGGATGAAGATGACAGGGAATTATCTGAAATTAAAAAATGCAAGCTGAGGTAAGAGAAGTGACGTGGCTGTCTGTAAAAACAGCTATTTAGGATCAACCAGAGGAGTTCAAGCTTCAGCCTCAGCATGCCAAATAAAGTTCTTCTAAATGATAGAGTGGGAATTCCAAATAGACTCTGGCCAGTCTGCTCATATCTCACTGGACCGCAGTGAGAGGCATGGCAATTAGGCTCACCAAAAAATGGCAGCAGTGGGGAGCTCCCTCTTGTTCAAACCTTTCGTCTCCCATGTTTGGGTAAGGGGCCTGTTTCACGCACTTAACCCATCTTCATATACACATTGCTTCACTCATGCAACAAGGTGGGATGATTCATGTGTATGCAGTGCCTGTGTTGTAACAGTCTCTCGTAGCTGGTTTACTAGAAACCCTAAGGAGTTCCTACTTTTTAATTCCTCAGGAGGCAATACAGTACATACCTCATGTGAACCCACTAACTCCAAGCCAAGGATTTATACAGATTCCTGTGTTGCGCAACTTCTGCAGCAAGACCAGAGTTTCCTTTCATGATTTAAAAAGCAGGTAATTAGTCACAAATAATAGGAAGGAGGGCAGACTCACTCTTTTTATCAACATCTTAAAAAACGGGTGCTCAGTAGGGCTGTCTTTCAATTTTCTCACTCTCTATATGGAGAATATACATTCAAATAATTTAAATAAATTTTGAAGATTGAAAGTTTTATGTGAGCTTTAAGAACAATAATAACAGATGGAAAGCAAAAGAGATGGAAATAAAGCAGCTGAATCTAATTGAAGCAGACTTTAAGAGCAATGTATTCTCCTCCAGCTTCTCTGGCAGAAAGAAAATAAAATTAGTGGGAATCCAGAAAAGGTGTAAAAGAGAATAATAGCTCTGCTTCATGCTCCTACTTCTGCCTTCTTTTCAGAAGCAGCTACTTCTTAGTCCAATGACACAGAACTAAGACAAGAACTGATTTTTCCTTCAAGGCAAGCAACGATCGAGCACTGAGTCCCTTGACTCTGGTTATACGGATACATGACTTACATGCCATCCTTGAACTTTGCTTGCAGATTTTGTATGACAATTTTTTCTCTTTTGTTATTTTGGCTCGTACTCCAGCAAGTACGTACTCTCAGTCAGAATGACCTTTGTCTGAAGTGCTAAGAACAAACAACTGAGAAATACAATTTTTATGAGAGCATGTCCTAGGTATTTGCATAGCCCTATAAATACGTCTGTGTCCATACCTATAATTATGTGGGTGCCTGTCTGTTTTGTGCTGGCCCCTACTGAATAGGCTATGGAATGGTCCCTTTTCCATAGGTGACGTTATTTAAAGTTGTTAGGAAAAGAAATGCATGTTTGATAGCAAACACTGAACCTTCATAGGAAGAATCATGAACTAGTTTCTCATCCATCCAAAACTGACTAAGCGAGAAGCAGGAAGGCCATGCAGTCTAAATACACTGTTTAAGGCTGAAATAATGGCTGCACCAGAAAGAGGTCAATTGATGATCCAGAACGTTTCCCGTGCTGTGAATCAGAGTAGAACATTAAATTACAAATCATCTTGCTGCTAATTATTGCCGTTTCCCACATTTTGAATACGTGGTCAGCCTTTCCCTTCCAAGACTCCCCAGCTGCTGCTTACTTAGCCACTCATATTTTCTTTTCACCATTCCCTAGAAAGAGGCACACAGCAGAGCTTGCCGAGGGCTGCTTTGAGGCAAGCTACAGCGGCAGGCAGATCGCAGAGGGAGCGGGTGCCACACGCACTCCCTCTGAGCTCTAGCAGACTCTCCACTGCGCAGTTTCTACGGGGAAGAACGTTGCTGAATGCAAAAGAAACAGACCCCAGCAAAATAGTTTTGACTTTTATAGGAAACAAGAGCTTTCAGATGAAGAGAATGGAGAGAAATCTTGGTTACAACTACCTTCCCTCCTGAACCCAGTCAATCCTACCTTCATGATGTCTACTCCGGTTTTTGTTGGTTTAGGCCTGTAGCAGGACAGACTTTAAAAAAATTTCCTCCTTACTAGACTGCTGGATTTGGCATTTATTCAAAGGGTAAGGGCCCACCCAATCGGCCTGCTGGGACCTTTCCCAATGAAAACACCTCTCTGCTGCTAGCCTGTAATCACTTGCAAGTGAGTACACGGCTGAGGAAGCAGGGGGAGAAAGGAATTCCTCCAGACTTTCCCTTTTGCAGCTTTTCATTAAACTACACCCGTGCGTGCTCCGTTTCTTCAAACATTTTTGTTTCATGCAGTAGGAGGGGGCTGGCTGTGTGTCTGTGGAAGTAGTTAGCCACAACGGCAACATGGAGTCATTCTTTTTTCCCCTTTTATTAACAGAAAAATCACTACTCTCTTCGTGGTCCTCATCCCAGACAGAAAGGTGTGAATGAGAAGCTCATCCACAAGCAGGAGCTTTATGGCCAGCACATTCCTCCAGGGCATAAGGGGGCTGAGGAGAAGGCACCAACTGGGCTCCAGCTACCAAAACAAAAGAAAACAAAAAAAAGAAAAAGACAGAAAAGATGCCCAAGCTCTTCAGACAGAAATTGGAGCTATTTTCCCACTATTTCTCCCCTGCACCCAGGCTCTCTTGTTCCCAGAGCCCCTGGCCACGCTGGTGCTGGTGGCTGGCCCACTGCTAGAGCCGTGCCTGGGAGGAAGTGGGGATCACCGGGAGGAGTTAGTCCTGCTTAACGCAGCTTTTCCTGAATTCCTTTCACTGTCCTTAGGACGGGGTGAAGAAAAATCATGCAGCTCAGTAACTGCCTAGTTGGGCTCCTCCCTCTGTCCGTCCTCCCCCCCGTTTTTTTTTTGGTGTACAGCCCACTGACTACGTGGACACTGTGCGGAGGAGAGCCAGGGCAAGGGATACAGAAAAGCTTGTCCTATGTCAGAGCGTTTCTCCTTTTTCACAAAGCTATCTCAGCTCTAGCGATTCTTCTCACAGCTCCGCATTTACCAGGGGAAGAGAGAGAATTTAAGGAATAAAGCTGCAAATGAGCATTTATCACACTGAAGCTGTAGTGATTTCCCACATCTTCAGCCTCAAATAATTTCAGCTTGACTGTGTGGCAGGAACATTTTCTTAGGACCATTTCACATTTCTCCCTTAGCCCCTAATCCCTTAGACGATATCTTTGGGAAACTCAGATCATATCCCAGTGCTGATAAACCCTGCTGATTTATTGATACATAGCTTGATATAGTTCGATTTACCCAAGGCGAGAGATGCCTTGGGGAAGCAGCCTAGCCCGTAACCATAAACAGACACAAATCTCTGTGAAAGTTTTTATGTAGAGGTTGTGTTGGTTTAAAAGCATTTTTAATTGTTACTGTCTTCTTTTGGCTTAGTCTCATCACCAAAAAATGTATGTGCTGCATGCTGAAGTAAGAAATGCAGGTAATGTGCATAGGAATCTCGGAGCGCTTGGAAATTGTATTTGGAAAAGCAGAGTAGGAGTGGGAGTGGACTGTGGATGACTGTGGGGCATGAATCTGTGACGAGAGGATTACACCAAGAGTTTGTTGGTGTGATGTGGAAGCACAACAGCCCTCCAGCCTCCTGAAGATTTGTCAGAATGGGGGTTACTGTCTTCAGGATGTTTGGTGAAATATTTAAGGGATTTAAGAAGGTGCCAAGAAGGAAGAACAGTGTAATGGTTTGGCAAGTATCACAGAGAGAATTGATAATATGCTATCAGATGCAGGGGCCTTTTGGTGCAACTCTGGGAGTATCATCAGGCTCTGGGGAAAAAAAAAGGTGATTAACAAATAACAGCAGAACTTTCTCAGAAATTATGAGAAAGGGCAAAAGCAGGCAGAGGGAAGGAAAGATGTTTCAAAAGATCAGCTTCTTTCTGTCTCTGTAGGATATCCCTGCAGCAGTGAGGATCAGACGCCCTCAGCCCTCTATCTATGGCCGCTTTCTTTTTTCTGTGAAGGTAAACCCAACAGGGTATCTTCATCAGGGACCCACTTTGATCTAACATAACCAGAATCCTCTTCTCAAACTGAAGTGAACTTGAGATTTAGGGCCACCTAATTTTCTTGAAAGATTCCTTCCATGGTTGGTGGAGTTATGTGACCTTCCTGCTCCGAAATCCTCCTGCAGCTATTCCTCCATCCTTATCCCAGGTCTCTTCTCTTTGCAGCTGGGCTGAGCTACCTCAGGGAGCACTCATCTACAAAGAGGCTGATGCCTTTTCCACTGGCGAGGCGGGACGCCCCTACCAAATGGATCCAGTCCTTGAAGAGGTCCTACCCACCTTAGGCTCCTACGAGGAAAGGGGAGGGAAGGCTGGATGAAATTCCCTGGGCAGCTGATAAATACAGACTATAACAAAATAAATGCTTGAAGAAAGCAAGAAAGTGATAGAGCACATAATGGAGATAACAGAACTCAAACTGAGAAGAGTAGGCGGTGGAAGGGAAAGGAAGAGAAAATGCTGGAAAAATGCAGAGGCCAGTATTGGGGGAGACCAGCTACATTACAGAGCTGCTCCTGGGCAGTCAGCCAGAGTATCTCTGTAGGAGTCTTCATCTCTCTCTCTGACTGTAAAAGTGCTAAGGCCTCACACAGCATCCAGTTAATGAGTTTAGCCGGTGGTAAAGGGAACATCGACTCAGATATTGTCAGATATCATCAAATCAGTTCCCCTAGACTGTGCCAGAATGGAAGTTACTGGAGGTAACTTTCAGAGGTCTCCATCTCCTTCCCTGTAAAGCCTGATGGCTTTCGTTAACCCCAAATTATCCCTAGCATTTTGTACTTTTCTTTGTGCTTCAAGAGCACTTGAAGAGAACAGGTACTTTCTAAAACTCTTCGTTTTACTTTTCTAATACTATCCCTGCTCCAAATCTTTACATTTATCTTTATAACATTTTTTCTGAGCTTTGGGAAAGCAGAGAGATCATGTAAGTTAATTTATTGTTCGGGACTGCAGCTGCTGTTCTTCCTTAGAAGAAGGTCTTGCTGACCTCCACTGGAGTTTTACATGCAAGGGCGGAAGAATGTGAATGAGCAAATTGGCTGAAAAAAGCCACAAAGGTGAAATGATCCAGAGATTGCAGGCATCTGAGTTACACACTGCAAATATAGCTCATGGCCGGAAGACCTGTGCTTTATTATTGGTATTATTGGTATGAGCATTGGGGCAAGTCAGGATGCAAAACCAGCCTGGCAAGTCTAAATTCAAGAAAAGGGCACCAAAATTTTCTGTGCCTAACTTTTCTTAACCTGTAAAAACAGAGACACATTCATAAAGGATTTTGATATCTCTAGCATACTGCTGCAAAAGATAAATAGTATTATTCAAGTAAGTTTTGAGTTGAGCCTTTGCCACAAATCAGAAAAGAATATTTTGCCTTTTATTTATTTTTAAGTATAGTGAAACTTTTGTTGGTTTTCAACACAGACCCATCAGCTGATTCTTGGAGTAATGTTTTGATTTATTTCCAAGTACCACTCACTTATTTTAATACCATCATGAGGCGGTTCATCTGGTAGGGCCAGCAGAATGGTATAGTGTACTGGGTCCTCTCAGATGCTGGATAGCACTCTGCAAGTATTACAATATTACAACCATGAGGCCTTTCAGCATTCAACAGATTTCTGTGGTCATGTCTGATTAAATGGAAAGCCTTTACCCCCAAATGTGGCTGTCTAAATTTTGTGTAAAGTGTGTTGGCATATGTTTGTGTGTGTGTCTACGTGTGTATGGTGTGTGATTGTATGTATAGGAGAGACAAAGAGCTGAACACCTCTGGAAGATACATGTTTTGAGACTCCACGTCCTCTACTGTATGTGAATAAAACCTCTAAAAATAAGCCTGCAAATGCTGGTTCTGTTATTAATGATAATCTGGCAATTTCCCCGGCAGAGAAAACATATCTATAGATACACATAAGAGCATCTATATTTTCCTAGGCACCATGTGTGAGAAAGTGTATTTGCACCATAGCATTTGTATGTCCTGAACAGCTGCAGATAGTGGTGCACTTATACACCAAATGTAGACTTAGTGGATTAAGACTCGATAAGAGTATGTGAACACCTGCCAACTATAATAAATATTAATGGTTGTTGTTTGTCCTTGTCTGGCTCACATGTTCTTTCTGAAATGCCATGCACCACCCGAGCTGAAGCTGTAGTCCATCATCCTGCTCCCCACCTGAAATTCCTGTACTGGATCAGGGATATGCAGTTTATCGGTGTCTTCTCCCCGGCCTTCCCAGGCTCCTACCCAACAGGCAGCGGGGACAACCTACAGAGCAACCAAACCATCCTTGACCAGGATGTGCAGGGTGCTGTGCCCTCTGGCTGTTTTCTGCATGAGGATGAGAAATCAGAGGAGATGTTCAATACCAGGGCAATCAGGACGAGGGTAAGGCAGGTGTGAGAAGCCAATGTGGGGAAGGAAAATCAACAGACGTGGAGGGTTAAGAATTATCCTTAGCAGGGTACGATGACGGAGGCATGGTTCAGGGAAGGAAGGTGTGAAAGACAGCTCATTAGCAAAGGAGGACAATGAGGTGATGGAAGGCATGAGCAGTGTGCAGAGAAGGCTTCTGCTGAAGAGGGTTTCAGGTAGTGTGAGAGGAAATAATCGGAGGAAGAGTGACATGGGCGGAGGAAGAAACAGGTCACAGTTTCAGGGTTGCAGCATAAAAAATACTGTATGTAATATGACCAAAATTGTCACCTGAAGAAGATCTCCCAGATGCAGGTTATTCTTTGTGACTGTGCTTTGCGTGAAGGTAGGTCATACAAGGGGTGGCAGGGTATGGCCTATAGTCTCCAGTTCTCCAGAGGCAGAGACGTAGTACAGACCAGAGCAATTTCTCCTCTCCCAAGTTCAGAGGGACCTTCCTGTTGTTTGTGAGGAAATCTCAGCTGTCGCTGAGACCTATCCTGTTCAAGGCGCCCACCACCTTTGGGTGAGGTGTGCGGCGCAGGTGTCCCAGCTGGGATCACTGCGCTCGCTGCCAGCAAGGCCACGGATGCCGTGGCAAAATGGCACAGCTCTTTCCAGGCGAGGCCTTCCTCTGTCTGCGGCGCTTGCGCCAAACTCATCCACGTTGGCCACAGCCTGCACCGGAGGAAATCCAGACTTTTGGAGCCAGTTCTCATGGCTGGTGCCCAGTCCTCCTCCCTTTCAGGCGGAGGAGCACCAGCGTGTCCACGGTGGGGGGGGGGCTGGTTTTGCGCGGGAGGGACTCGGCAGACAGGGAGGCAGGAAAGCAGGGGAGGGACGGGCTGCAGGGACTGACAGCAGTGTTCACCCCTGCTCCGAGGTCTTGATGCCCACACCGCATGGAAAGAAAAGTATTTAGCTTCATTTCATTCCCTGACTCCCCTCACTCCCAAGCAAGCTAAGCGGGGGGGCTTGCTTTCCTAGACAATTTTTTTTTGCTGATAATATCAGCTGGATCCTTATATGGTTTACAGCTTCTGGCTCCTTTGCTTCCCCAGCAGCAAGGCAGCAGGCTTTTCCACCTCTTTCCAGGCTCCTCCTGCCTGACATTTCGCCTTTAACTTTGATAGTGACCCATTTAGCTTTGACAGGACTCACTTTGGTATATCCGGAAAACTTCGGTAAGGTTTGACTTAGGATATCTATTCCTCGTTAACCCTTTAAAGAGATTTGAAGTGTCTGCAACACATAATGCAACTGAGATCAAGCATGGCTTTGAATGGAAAATGTATCTGATTATTATAAGGACTATAGCTTTGAAAAATAACAATCTGTTCTAACTTCTCACATGGTGAAAAACTGGTCATATCAGAAAAAAAGTGTTCTAAACCTTGAGTGGGACCTCTGCAAGTAAATCTGACTTGAAAACATGGCCCAAAGACTATTTGCACAGTAAATAAGGCTCAATTGATTGTTTCATGAATTCCAGAGTTCTAATTCTAAAAATAAGATGAGGAACTGCTGCTTTCTTTAATAAACCCTTACTTTGTGCAGCAGAGCCTCAAGCTTATTCATCTGAGAGTGGAAAAAAAACCAACATACCATTATTTTCAAAACCTCTCTACTTTATTTTTATATTCTCTTTTTCATCTAGTCTTTTTCAGTATAACAACCACTCTGTATTACAGGGTGTATCCAAATTCAGAGAAAAACTTCTGGCCAATTGTTTTTGAGGAACTTTCCAAAGGACTGCACTGCTCTGTTTGGGAGACTGAGAGTGCCACGTTGCTCCCTGGTTTTAAAGGCTGAGAAAACCATCATGGTTACTTTTGCAGTTCTTTATGTGGTTCTGGGTGGTAACTTCCGATGGCCAACATTGGTTTTTTCCCCTTGGCTGCAAGGACATGCCATAATTGTACTTGCTGCATCAACTACGAAGCATTCTGAAGTGTAAAACTGGATCACAGGGACCATCTAGTGTTCCCAGCCTGCACCCGCCACGGCAGCAACGCCTTTTATCTGCACAACAAAGTTGTCAATGTTCTGCAGTCTGCCGGCAGGAATATCTCTACTTCTGTTTCTTTTGGGTTTTTTTTTCATTTTTTTTACCCTTTGGGGCTTAAAAAGCATTTTGGAGAAAGAAATCAAATACCACTTGATTTCTATAGGTCAGCACAACCAGTTTTCAACTGTTCTGATTGATAAAATGAGAAAGGTATTTTTAAGTGGTCTTTTTAGGTGTTCTGCTCTAAAGAAAATGAAAGCGGTGTTTTTCAACATATTCACAGAGAATCTGTCACTACCTTTCAGCGAAAATTTTTTTAAAGCAAAGCGGAAAAGATGTTGCGTGCGGTGAGAACAGAAGAATATGACTTCAGAAGGTCCAAAGTTTCCACCTTCGATAAATGTATCTTCAAGCCTCTTGGAGCCCAGCCTGCGGCTGCCGTTCCCTGTGCGGCAGCCCGTGCTCCTCTCGCCCTAGATGCTTGGAGGGCGGCAGCTGAGATGTCTAGGCAGGAGGATCAGGACACGCTGTGCCAGAGAGCTGAGCTGGAGGCCGGCGGGGGAGAGACGGGGTCGCCGAGAGACTTAGGAGTGACAAAGCGGAGAATTAGGATGCTCCTGGGTCAGCTGAGGGATAGAGGAGAGAGTGCTGGAGAAGAGATGGAGGGAAAATGTGGGTGGAAACTGGAGCAGTGAGGCAGGGCTGAGGGTGTCAAGGCTGTGCTTGCCACATACCTCATCCCCACCCACACACCTCATCCCCACCCATACATCACTAACAGGAACCCTTGGCCAGGGGACAAGCATATGCTGCTGCCCTTCGCCTCCACCATAGGGTACTGCCTTTCCCCTCCCGCTCTCTTTCTGCAGTCAGAAATTTGGTCCCTCAGAGGGTCAGGCTTCTGCAAAGGACTGCAGCTTTGGGGAGAACAGCTTTTCTGAGAATATGGTCAGCATTTATGGTTTGATCCTAGGCAGAAGTGCAGTAGCGTCTCTTTCCATGTTTGGACACTTTTGATCATATCCAGAATTTAAAAGGTAAATGGGACAGAAGGTTTTAGTAAATTGTGCTAACTTGCCAGAATCCCAGGGCTATTTCATCCCACTTGAAAAGAAAAATAAAAGAGGCGGAGGCCCTTAAGGAAATCTAGGGGTTGACTATATCTTAGTTTGCAGATAAGAGATTCCTCAAAAGAACATCTAGAGGCAGTGGAGGGAGGGAGGGAAAAGAGGAACGTGCTCCCCAGAAGTCTGATTAATGGGGATTCTGCTGCACAGCATTTAATCTGAGTGATTTTTTCTCTGAAACAAGAAGTCTTTGCATGATCACAGCAGTTTGTGAAAGTGTTTTGATTCACCAAATGGTTCAGCTTGCCAAAAAAGGAAGAAAGAACTGGCAAAATATCTGAAAAATAGAGAAAAAAATTTAATTCAGTACTTCAAAATGTATTTCAAATTGTACATCAAAATTTCCTCATTTTAAAAGAATTTTCAAAATGTCCAAAACCTAAATAAAACATTTTATTTCATATCAATCCAAACATTTGTCCAAATTAAGAGGAATCTATGCAGTACTTTTCATCTTACACATCTATACTTGCACCTCAGCTTACAAGACTAGATGTAAACCCTGCTCATGTGTTGATTCGTTAACAGAATGAAAGCCTGGACATGTCCTACTGACCCACAGCTGATGGGAAGGACTAAGGTGGGAAGAAATCTCTGATCCTCTCTAAAAGAGTCTCTAATCCACGGACCAGGACAGCACGGTGTAGCCTTTATCCTGCATGGGACAGAACAAAGAGTACAATAAAGAGTTTCAAGCAATATTTTTCTAAAGGGTTAAAATCTTGCAAGAGTATTAAAAACCAGTTACTTGTTTCTTTAGCTTTGTGAAATTGAACATTTCTGAACTTTTACCATGCCAATACATGCTCCTGAACTGGGAAACTTACTCCAATTAATTGAGATCAAGAGACAGCTTTCATTCCAAGTCAAAATGTTTGTGTTTCATAATCATCTTTATAGCAGGATAATATATTGTGTTAAACTTAAGAGTAAACACATTGAGATATGATATCATCTTACTGTAGACAATGTCAGTGTCTCCACTATATGCATTTAATGAGCCACAAATTATGTTCTTTAATTGCAGCATAAAAATGAAAGACACCCTGTTAGTGATGTGTGAGCTAGCAGAAAAACTTGTGAGTTCTTTTAGAAAAAAGATTGTGAAAATCAGCAAATTTTTTCAAGACGTTGTAGGAAAAAAAAGTAGGAAAAATTAGAAGAACTTCAGTAAAATATTTTTCCTTAGAATGAACAGCAAATTCATTTGGAAAGTAATGTTCAAGCCTTCAGAATGATTTATCTGATTAAGTATTTTCATTCAAGTTACTTTCTTCTTAAAGTTACTTTATTTCTTGACTTATGGCTTTAGGTTTTTCTGTTCTTGGCAATGATAGGCCAGCTACTGTTGGTCTTGCGCTGGTGTGCATCAGCCACATTATAATGAATATAGATGTGACTATGTTCTACTGACTTTGTAAACTCTGCCCATGCCTTCTCATTTCCGACACCACAATAACTCTGTCTCCAAGTCCTTTATCAGGCAAGAAGCAAAGGAGTTCTCGATGCATACACGATTAGCTAGGATATGCTGACTGGCTCTCCTGGTGTAACTGCCTCCATGAAGTCTTTTCCCTCCAGATGCTTTTCCTGGTGTTTTCAGGAGCTGCCTCTCTGAGACAGCTGCTGGTCCTTTAGATCTGGCTGAGGTTAGTTACCAGTTCAGAATTTATTGGGGGTAGAGGGAGACACATGGAAAAAGCAATTGCATAAGGTCATAGCTTAATGAAAATAGGTCTACCATACATTATTGTTATGAATGAGGATAAGCACATTGCAGACATTCAGGTGCTCTGGCACTCTGTGTTGATGTCTAGATCCCACGATCACTTTTGTCCGGTGTAAATCTGCTCTTTGCCTAAAAGGGAGACCTTACCTCACTTCTTCCTCCTTCCTTCTGCTAGCACCAGCACTGATGTGGCTCATGCGAACAAGATCAGAGATGTGCAAGCTGAAAACTAGCTAGCGGTTTGGTGGGTTAGCTGCACAGGTTTCTCTAATTAGCCTGAGTATTGTAAAAGAGCTGTTTGCCCTTTAGAGGCCTTGCTCTGCCAGACCAAATATCTCTAATTCTTTAGTAACATGGCACAGGGGGCAGCTCTGGGCACCGGCTGACTATGAAGTTCAGGGACCCCCATTCATGTCAGACCATGATAACACTTTTTGAGAGAAATCTCTGAAGCCTGTGTTGCAGGAGGAGGAAGAAAGCGGGGTGTGTGTCTTGAGAAGAGGTGGGAAGCTTTGCTGGGAGAAGGTTGCATACAGCTCCCTCGGCCTATGTGTAGTTTTGCCGCAATCTTGCCTTTTGAGCTGTGAACGCAGGCTTGCGATGTGCCCCTGAAGGCTATTGCAGCAGCCCTCCTTAGCCTCTAATGACGGTCACCACGGATGAGGTGAGGCCTTCTGATTAACAGGATAATAAATACGCAGAAATTTGCTCTCCAGAACTGTTGTCCCTGTGCTCTCCAAGGCAGCAAACACAAAGGCCAGATTTGAAGCAACTGGGCTAGTGGGTACTTACTAGCAGAGATCTTTTCCTCTGAGAGCTGTCAGGTTTTAACAGAACTGAAGTCCAAACTGCAGTGCTTTAAAATACACAACTTTGCTACTAACACAGCTGCTGTTGTGATGTATGTACTCAAAGACTGCTTTTTAAAAACAAATGCAAAGTTTTGTAGCTGTGACTGCTTGTGACTTAACATAACTTCAAAGGCAACCAGTCTGTTTGTCTCTCTTCGAGAAGAAAAACTGTCACACACACACACACACAGAGGCCTTGGTTTTCTCCTTTTTCTCATAAATTTAGTAGTTTTCTTCTTTTTCATCATGTAAAATTATGATAATTGAGATTGAAGCATATGGTTTTCCTTTGTATGTGAGAAATATTAACAAAGTACAAAGCATCAATCTCAGGTAATGGACTAGTGAAAATCATAGGGATTTAAATAAGGAACTTATGGCAGAAATCATAGTCTGGAATATTTTCCTGTTTATGTCCAGGCATGAATAATTTAGTACAAATCACTGGAGCTATTCCAGATTTTAACTCATGTAATGAAGGTCTAGATGTCATCTGGGATCAAGATAGAAACATATAGTTATAAACATTTGCCATAATGAAAAATATAGGTTGCTCTTTCGATGTAAAAATATGTAGCCTTCCTCTGTGACTAGTGAGAGTTCTTTGCAAAACAAGGATAGTGCTGCACTTTAAGCCTTTTACAGATAAATCAGTAGTGGTAATTGCTTGCTTAATAAATAAATGAAAACTAATCTATTAAAATTATATGGTTTCAAATCTGGTTCAGTCTTGACTCCATATAAACATCATATTAATGAATGGAAAAGGTGTGGAAATGTGTGACACGCAAAATAATATTTTTGCTGTAACACCACACTATTCATATTTAGTATGTTAGGAAAAATGAAATCATTAGTGAACTAGCTAAGTCACGCATCATTTATTGAAAATTAAGAAATGCTACATGGGGTTGTCTGTGAGAGACCAAATGCCTGGCACTGTTATGGTTTCTTCATTCTGCAGGAACTGCAAAGTCAGCTGCTTTGGCTAAGGAAGGACATTTAAGGAAATCATGTGGGTGATACTCTGCCGGTTTTAGAGCTTAAATATCAGAGAAAAATGCATTTTGTGAAAGAAAGGACTGACTGAGCATCTCTGAAGTTGCAACCATCATTGCAGCTCTTTCACAGACTGGGTAGCTTGTGAAACTCAGAGTACCCTCAAACTGTACAAATTTAACTCTCCTGGCAAATACAATGATTCCTGCCTTTGATTCGCTTTCCAGTCTTATGTGGTTGCTGGAAGGATTCCCCTTCCTGACATACAGAGAGGTACAGAAAATGTACCTGCACAGCTTCACTGGTTTTAGTCCTGCCATGTGGTATTCCTAACAGCAAAGTGCTGTCACAGACTGTGTAGTTATCAGAAGCACCACACGGTGTCTGTAGTGAAAAAGAAAAGAAGACATATGAAATATAACTCGGAATTTTTTAAAAGAGGGTTTTCTTGGAAACCTGACCACACTTGCACAATGGGAAAGAGGGCATAGGGATTACAAGTAATGAAAGTAATAAGACATTTGCTACTTTCTAATAGGTAGATCAAAGGAAAGAGTCAGGGGCTGAGAACCTAGAAGTATCAGGGTGACTAAAATCTCCACTAATGACAACATGTGCCTTATGGATGTTTCTGTGAGAGCTTACAAAAATCTTCATGCATGTGTTCTTCCTGATGTGTTCATCAGTATTATGAAGTGTCTCTGTTTGCCTCTTCAGTTGTCACTGAGAAGCTTTCAGCTGATGGCACTACCATCTAAATCAAAGCATTTGTATGTATCCTTGACTTAAAGGGCAAAGTCTCCCTCCCTTTTACCTTGCCTCTACTTTCTGAACAAGCTATACACTTTTAGAATAGTATTTGTTCACATAATTTGTCCCACCAATTCTCTGTTGTAACAGCAATGTCAAGCCATGGCCATGTGTGAGTAAAGGTACAAATGACTAAACTCACATGAAAGCAGGGATGGCTAAAACTGGTGGAAGGCGAGTGTCGTGGTTTAACCCCAGCCAGCAACTCAGCACCACACGGCTGCTCACTCACTTACCCCCACCCAGTGGGATGGGGGACAGAATCGGAAAATAAAGGAAAGCTCGTGGGTTGAGGTAAGAACAGTTTAATAGAACAGAGAGGAAGAAACTAGCAATGACACTAATAACAACAAGAAAGTGACAATAATCATCATCATCATCATCAAATTGGAATACACAAGTGATGCACAATGTAATTGCTCTCCACTTGCTGACTGATGCCCGAGCCGCGCTCCTCCCCCCAACCCCCAAGCTGGACGTGACTTCCCATGGTATGGAATACCCCTCTGGCCAGTTTGGGTCAGCTGTCCTGGCTGTGTCCCTTCCTCCCAACTTTCCTGTGCCCCTCCAGCCTTCTTGCTGGCTGGGCAGGAGAAGCTGAAAAGTCCTTGACTTGGTCTGAACACGACTTAGCAACGACTGAAACCATCAGGGTGTTATCAACATTCTTCTCCTACTAAACCCAAAACACAGCGCTGTACCAGCTACTAGGATGACAATTAACTCTATCCCAGCTGAAACCAGGACAGCCAGTTACAAAATGCATATCTGAATCCCAGGTTAGACTTTGACTCAGTCTCTGTTCCAAGTCATGGTCCTGCATCCAAGCTCTCCTCTACATTGCTGGCTTGCGTTGGCACTTTAACCAAGTTTACACACTTCCAGCATTTAACAACACTCTTAGTTTAACTGAGCTTCAGGAAGAAATTTATTCCTCCTTTGGAAACACACTAGCACTTAATCAACAAATTATTTCCATGGACAGTTTGCATATTATTTAAGACCCATGGAAGTCTATTTGAGGTGTGCAATCATTTAAGAAGTGAGGGATAAAAGGGAAGTGGAACTTGATCCTGTCATCCTTAATTCCTGTAAATAGTATGCGTATCCTTTCTGATCCATGCTAAGAGATGCAGAGCAAGGTCTGCAGATTTACAGCAGGATTTTCGGTCCTCCCTGAATAATAATAAAATTATTACTTTTATTAGAGAGCTGGTGGTTGAACAATTTTCTTGCTGATGCTTTTAATGCATACATTTTCTTCTTAATGCTATTCTGTCTTTTGGGGGTTCCTCTCTGATACCTGGAACATAAAGATTCAAGATTTATTATCAAAATCTTGGTAAACATAGGTTATTTAATCAGCCACCCACATCACATTCACAGCTGAAAACTTGATTTTGGACTGGCAAGGAGATATTAATGAGGAGAATTATAATAAGAAAAAAATCACTGAAGATAAAGCTCGACCAAAAAAAACCTACAAAAGTCAAGCTACTAAATTCTTTCTGTTATACTCCACTACCTTTAGAGGGATACTTTTAGTCTTTAAATTATTTTTAGGAGTTGAAAGAAAAGAGAAGGACAGAGTCCTTCACCATGAGAGACAAAGTAAGTGCCAAGCCATCGGCTGGATGCAGCAGTCGGTGGGGGCAGGAGCTGTGTGTAGTAATGAGGTCCAAGCTCTGCAGATTTTGAAGAACTGCAATCACCTGGAGGTGAGTGGAAACATTGTTGACATCTTTGGAAGATGTTTGCACATCCCATAGTTTTTTATTAGATCAAAGTGCACAGCATTTATTACAGTTTTACCCATAGGCAATAGTGACAAATCCCACATCACAGCATAGCAGTATTTGCGTTAACAGATTTAAAGACATTCCTTCCCCACACCTCACAAAAAAAATTATCCAGCAAGTCCCACCAGTTTTGACTTCAGAAATCCAGAATAATCTAAGATTAGGACCCACATTCATAAAATGCCACTGAGGCCAGAGAATCGCTTCCTTTAGTAGCCACAGCGGTCACGGAGGTCCAGCCCTCGCTGCTCAGGAGCAGCCTACTGACGGTGCAGCAACAGCTCGGCCTGCTGATGACCTCACCGCCTCCACCATAAGCCTGTCCTTAACAAACGAGAGGCGAAAGAAAGAGGCAGAGTGCCTGTCTCTTTCCTGCAGTGAACTGCCACAGTGAAAACAACTGTCCTAGTCTCAGTGGTGACCTCTGGGAAGCAAAAAACACATTAAAATTGTTCAGTGATAAAAATCTGTCTTCTCTGCCCTTGACGAATTCCTGTGGGTCATCAACACGCCAGGCACGCAACCGGTACCAGCTGCTGGGAATAGATTGTCCTGGCAGCAGCAGGGGGCAAGAAGGAGATTCCTGTAATGGTTATGGCATGAAATGAATGGGCTCCGACTACTTTAAGACTACTTTCAGGCGTTCGCTTATATCTGAACTGAGGCTCTGGAAGACTGAAGGCTCTATTGAGCAAGCACTATTATTTTATGCCTTTATATATCCTGTAGTGTGGCAGGGCCATTGTCAAATATTAGATTGTTAGGGCACATTTATGAAATCAAGCCATTAACCAGCCACAGGTATCAGTGCATGGTGGCCCAGGTCCCCTGAATCAAACTACTTCAAAGCAGGAGCACAGATATTTTAAAAAAACAAAAAAAAAAGCAAGTCAACATTTTCAAGACTGAGATGCCCAAATTCATGTTTTGATAAGGAGCCTGAAGTACTGAATAGTGGAAGTGAAAGGTCTTGAGTCCTGCAGCATCAAGATATTTAAGTATCCACCCTAAATCAGTCATCCAGCTTGGAAATTTTTTGTTTGCACTTTGTTCCCAGAAGCATAACATACAAAAGATAAGTCTATCTCTATTCTTATATAAATGATAGCAATATATTTTAAAAAAGTAGCACAATGTTAATAAAAAGCAAATGCAGCTGGCTTACAACTCCTGATTTTTCAGTGTCTTATGTGTACTCTAGTTTTTCTTTATGCCAATAGCATCTCACACAAACTTTTAGACCTGAATTAACCTGCCATAAAATTTGCAGTCTTGCATATCCCACACTACATTAATAGCATCTTTTCCATAAACTCATATGCTTCTACATTGTTGAATTAAACAGAAGTTTTATATAAAACAGCACAGTTGCAAAATAATAGCAGGAGATTTTTAATTTTCATATTTTATTAACATTTCTCTCACATTTCTGCTTGGATGTTATCACTCTATTTTCTAAAGGCAAATGGACACTGCTGGAGCTTTGGTTGGGACCATCTTCACAAAGCTTGAATGGAAAGAGGGCACACTGCTGACAGCAGCCTTCCCAGGATTTTAAAGTAATGCTGTGAGGAACAAAGTGCTTTCAAAATTACTAACTACAAGGCTTGTTCAAAGTTCATTGCTCACTGGCACCATTATAGTGATTCAAAACTTGTTTATAGCTTTTTTTTTTTATTTTAAATTGGACTGACTTACAAGTACAAAATATATTTTAAACACCTCAGATATTTAAAATGCATGGCTGAAGTGCATAGTTTTGCTTATAAACAAGAGATCTTTCAGGATTTTGGGGGAATACAATGCGGCCAGTAGAAAGACTCCTGTTAGTGTTACAATGCTCAAATCTGGAACACCCCAGAAATTTAAATTCAGAGTGGCTGGGGTGTAACTCACAAGTAGTTTTGTGAGACTTTGAACGTTTAACTGCCTTCCTGAGGCTGAGAAGATCAATTTTTATCAGAACTTCAACTTGCCTATACAGGAGGTGTTCTCTCAAAGTCACGCTAAACTAAAAATAGAGCCACCGACACTTAAAAATGCCTCAGAGTAAAGGTTGGCTCAATTAAAAAGCAGCCAAGAGGATTAGCACAGTAATTTAAACTTTGTGAGCCAAGCTAAAAATGACTGGACTAGGAAGAATTCAAGGGAATCCAGTTAGCAGGTCGGGATCATTCAGTTCTGGTGTAACTCATAACTGATTCAATTTGTTTTAGCTGCATACACTCCACGTATTCACAACCTTTTCCAGTTCCTGGTAAATCTAAACTATTTTCCCAGAGATTGCTTTCTCAACTGTGCACTGGCCTGTGCTTCATGCTGCTTCTGTCTGAGCTTGCACTTGGATGCGGGAGCATTTCAGTGATGCTGTCATGGAAGCGTTGATCCCAACCCCTACCTAATGGCTCACATTTTGCCTCAAGAACCTCACACCCCTCCCTGTCTTTGTCATTGCAATCCATATGGCTCTGACAACCAGCATTAGTCCAGGATGCTTTGGGAGACATCTCAAGAAGTCCACCAGTTTTGTACTAAGCAATCAAATCCACAGACATCACAAATTTAGCTACAGGTGTCTGAAAAGTAAATCTTCCGCCACCATTGGCTGTGTTTTCCTGCCGTCAGTGATCATGGGCCTCAAAAAGGTGTTTTCATCGCAAAAGGGCTCATAAGCATCATCTTGGGGCGGGGGGAAGTTTTGCCTACTCTCCATCTTGATTCTTTCTTGCCAGAAGATACTCTTTTTCCCCAGAAGACTTTGAGGTGAATGAGCTGGGAGTGGAACTGCTTTATGGCACATCTTCATGTCTCCTGAGGTTCTCCGGTTGGTTCAACATTTTGGCCATGAGATGGTGATTTATATCTCAGGATGAAGAGCTGCCTTCTCCACACACGTGTGTGTGTTCCTTCCCTACACAAACCTTAATTGCCCATCTGAGATCTGGTGCAGTGAACTGCTGGATCCCACCCTCACAGTGGATTTCAAACTCTATTCTGGTTTACTGGTGGGTTTTTTCATCTCTAGAATGTTTCACTTGGAAAATCATTTCAGACTAGCTACCGTGTCATACCTCTTTAAACACACATAACTCCCAAATTATTACTTTCCTTCAAACTTTTTGGGTTTGCATAGGAAACTATTGAGCCCAGTTTGCAGAAGATGCAATGAATGCCAGCTATAAAAAAAAAATCATAGATATAATAATTAATTGCCATATGTGATATTAAATGACAAAATATTGCTTGACTATGAAATAAATATTCAAAAGAAAGCTTCATGCTTTTAAATTAAAATTGATATTTTGCTCTTGAATTTTTATTCTTTCCTAAATTTTGCTTATTTTTTCAGTCTTCTCAGTGCAGCAGCACGAGGACCTTGTCAGAGTCTAGATTGTGCTGCTGCATTTAAATTCTCCTGAAGTTTTGGTCTTTTGGTCTAGCCTGTCTTGAGTTTCATTGTGAGGTGATGACTTGCTCTTGCCCTAAAAGCATAGCAGAATAAAATCTATTCATAATAAAAATGTTAACTTTTTCTCAAGCCATCTTCAAATTTGGACCTATGTCCCAAGAAATTTCACAGTAGACACCATGCAGTTAAATGAACCCTTGATGTTGCATGATAGCAATAACAACACATTCATTTTGTTTATGATGCGTAGTTGTTCTTTGAAATATTTGTGCTTTTTTTTTTCCCCCGGAATATTATTTATATGATAAATACCACTAACATACATTGTTTTTATTGGATAATTGCCACTTGTATTGGTGTGAGCTTTCTGTGCTGTTGCCACAGAAATTTTTTCTTTCTCAACACGAGTTCCAGACAAGTTCTGTAAGAAGCAAAGAGGCGTCACTAGCTTGATTTTGTGAGGTGTTGAGCACCTGATTTCAATGAGAATTGCAAGCCCTTACCCATCTGGAAGGGGGGAAAATCAAGCAGATTACTTTTATCCGCCACTAGCTGAAATGCATAAGACATTTTCATATGAAAGAAACAAATTATGCAGGTTGAGAGAAGCTAGACAAGTTAATTGCATCCTTCAGTTTGTAGCATCCATGTAGGTCCTAATTAACCAAACAACCTTCTTTTTGGAGGTTATGTTGTGAGGGCTGTTCTCACGTGATACTTTCAGTTGACTGCTTAAATAATTTGAAGACTTTTGTATGAGTGGTTGGAGCTCACCCCATTTTCATCTGCAGATCTCCCCACTAAATATGAGGGCCACTGAAGTATCTGAGGAGACAATAGTTTTCACAATGACATTCAAATATGAATATTTAATAAGGCCGTAGGCATACTTAAGAATCACAGCAGAAACACGGACATGCTGTCTTTCTTTCCAGGGGACAGCAAACCCATCTAGAAGAGACCCCATGCAGTGAGTGTGCCTCATCTGTGAGCTCAACTAACCCTGGAAGGTGGCCTTGTAAAACATCAGCTTTTCCTGCACACTCTCAGTTGTCACTTTTCTTTTCGGACATATTTAAGTAAAATTAATATGCTAAGTCTTTTTGCCCTGGAAGTTGCTATTATTTTTTCATTAGACATGTAATGGAAGTTGAATGTGCTTTATTCAGTTAGCATAATGTCTGGAAAAGTCTCCTGTGCCTAGCATATTTAATATTCCAGACCATACTGATCTGAGGTTTCTCGCACACTGAGGTAACCCCCAAATCACAAAACCCCTACATTGCTTTTATTTCCAGTAAAGTATATAGAGACCACTCTCAAGGAGTTTTGTTGTCCAGTGTGATTCATTTCATCTTCCTGTAGGACAAGATGAAACCAAGCTACACTATGCCTGTTACTGAGAAAATGATAGGGCTTGTTAAACTGAAGGATTCAGTTCAAGAATCATCAATTTTACCTTCCAATAAGCAATTAGCAAATAAGGGTGATATATTTAATAACATGTTTAAGATGTGAAAAAATAAATTAATTACTATGATGATAGTGATTTAAGGCAGTGACTTATGTAATGAAATTTCCTTAACTACAGCTAAAGAACAGATGGGTGTCTTGACACCTTTTCCTCTCTTTTCAGTTTTGCTGCTCAAAGAAGACTGATGCTCCACCTCGAACTATCAGCTAGGGTCTCCTGTGACCTTTCATCCCAAGGCAGGCTGTGTTGCCACACTGAAAATTTTGGGTTTCATGTTTTTTACAAAATTAAGTATTCCTCTGAAGGAAGCATTCAACAGTCTCACATTCACCTCCTCCTCATCCCTTTGTATTGGGTTTGCATGGCAAGGTTTTGGCAGCAGGGGGCCTACAGGAGCGGCTTCTGTGAGAAGCTGCTGGAAGCTTCTCCTGTGTCCGATAGCACCAGTGCCAGCCGGCTCCAAGATGGACCCGCCGCTGGCCAAGGCCGAGCCCATCAGCGACGGAGGTAGTGCCTCTGGGATAACAGACTTAAGGAGGCGGGAAAAAAACTGTGCAATGGAAACAGCAGCCAGAGAAAGGAGTGAACCCGTGTGAGAGAAACATCTCCGCAGACCCCCAGGTCAGTGAAGAAGGAGGGGGAGGAGGTGCTCCAGGCGCCGGAGCAGA
>JAVKLA010000073.1:18289009-18303959 GCA_034782735.1 Sagittarius serpentarius
TGGAGCAGGGGAAGAGTGTGATCTGTCCTGCCCCTGAGGAGGAAGGAGCGGCAGAGACAACGTGTGATGAACTGACCACAACCCCCATTCCCCGTCCCCCTGTGCTGCTGCGGGGGAGGAGGTGGAGAAAAACAGGAGTAAAGTTAAGCCAGGAAGAAGGGAGGGGTAGGGGGAAGGTGTTTTAAGATTTAGTTTTTATTTATTATCCTACTCTGATTTGACTGGTAATAAATTAAGCTAATTTCCCCAAGTTGAGTCTGTTTTGCCTGTGACAGTAATTGCTGAGCGATCTCTCCCTGTCCTCATCTCGACCCATGAGCCTTTCATTGTATTTTCTCTCCCCTGCCCAGCTGAGGGGGGGGAGTGACAGAGCGGCTTTGGTGGGCACCTGGCGTCCAGCCTGGCTCAGCCTATCACACCCTTCCGTCTAGAGTCAGAGAGGGATTTTCAGGAGCTGTTTCACTGAACTCAGATCCTGGGTATCTTGACAAAGTATCCTGACAAAGTACTCTCAGCGGTCAGGACTGGAAACATTTGTGATCCAGATGACAATCTATGAGGCTGTGGAGTTGCCATTCATGTCTCAGACGAGTTGAATGCGTGGAACTTATGGGGAAGTGGTGCCCCATCCCTCTGAGCCCTGCTCTCTCTCCAACCATCCTATCTGCCACTTGCCATGGGGGATTTTATTTTACATTTGCAAAGCCAGAGTTAAAAATTTGCCTGTAATTACGGGCTAAATTTTGGTTCTTTCAGAAAAGGAACCTTCAAATGGTCTTTATTGCTGTTACTGACATCCACATTACACTAGTCACCTTTTATTAAAGCTAAAAAGTGAACAATCTAAGCAGGTGGAAAAAACCTTTTCAGAATCAATGAATCACCTCAAACATCTACGATCTTCTCCTCCGTGGCTTTGACTTTTTCTCTAACACAGAGGAATCCAAAGTTATTCATTTGTAAAAAGCAACTTATTAAAATGTAACATTGCAAATGCAATTTGCCACTCAGGAGAAAATTGAAGAGAAAGGAAACCAAGCACAGAGGAACGTAAAGCTGTGATGGACTTTTTGAGCTGTTAAAATCAAGCTCTCTGAAACTGCCTACACTGTTAAATGTTTTCCTTGATGGTGCTAATTTGCTGCGGAGATAATGGGGGTATAAGACCCTTTGGGGAGTACTTGTGTACTGGTATAGGCTACATAGAAGGGCAGTGACCAGCAGACTGAGGCAAGCGATTATCCCACTCTATCAGCATGGTGAGGTCACATGTCTGTTTGGTTTTGGGCACCCAGTTCAAGAAAGAAGCGGTGAAGGAGCAGAAGCCTCCAGCAGATAGGTACTAAGATGGTCACAGGCTGAGAGTGCGTGACCTGCAAGGAGAGGCTGGGGGAGCTGGGCTTCTTTGGTCTGATGAAGAGGAGACAAAATGGTGAGCTAACAGCCATCTACAACTACTGGAAAGGTAGTTACGAAGGTACTGGAGCCAAATTCCACCAGGCAGTGCCAGATGCCGTAGCGGGGGACAGCAGTCACGTATGGGGCTTGGGAGGTTCACACTGGGCATTAGGAAAATGTTTTCTCTAGGTGGCTAGTACGGGGCAGGAACAGGTTTCTTGGGAAGGTTGTGGGATCTCCATCCTTGGAAGGTATCAAGAGTTGTCTGGATTAAGCTACATCTGATCTTACCCTGTGCTGGCAATAGTCCTGCTTCAAGAGAAAGTTTGAACTAGGTAAGATCCTCTCCAATCTATATTTCTGTGATTCTATATAGACTTCCCCACTTGTGCTGCCCTGCCTTCACTGGACCTAGCTGGAATGGTCTGTGAATGCAAAACACCTGAAATGCATGCGTGCTTTCACAAGCTGGTCTTTAATATCAGGTTTTCACATCACAAAGTCTTAATTTTTAACCCCCAAATATATTTTTCAGCAAAATTCTGTTTCTATTTTGTTCTAAATTCCATGCAGAATAAAAAGTAGTTTCGAAAAGCTGGTATGGAATGAACATCCTCCGGTTTATGTTCATCCTCTTGCCTTAGTAGTAGCTCTGGAATACTCAATATCAGCATTTGCTTGCTGTGGTAGTGTTTGCGTTTTATTCCTCCTTTTCTTTGCATTATCTTACTTAGTCTGCAAGGTGTTTGTAGTAAACAGTACTGGTTTACAAAGCATGAAGCAAACTTATGTTGCTATAGAGATGTTTCCTATAATGGTAATACTTTATTTTGTATTAAGATAATAGAATATTATACTCCCTGAGAAGAAGACACGTACAAATCTTGACAAATGCAAAGTGCAGTGTAGCATGAATATTTAAACACAGGTGTAAAACATGCTAAATATCCAGCAACATCTGTTTCAGAAGAATTTTAGATATATACAATGAGACAGTGAACATAAAAACCCCACGTTCTTGTAGATGCTATTCCAGAATTTATGTATGATGCACATTGATGTTATGGTCATGGCGTGAAAGAAAAAAGTGAGAGAAAAAAAGAAAAGAATTCAATAAATTTATCAATAACCAGCATCTGCAGTGAACCTCAAAATTTTAAACAGTCTCTGTGGATAGATGAGCACCTCAGGATAGATACTGAAAAACTTGGATATTCTAAACTGCATGGTTAGGGACTTCTGATGAAATGGCAGGCATCTGTATGAAATCAAAGACCTGGATCTGATATAGAAAAGAGTAGGTGGGGACAGAAAACATCTTCCTTTAATCTAAATCTTCTCCAAGACAAGCCGTTCCTCACAGCCAAGATTGTCAGCTTCAGTAGTCACCACGTCTAGTGACCTTTTTGAAGACTTGTTCTAGAAAGGAGGGCATGGTGGCAATGTTAGGAAGCCTTAGCCAAATCATTGCACCAACAGGTCACACCATCCCACCTCATTGAATTTAACAGGCTCACCCAAAAGTCAGAAAAGAAAGATCTTCAGAACCTGCACGTTTGTGGAGCAGACGAGCCTGTTTTTTATTTACTCATCCTCCTCCACTTTCCTGGAGTGCAGCACTCAGGATAAAACTGTGTGTTACCAGGTAACTATTGCGGCTTTTGGACCATCACTGCGTATGTGAACTTAGGGGAAGATTCCTCTATGTTTTAAAGTTAAGTTGTTTCACAGCACAAGACGTATTCAAATGGTCTTACAATAAGCTTCGCAGGAACTGTCCCTTTCCCAAGGAGTAAAACAAAATTGCTGATAGTATTTTATGTACAAAAAGGTACAGATAATTTTAACTACAGTTATGAATTTGTGTGGATCCTCCAAAACACAAAACTATTGGCTTTCTCAGTGACCACAGTCAATAACAGAAGTCTTCATGATTGTCACCCCCTCATGAGTCTCGGGTATCTGGCTCTTCAGCGTGCCCATTTCCCTGCTAGCTGAGGTGGCTCAGGCTGGGAAGCCCTGGAGCGACACCACGGGGAAATAATACTGCAGCTGGAGGTTAGTAGCCAGAGAGCTCTAGTCCGCCGAGTGTGGCAGTCTCCCTGTTAGCAATGGTTTATTGCCTTCCCTATTCGCCAGCCCAGTTCCGTTCAGTAGGTCAGTAAAAAGTGTGAAAGGCCATAATTTCTTGATAAAAGTCAAGAAGCACGGTGTCAGACTTTAAACTCTTCAAAGCAAGGGCTCAGTCACACAATGGAGTGGTGATTCTGGCTGGGGCCATGCCTCCTCCTGTAGTACGAATAATGAAAATGTAAAATGTACAGTGCTGCCCAAATGGAAAGGCTACGCACAATGCAGATGCATTTTCACTTTCCAGATGAATGAGCTCTCTGTGCAAGAATCCAAACTGGATGTGAATCCTGCTTTTCTTCTTGAACTTTGGGACATCTTCATCATACACATAACCAGTTACTGCGCAGCACGTATCCCCTGCTTCTAGCAGTGCCATGTAAAAAACCGGGAGGGCATTGTTTAAAATAATGATCAGCTTAGGTCCTCTTCCATATAACTGCACATGAAACAAATAGCTGAATGGCAAATTGGCTCCTGTTCAAAAGTTTCCTAGCAACAAAACAGGTAATGCAGCAAGCAGCAAGTCAGGCTGTGTGCTGTCAGCATCTGAAATGATGAGTTATACACAAAAAAGCGCTCTTTATATAACAGAGACTTGTTCTAAGACTGAATGGTGCCTGCAGGACTACTTTGTGAAAGTGAAGTCAGGAATACAAAAAGCTATGGCCTTCAGCACTCTGTTACTGCGTTGTTATCCTCTTTAGTCAATAGTTTGCAATTTTTCGATAAGAAAATAGGGGAAATTCAAACCAGGAAGGGGAACAGCTGCTTGGTCCTTTGTTAATGTGTTTGCTATAAAAAGAGACATCCATATTGTTAATGGGGCTTGAAGGACAAGTAGGTTTTATGAATATCTCTTTAAAGTCTAGTCAAATGCCATGCCAAAAAATTACCGTCAAATCATGACCACAATTAATGCCCTGTCATTCTGACTCAAATATTAAAAAAATCAGCTTTGCTTTGGAGCTTTGGAGCTTATTTTTTTGCCAGTTGGCAGTACTTTGGGAGCAGGACTTTGTCGGTTTTAGTTTGTACAGCACCAGCCCAGTGGGAGCCCTCCAGGCTAGGCTTAGCATGCATTTCAGTCACCTAGTTGCCTTGGTGCCTTGGACGTGTAGATTGTATGAGGTCTCCCTAGTCACCTCCTGCCTCCTCCAGGCATTTTTCCCCTGCTGCAGGTTGCCTTCCCCTCCGCTGTGTGTAGCTACATGCTTGTACACCTGCCTGGCTCTCTGAAATCCTGCTCGTTCATTTCCCTTCTATTTAAACAGCATCACATGAAAGTCCGGTTCAGGAAGGTGGCCACAGAGAGAGGCGAGCAGATATGACTGAGGAGGCAGTAAGGGTGGAGGAACAAGTGGCTTCAAATAAAGCAGGAAGGGTCTTAAACTGGCCGTGCAACTGCAAAGTGCACCAGAGCAGGAGCTGAACTGTCTCCCCATGCAGCGGCAGGAGCAGCATGGCTCCTGCAGATGGCTGGGGGGGCATTTTGCCCTTCCCATCTGTCGTCTGTCCCCCGTGGGCGCTGTGGCCGTGTCCATCAGGCCTCGCGCTGCAGCTCCAGCGGCTGGCTGCTGCCCAGGCAGCTTGCTGCGTGGTCAGCCCATCCACACCACAGCTCTTCTTGTTAACGCTTGCTTTTTAGTTCACCTCACCAACATCACTGATGGACAGTGCTTGAGGAAAACCAGACCTGAAGCACTCCTGTGAAGTGGGAAGGGAGTTCCCATGGCTATTTATCACCTTTTCTGACCACATCATGTAACTACCTCGGAGAACTTTGTAATTAACTTTCAATATTATGCAGTGGCTCCTGCTTTTCCTTGTTTCATGTGTGAGATTAATTTTATATTGAATTTCCTGATGTATTATTCACCTTCTAAGGCTTAGAGCAATCATGTTTCATTTTATTAATCTCTGTCCAACACTACTCACCACCCTCCAGCCGTGCATTTAGAGTTTCATAGTGATTCCGCCATAAATACACCAGTTCCTTACCCTCACACTGAAGCCATATTTTGTTCCTGTCACATTTTGCCGTACTTTGACAAAGTAGGTGCACCTCTTTGTACACTCATCTTTCTTGAGGCTTTTTGTCTTTAGCACTCTCCCTTGAAGTTGTTAGGATATGTTTTATGGAGGAGGAGATGACTTTGCAGAATATTTCAACTGCAAGGGAAAAATCCACAAAGTTTCAGAGAATCAGCCAAGTCTCTGTAAGCAATGGTGGTACTTTGGATTATTCTTAAAGGGAGGGAGATGTTGAGGCTGCATCTGCATGGCCTGCCAGGGCTGTGACTTTGTGCTGGGACTTTGTCCCAAGCCCCAGGGAACTGTGGCAACTGACGTTTTGGGATTTTGTGTGAGTGTTGGATATGCCAGGGAATTTCTAGCTATTGACTATACAGGGTGAGAGGGACATTAAGGAAACAATCTTTTGTGCCTAACGTTAGTGTTACGTGAATACCTCTCTCCTTCCTGATGAAGGCATTGCCTTGACACCCAGGGCAGTGATGATACTTAATCACACAAATAATTAACATTGTCCACTCACGCTTGAGAAGACGACAGCCTATAGCATGACATGTCCCCAAGGTGACTTGTCTCCTGGTGAGATTCCTCATTGAAAGGGCCCTCCTGGGTTCCATCTGCAGCCCGGTCCTCCATACTGGAGCCAGATGGGCTTCTCTCACACCAGTCCCATAGAAAGCTGAGAGGTTTGCAATGAGTTTAGAAACAGACAAACGTGTTCACTACCTTGCAGTTTCAGATGATGAGTTTGCAGGTGAAATGAGCTTTGGGCTCAGGACTTTTGTGAAAATTGTGTTATAAAGCATTGGAAACCTAGCTCCAAACATCAGCAAAAATACCAGGGTTTCTAGCTGCAGCAGATACTATTCCTGCCCAATCAAGGAAAAAAAGAACAATGAGAAATGCAACTGCTTCCTAAAAATGCCATAATGAAGCCACAGCATCAAAGAAAAGCCCTTTAGCAACTTTAAATGCTACTGTGTTGAAACGGCAATTCCTTACTGGCAGCGGTACTGATTTAGAAATACAAGCACATTGTAAAACAGTGGATTTTGACTATAGAATCAGTCAGCTGTATCCTAATGGCATTGTCATTTATTCTTCAGATCAGCTAGCACTCACATATGTGCCCTGAGGAGACAGCAAGCAATTTCAGACTTCTAAGTTTCTGCAGATTTTGCACACAGATTTTTATTGCAGGGAAAGAGGGGTCGTGCTTCAAGCAATTCATACTGAAAATGTTACTGAATACACACGCAGCAGCTAATAGTACAGTTATTAGCTTTAGGAAGGCTCAGGTATCGCACATTGGAGAATGTGGCTCTTGTGAATGGCTCTGTTTCTCTAGCAGATTAGTTTCTATTGAATCAATCCACCTTAAAATACTAAAAAAAAGTAAAAATTCCCACCTCTATATTTTTCAGGGTCAATCTTACATGTTCAACAAGAATGGCCACAGTGAGCATCTGGCTACCAGGAGACAGTCAGACTCTGGAGGGCAAAATAAGCTAGTAGGCACAGTGCATTTTGGGGAAAGGTGGGAAGGGTTAGGTCAGTGAACTTTAGGTGTTTGCTGAGGTAGACTGAATTCAGGACACTTTTCCCTGACAGACCTATGAGCTTACTGCTCAGTGTTGCAACTACGACCACCAGTCCTCTTCTTACTACTCTCACCTCCTTCCCAATCTGAAACTTTCCTAGATAGTGTCTGGGCTACAGATACCTGCAGTCTAGCTCCATGATGTCCACCAGCCAAGAGGACAAACTACAGCTCCATCTTGCAGCCTAGGGCGGGGAAAAAAACCCAGCTTTTTAAATCTGTGGTTCACATGCATGTAAGTGCTCCTTAGAAAAGAAGTCAGAGTTGCATCTTCCAGTGATGCTATAGCTACAGTTAGAAAGAAATCAAAGCATCTGGAAGACCCTTAGGTCACTGTGGTGCCTGCTGAGGTGAAACTAAGCACGGGGGTGGTGGGGGGGCATCAAGTCAAGCTGATAAAAATTCAGGAGTGTTCAGTAATCCAAGCACGGGATGGCAATGGCCAGACGTGGCACTCACACTAAGGACAGCACCAGCCTTTGCACAGTAATGAAATTTTGGTAAAGGATGACATTAAACACACCAAAGGATACTTGAAGTGTAAGGACATATAGTGGCTGATAAGAAAGAAGGCTCCGCATTCAGCAATGTTTGAGGTTTATCGTCCATGATACAAGAAACACAAGAATTTAAAAATTTCAAAGATATTCTTGAGATTAATATTTTTCAGTTGAATAAAGCTGGATTTAAGCCTAATCATTGGTTTGAACATATCAAAACATCTTGTTTCAATTTAATGGGTTTTAAATAGTAGATTTTTAGTATAAATCAACTGTGCTGCATAAACAAGTAATTCTCTAGTGGAAAATGAAAATTTTTCTTTGAAAAAGGGTCAATACATTATATTCTGACATCTTCTCCATTTTGTTAGGTTGCGGGATTCTCATGAATGATTTAGGTTTCAGTAAATGTACATTTTGCTATGAAAAAAGTCATAGTTGAGAAATTGCTAGTTGCATCCAGAGACAATTATACAACCACCATATTTAAAACATGACACATTATCATTTTATGAAAGAAATTAAAAGCCAGAGGCAAACAGGCAGTACCAGATTATAATGTAGGCATATTAGCATTAGAAGGCAGTGTGGGACCCTTTTCAGCATATTGATGAAGATCAGCATATGCTAATCATATACCAGATCCATAGAGAGGCAATGTGGAGCTGTGTTCAAGGCTGTATAACCTGTCAGATGCAAGATTCACTCTTATCTTAGAAAAGACTTCATGGCTAATTAAATTTAAGCTGCAGTGCAGAGGGTTAGCAGGTGAAGAGGACTGGTGAACTGGAAGAAGAGAATGTATGAAGTCAAATGCCACAGCCTCCTACCAACCCTGACTGATGGGATCAGATTTATAATTTTGAGAACAGACATCAAGGGTGCAAAGCTGTCAATAAAATGATCATCTGGATGTTGTATAATCTATAATGTTGTTATTTTCAGGGGCATTGCTCAGGAGGGAATCTCATCCATTTGATAAAACACGGTTAGTTCACTTTACTATATACATGCTGTATTTTACTATAGTCACATATATGTATTGAAGCTACACATATTTGAAATTAATACTGACTTCAAAGAAGTACATATTTTCAATGAGATTTAAATTATTTCAAAATAAACATATAGCTGAAATGAAAGCCTTAGAATTTACTGTAATGGAAAGAAGTCCTTCAAATACAAACTAAAATGAATTATACAAATTCAAGCTTCTTCCTCCTCTGACAATTGCCTTCAACTTTCTTCTAAAAGGACCAAATCTGCAATTTAATTCACTTGCTGTGGCAATTCAATTCAGTTGCTGTGGCATTTCAGTACCTGGCAACTAAAAACTAAAAATAAGTGTTTCGTTTATTAACACAAATTTGGCACAAAGCTATCTGGAAAATCAGTGTGTTTGCTTTACAACACCTTTTTTTAAAAAAAAATTTGTTTGCAATGCAGCATGGCATGAGTAGCAACAGTCCATTCCCCTTTGTTTCTCTTTTTGTTATCTTCCCTCTCCTCACTGAAAAAGAAGAAAATGAGGTGAAGGGTGGAAGCAGATCTTTCCCTTCACAAGTTCAGAGAATTTCATGTTTCACTTAGTTTTGTTTTCTTTTTTTCCTTGCCACTAAAAAGATTGGATCCAAAATAAAATTCTGTCCAAAGGTTCTGGGAAAATGCCTTCCTGCTTTTACTAGTTTTACCTGAAAGTTCCCTACCATAGCACAAGGTTACTTATTTAGTCACAATGCTTTGTTACTTGATAATACTTGCTTATGGCTTTTCCAATGCATTGATTGCTAATTTATTCTCTTAATTTTCTGCCTCCATTCTGCCTTTGTTATTTAACCTCTTCTGGCCTAAGAAAACAAAAACACAATTGACATTTTGTAAACAGTGCATTTAAGATTTTATTAAATACCCCCTTGATCATCTGTTTTCCAGCTCATGGAATACAGCTGTCCCTGAATGTGCACATAAATACCATTAGCACTTACAGGAGCTCTTATGTACATCAGGGAAAAATACATTCTTTCCTGCATTCTTCTCCTCTGAGCATTAGTGCCATATATTCTGTTTTGTTGAAGAGGCAGGAGATTGTAACCCTCAAAAAGAAGTTTTTCCTAGTAGAAGTGAGTAGCCCATTTTCTACCCAATGCTTTACTATTTCCAATTTCCATATTTCGTCACCTAGTTGAGAAACTTTTTGACATTAACAATACAGACATCTTTGCAGTTAATTCGGCACTTCAAAACAAGTGTGTTGATACTGTTATCAGGACCCAATTAGGACAACAAAGCCTGTACAGCTGAATTACAGCAGAAATCTTTGCCACAGTCAAGTAAGGGTTGGTCTCACCAGGACAGAACTCTCTGTGATTGTCATAACATTCCATCCTTGGACCCTAAAATGGTACATGTAAGATGAAATAGGACAGCTATATAAACAAAAAGTTCTAAAATGGTAATAACAATGAAAGATCCTGAGGAAGTGACTCCCTGAATTATTTGAAAGGTTACTGAAATAGAATGATCTTTTGAAGTAACCTTGCTTTTTTCTGTTGGGCATACCTCATTCTCTGTACTCTTGCAAATACTCTGTGTTTCTTACTGGTATCCTTCCGCAGTGGCCTCTGGCTCTGCATCTCCTCGCTGTCGCCACATTGTCTGGCTGGACCAGCTGCTGGAAGCAGTTGAACTCATTTGCCAAGTTCCAGCAGACACAGAAGATTATTCACTCCCTAGGATGCGTACAGCATGTGTGACCTCCAGAGTCCATGGGATTTAAGAGGCTGGGTTTGCCTTTCAGAAATTTGCTGCATACAGAAGGAGGTTTTAACGGGAAAGCCCCTTAGGAATGCAAAATTTGATGCAAGGAACAGCAACAACAAAGCAAAGAGCCTGGCAGATTTGCTGCGTTTTCCAAAATTAAGAAAACACATTTAGGATACAGGTGGTGAATAAATGAAACCCTCCCAAGAGACAGAACTCCTGCAGGTTCCTTGAAACTAAATCAAGGCAGATTTGTCTCATTAATTCTTGTTAGTGGCTGGTTACAGAAAGTGTGACTGAACAGGAAAATGTTAATCGTAACAATGGCTGACTTTGCGCTAATCATAATGGAAAGTTGATGCTGCTTAAGGAACTAGTTGGTGCACTTAGAAACAAGACTAAAGTTATAGCATTTTTAAATCAGGTGAGATAATGTCTTCTGATAGCCTTAAGTTCTTCTATATCTTAACTGAATAATTCTAATCAAAAGGCTATTGCTTTCTTTTGATGATGGAAATGAAGGAAAGCATTCCTTGTCTACCAACTTACTTGAATTTGCATCATTATTTCCCCTTGGTTAATCTGACTGTTCTTTAATTAATTTGTGTGTCCATCAGTTCCTGCACCTTTTTTGCAGAACCTTTTGAACCTGATGGCCAATTTCAACTAGTTGTGGCAGCAGGATTAAAAACGATCAGGTTCCTAAGGGTTTTGTGAAAATGGGTAGTGCTTACACTATGCTAGCCATGTGAGGTCACCAGGCTTACGCTGCACTTACCCTGGGGCGGGTCTGTCACCATGCTGTGCACTGCCCAGTCAGGCAGCAACACACCTCTTTGGATGGGCAGTAGTAGGCACCACCACTTGCTCAGTTCAGTAGTGAGGCAACAAGAGGAATCTGAGGTGCTGTGAAGGGCGTAGAGAAAGCGGGAAGAGGGGGAAAGCAAGGTTTGTGGTGGTAAGGGTGTGTGCAAGGACATAGGACAGACACATACAGATAAGAGACTTTGTTCTATTAGATCCACAGCAAATGGAATAACCTGGTTTGCTCTGGACACAGTAGTGCAAATGAATTTCAAAACGTGAAATAGCATATGTAACAAAAGTATGTCTGAGTATCTGCAACACATGCACAACTCATCTTCCCAGTTCTTGTCCTTTTCTCTTATTGCCTCTTCCAGAGCCCTTTTCAGTATAGATTGTCACTGAATTAGCTTATCCAAAAGTAGACTGAAATGTTGTAGGAGTATAACAGCTAGCAGCAAATAAGACCAAAAGAAGTCGGATTGACGGGCTTCTTGGTGAAACTGCAAAGCTAGTCAGAAACAAGGAGACTTCATAGAAATCTCCTGCAATTTCAGAGATAATGCTTTGTGTAACTATTATCTATTTATGAAACGTGGCATCATGAGAATAGTAAACATTTACCCAGAATTTCATGATGTAAACTCAGGGAACTCAACTCTTCCTGATTGGGTTCAACAATGGTTGGTGCTAAAATCTCCTCAGCTGTTGAACAAAAAGCATAGAAAATATTGATGGTCATCAGCTCTCAAAGGCTTCTTCCTTGCACAGCTGATTAGAGATCAGTAGAACTAGAGCTCCAGGGTCACACTTGGGTTCAGGGAGTTTCCTCTTGTCTCCAACCCTTTACACTCAAAGACGGGATCTGAAGATATATTTCCGGCTCCTTTCTCATTTTCCAAGCTTAAAAAGATGATAGCTAATTGCCTCACATCTAATTAGTTCCTTCTGAAACAGTTGTTGTCTTAAAAATAGAGTTAAGGGTATGAACCAACTCCTTTTTAATATAGTTATATGAATCAAACTGTATTAACGAATTAACTCTACTGTGTAGGAGAGCTGTGGTTTACGTATTATTGCAATTTATTTCCTTTTCTCAGAAGATACAACTTACTACTTTTTAATTGCATGTCATGCTTTCTTTTTGGAATTTTTCTTTTTGCAGTGTCAGTCACATTCTCCTGGTCTACCAGCAGAGTGTGCTGACTCACAAGAACAGTATTTTTCAAGGAAAGATAGGGCTGAAAGGAAATTTGAAACAAAAAAGAAATTTTAGGATAGTAAAAAGAAAAAAAAAACCCTGTCTTTAGGACCACATTTTTTTTCCCCCCACTTTTTACCTCTGGTGGCCTTAAAAATTCTGTTTTCCTGAATCACCCAAACTGACTGGATGATGATAAAGCTGAGTTGATCATCCTAACTTTTGAAACTGAATTTAAATTTCAGGGTAAATGGAAAAGAAATAAGCCTTAGATATTTCAAACTCACTTCCAATATTTCTCAGGGTTTGTTTCCTGGAAGTGTTTTGTTCCGAAGATTCTAAATTTTGCTCCAGAACTGTCTGGAAATTCTCCATTTGTTCTTTATTCCATGGTGTGATGATTTATGATTACAGTTCAAATACAAACCATTAATGACTTTGTTATTCAATGCTAATTGAGATAAGTTACTTCCTGCTTTCAGATAAGCACCTCTTGACTAAATTTCATTTTCTCTGTGCTAGCCTCAGGAATTTTTGTGGTCGGGCAGACCTCTGCAGAGAGCGGTAGGGTGCAGCAGAGCACAGCTAGCCTTGCTGTGTGCATGTGAGATTTGGGAGCCTGCACAGAAGCTGGTTAGAGGGATGTTGCCACCCCAGTGACACCTCAGCTTTAGTTAGAAATATTATACATTGACTAGCCAGTGTAGAACTGGATGCAGGGACAACCTCAGGCTGCAATAGCAGCTGCGTAGCAATCCTATCTGCCCTGCACTGAAATTTGAGAGCTTTTTTCTGCTTTATGGCGGTCCCTGTAGCACAGCTCAAAATTTGCAAGTGTTTCCTAAGTTTGGGGCTTTCTAAATGCATCCATGGAAACTGCATTTTATTTTGTGGAACCAATAAATGAGACTAGCACCTGTAGTCCATCATGATTTTACGGAGCTGTTTTCTCTCAACTGTTTCTAGCTACCCGAGTACTGGAATCTTCTTGGTCCTAAGTTAAAAGGTGTGGGCTGTCTTCTCCAGCGAAGCAGCTTCAAGCTTAACCACCAATGCTTTCTCCTCTACTGCTTCTAGGCAACAGCTGACTCCAAAGAAAACTCAGCACAGTTACAGCCCACACGATGCACACACCCACACACCAAATAAGAGAGGCTTGCTTGAGGGTTTTCAAAACAGGGAAAAGAAAGCTAAGTGACTTGAGAAAGAATTTGAATTGCATATTATCTGAGCTTATTGACTAATTCAAATTATTTTCTCTTCCTAAAAATCTGAACACTAGCTGTTAAGAACAAGTTTCAGAATACCATCCCAAGGCAAATTTTTAAACTTTTAGATATCTGAAGATATACTTGAAGTATCAAAGATGCTTGTTGCAAGCATGTACGTACCAATGATCTTCTTTAGGCTCCAGGTTGTCGTTGGACAAGCAGACCCAGACATTAGCCCTTGACATCTGCTTACATTGGCCAAGATTTATTCCATCTAACTGAGGAACGGTGGCACCCCAGTTTTTTTTATCGTGAGGTATCATAAGTCACATTCACAATGTATGTTACACAGGGGACAAAAGTCAGGGTTTAATTTCTAAAGCATCTTGCACTTAACCTGACAGGTCTTAAATTCGAGGCGCTTTGCCTGACCATAGATTGAGCTGAGGACAGGCACTGAGTCAATACAACTTGTGCTTAGACACACTATACAAAACGGCTGCATTAATATAAAATGGTCAACTTTATTCTATTTGAAGGTTGTTCCTGACACATTCTAGGCTGCTTTTGCTATGAGCTTTCCCTGATCCTCTACTAAACACATTTGCCTTTGGGCAATATTTAGTCCTGAATATTACCAGTACACTTTAGAAGCTGTTAAGTGACTATGGAAGCAGGCAGATGTAAATCAGTAACCAGATGTTCCCTTAGGGTTATGCAAAGCGGAAAATGTTAAGGAACACCAAGAAGGGATTGTTTGCTACTTGCAATTCCTTAGGGGCAACTGGCTAAATAATGAGAACATTACTAGCTTGATCTGTGGCCCTCTAATTCTGGAATCAGTTGGGTAGCAGAAAGAATGCCTAGATGACACAGCTGGTCTCCATCCTGACTTATTTATCAGATATATTGGTTGATACATCAGCAATAGTTTTGCTAGCTGCCTGAATTTCTCTGTTTGAAAGCTGTCATACACAAAATGACAGCTCACAGTCATACACAAAACATGAACAAGTCCATGTGGAACACATGGTTTGGTGTTGTGGTTTAACCCCAACCAGCAGCTAAGCACTACGCAGCCGCTTGCTCACTTCCCCCCCACCCAGGGGGATGGGGGAGAGAATCAGAAAAAAAGTAATACTCGTGGGTTGAGATAAAGACAGTTTAATAAGACACAAAGGAAGAAAATAATAATGATAATAACAATAATAAAATGATGGTAATAATAATAATAAAAGAATTGGAATATATAAAACAAGTGATGCACAATGCGATTGCTCACTTGCTGACCAATGCCCAAGCAGCGCTCCTA
>JAVKLA010000073.1:18305311-18328331 GCA_034782735.1 Sagittarius serpentarius
TCATACTAAACCCAAAACACAGCGCTGTACCAGCTACTAGGAAGACAATTAACTCTCTCCCAGCTGAAACCAGGACATCTGGATGTGTTCCAAACTTACCTTGGGACATCCAGAACTTGGGTGGGCTGAAATACCCTTTAGACAGGCATCTTTCTCTCCATCAACTGTTGAGGTGGATAAGGTTTTAACTTAAGTACCTTGACTAGATGCATAAAGTTGTGAGGGCTGAATCAAGGCAGAATCTAGATGGGTTTCCTTTCCCATGTGCAAAGGTTTCCCTGGCATTACTGCATGGGGGGCGGGGCGATAGGGGGACAGAGTCATAATGCAATCAATCTCAACCACCACCAAATCTGTAAGTATTTTTCATGCATGTCTGCATAACTTTTGTCTAATTTTCAGGCTAAAACCAAAAGCAATAACCAGTTTAAGAACAGCATCTTTAATGATGTTATGCATGCTTGAAAATATGGATTTTTATTAGAAATGTCACACATCACAGAATCTGTCAGGACCCTGAGGGCACCAATAGGCCTTAACAGCCTTGACCAGCCTCACCCACACTTTCTGCCCACTGCTTCAGGAGCTCCTTTTAGGTGCATCTGTCCCTTAGATTAGGTTATCTAGGGCCTTGTCAATCCAAGTATTTTATATTTCTAGTGAGGCAGATTTTACCACTTCTCTGGGCAACCTCTTCCAATATTTAATTGCTCTCATGATGAAGAATTTTTTTTCTTTTATCTCACAGTAGAACAGTAATATCGAAACTCTCTAAATAAATTAAACTTTTTCAGCAATTGATGTCTGCTTGTTACTCAGTGTTTTCCAGTGGGTGCAGTTGTGTAGTTTATGTGTTGAACCAGAAGCATAAATGATGAAGTCCTGACTCATGTGGCACCAATCCTCTGTATTTTCCCTCTTTGCTATCTACAACTGGAACTTTCATTTCCTTCAGCAAAGACAGTGGCTGGCTCAAGGTGTGCCTGAACTTCTGGGGAGGAAACCATCAACAAATGTCACATTACATTTCTGTAGGAAAACACTAAAGACAGACATCAGGCTATAGCCACTGCTGCTGCTGTGACACATTATCCCTGTCAAGTGATGGAGGACAGGTCAAAACACAGTTCAGTCTTTCCACCCAAGTATTGGGTATAACAAACCCTGCTTGAAAAACACTCAATTTTCATACCTGGGAACACATGTTAAAACATAGTTATTGCTGAGGTGACTGAGAATGTATTTGTATTCCCCACTTGTTTTGCAATTGTTCTCTTCCTTTTTTGTTTTGTCTTTTCTTTTTATTTTTATTTTAAATGAGTACTAACATCACCCAGAAAAGCCATGGCTTCTGACCATAAGCTACACACTATTCGTGTCACACTGTGCTGATTTTACGTGCTTAGATGAAAAGAGCCATAATTAGTCAGACCTTACTTTTTGGCATGTTTCCTGGTAGACTAGGGTGAAAGCATCCCATTAACATGGCCTGATTCAGAAGGCTTCAGGTGATGCATAGTGATCTCACGGCATCTTTCTTGTCCATATCTCAATCTATATAACTGTTTACTGAGTAGACTAGAAAAGAGAAGGGATTAATATGAGAAGACCCTCATTTCCTTTCATTTATAGAATTCTATTTTTATTTTGTTTGCCATAGTTCTTTAGATCCATTTGGTAGTCAAACACAGGTTATTTAGACAAACCCTTATTAACAATAATTAATTTGGTTAGTTACAGTCACTGACTATGAGATGACTGATGAGCCATTTTTGTCTTTTCTGATCAAAAGGTAGTAAAATAAAGTGGGTGTCCCAAAATCAGATCTTTCCTATGCTCAGCCTATAAATGAAACAAGTAGAAATATATAAATTGACAAGAATTCAATTCACCCACTAAATTTTAAATTATGTCCTAGGGGAAAATCAGTTCAGTCAGGAGAGCTACATTGCTGCAACTTCTGCTTCAGAAAGTATAAAATACTATTTTTCCTAGACATTCACTGGAATAGAAGTCAGTTTTAGAGTAGCAGAGTTCTTTCTTGTGTTCATGTTTGGAAACTAGTTCAAAAATTTGCAACAGCCACAGTTTTGGTGGGAAGGGAAAAAAGAAATTCAAGACCTTAAGAAGGGGTGAATGAGAGCAACCAGTGTTATGCCGATGTGAAAACAGAGTAGAGGATCCACTAGCCTAAAAGGGGACACTGTAGATAGCAACACTAAATGCACAACAATCCTCAGAAAATGTATTTTTTGAATGGAGTGTGACAGCAATGGCTGGGAAAATTCACAGCTGGTAACTGAACAAGAGGTCAGCTTCTAGAATGGAGGTCTTGGAAATTAGTGCAGGAGCCTTAATATGGTATCACCGTAAAATATCAGTGAGTGTGAAACTGCAACAGAGACATAGCCCCATGAGTGAGAAACTAGGCAAAGCAAGCAGGCTCCCACTGAGAAGCTAATTCTAGGCATGGGCTTTATCAATATCAAGGAGTACTTGTCTTCACAAACGTCTGTGAGATTTAGCTGATTTGTCCTCCTGAAGTTGTTAATCAATGAATACCGAGCCACAGTTTAGCTGGAGAGCTAGGAAAGAAATGCTAATTGTAAGAAATGTAAATTTAGTTCTCCTTAGTCTATCTCCTTTCTCCCAAAGTGCTAGTTTTGTGCAAAATTTTCAGTAAACCTGTCCATTTCTATCCACAGGGAATTGCTCAGCTGAGTTCCTCTGTTCAGACTCTCCCATTTTACCCTTCTCACTCCATTGGGTCAGCTACATAATTCTGCTCAGTTTTTCCCTTTTCTGTCCTAAAAGAACTTTGTTCTCCTCTTCTTTAGCCCCACTAGCCACTTCCTTGTCAGCTTAGTGTTACTGTGCCTAAGACCATTCAAACCTCACCCCATTTCCCTGGTTTTTTTTTTAAGTGCCCATAAAAAAACATTCTATTTATACAGCACTTGTATGAGACAAGATTTCTCCAAGCCTGCTCTGCGTCTTTGAAAATATCAAAAGGGCAATGCCAAAAATTACCAGTAATTTTAAAAGGATAAGTGAAATATTACCAGCCTTTTTACTTTTCTAGTTTGGATGGCTGAAAGATCTGTCAGATTCACCCAAAGTCCTTTGGCAGAAATCCCAAAGATCACCATCCCAGTCTGAAGTCTTGTGGCTTTTGTGGGAAAGAATCAGTGAAACCAAAATAGGAATGTTGGCATCAGTGCCATAAACTCACAGCAGTAATGTGCACATACTGAACACTGAGCATGCCAGCCAGCCCTTGATGTCTTAAATCAGAGCTTGCTAACAGTGCACTGAGGGGAAGTTATGGATGGTTCCTCTTCCGAAGCAAAGGTAGGGTTGGGAGCGTTCCCCTGAGAAAGTTGGTCTGTGAGGTTTCTACAATATTTCTAAGGAGTGAATGGCTTATCTTTGGAAAGAACCAGATTCTCTCAGGTGGTAGAGATTAAAAAAATAATATTCTCCCAGGAGAAAGAGGCTAGCATAAATCTGGCAGGCAGCCAAGCCATGTTTTCCCACCTGAAAAGGCCCAGAGCTCCCCCTCTGTACCACCTCAGCAAGCACTGGGGGTCCTCACTCAATGTTTGTTCTCTAAAGTGGCCAAATCACTTCAAAGCCCAGTTTCTCTACAAACATTACAACTTCACACAAACTTAAAGTGCAATTATGGCTTGGCCAGTAATGAGTTTGACTGAATGTATATATGCAGTGTTCATTGACAACTTTTCCCCCAAATGCCGATGCTATGAAGTTCCAAATAGTGGCAAGTCGTATTACTAGAATTTATTACCTTTTCAATTAAAAAAAGTCTCAAAAGTGTTTTCTATGCTATACAGAGGCAATTTTTGCTGGAGAAAAATAATTTCTTTGGACACAAGACTGAATTCTGATGGGCAGAGAGGACAGTCCTGGGAAATAAGAATTATATCCATAAATGAAGCATTAGAGCATTAAAAACAGAATGAGAATGTTGCATCGCTTTGATGAATGCTCTTGTGGCTTTTGTAGATAATCACTTCTCCTACCCTTTCATCAATTCCCTTTCTTTAAATTCAAAACAGGACTAAAACCTTTTCTCTCTCAATTTCTCTGCTCAGCAAGCAGGAAAAATAGAAGAAGCTGCGCAGGCTGCTGTTCTGGGATGTGAGCTTGCCAGGATTCAGCTTAGCTGAGGAATGAAACAGCCCACATGTGCAACACTACAGGCCTTTAGTTGACTTTAATTGCCAGATAAGTATTAATTCTTTTAGGAGAAAGCATACCCAACATCATCTGTGCCATAGCCTGGCTATGTGAATGGACTCTTTCCTCCCTCATGCCTGCTAGGAACTGGCATACCCCTAAAAATAATGAGGGTGGGAACTGCACCGCTGGTATGTTAGAGGTAAGGATAAACAAGGTGGCCCTTTACCTGTTAATTTATGTCCTGCAGTTGTACCTCAAAGCCATTATGGAAGTGATGGCCCAGTTTCCTGCATACTCAAGATGTTAATACTGAATGGCAGTCCCTGTATATGAAGAGTTTACAATCAAAATAGGTAAGATAGAACAAATACTATTATTTTCTCCATTTTGCCATAAGGAGGTAAAATGTCTCCGGAAAAATGGCACCCAGATCATCTGCAGCCTACGATGGGGTCAGCTAAATCTGCATCTCTCCATCTTCCAGCAGGTGCAAGCTACAGCCATGCCCCAGTGGCAGGCACCAGTTGTGTCACCACAACACGGGAGAACAAAGAAGCTTTGTCAGATGGAATTACAAGAACTTAGATTTTTCTAAAATCAGGTATCTGACACTAAGATACCAATACTGCAAATAATTCTGAAATGTGTCCATAATAAGTATATTACAGATTTGAAAAATGAGGCTAATATTTTTCTTTATACTTATCTCTGTTATCACTTCCAGCTTTGAATGTTCCTAGTGGACTTCTTCCCAATACACAACTTGTCAAGCAGCCAAAACCATAATTGCTTATCAATAAATGGCAACCTTCTGCACCATGTATCTTCCTGTTTAAATGTCTCCTGGAGTACACATGCTTCATCCAGTTTACATAAGCTCTTGCATAACTTCACAAAACAACTTAAGCATTCCCTCCTTTGTTCTCTTGGTCCGAGAGTTTCCTTATTTTTTCAGTAATTGTTGAGGCTAATTTATGACAGCTTGGTTTCTGTTTTTCATATTTATTTGTTTATTTATTTTCCTTTTTAATAGCCAGACATTGCCAATTTATTGTAAATGAAATGGGAAAATAAACATATTTCTGCCTCCTTCCTGGAAACTTTATTCCAGCTGTAATAGCTGTAATAATACAATCTCCTGATAGGAAGATGCCAGAAATACTACAAGTTATTAGCAGTAGAAAGACACGACCTTTAGATGGCAGATACAGATATTCACAGTATTCTTCCAAATAAAAATACTGAGTGTTGAATGGGAAACTGCAATGCTCGGATCCCTACAAAAAACTAATGTGACCATTTCCAGACTTATTTCCAGTCCACTGCCATACAACTCTCATGTCTGTTGTACTGTATCGTGTTAAACTTATATTGAAGACAGTAAACAGCAATTTTACATTTGGAATACCTTGGGTATTAGCTGATCTTTAGATTAAATGGCAGCAGCAATATTTAAGGTAACATTGGAGACACAGTGCAAGTTTATTGGACTGGCGTCCAATAAACTCCTGGACACCAGGAGTCTTTCCCCAGGATGCCCCCATCAGCCTGGTGCAATCATATCTCAGAGGTCAGTCAATAAAAGCCTTGTCTTAATTAAAGGGGTGCAGGTTTTGTTTCCTTCAATCTTATAAATGTAGACTTTGATGAACTCGCTTGGAGGGATAAACACATTTCTGAGGACACTTTGCCTTCACTGTGTAAGGGAGGATATTCTGAGACACTGCATTTTGGCCTTCTCGATGACAGGTGGGAAAGATACAATAACTGCACTGGTGAGAGCTGCACGACATAATAATTACCCATCTGAAAACAAGCAGCACATTCTCAGTAGTGAAGAAGAGATCCACCTAATGTGCCCTTCTCTAATTTTTACTGGCAAACTCTGGCAAAAAAATGTGGGTATTACTTGAGTGTAGATGGCAACTGCTTTAAGTTTTATTATGAATCTTGCCTCAAGAGGCTTATAGGTGAAAATGAGTGTCTGGAATCACACAGGGAATATATTGCAGCACAGAAGTAAGTTAGATACCAAGTTTGGTACTACTTGAAGCTCCCAAGCTATATTTTGGAGTGTAATGTAAAACTGATGAAGCTTGACTGCTGGTGTTCTGCAATAGGCAACCTGTCCTTCAATCTGCCAGACAGGCAAATGAATCCTGCAAACCGTTATTTTTGTTAGTATCTAAGATGAGAACAGGCAGAGGAAGGAGGTTCTGTCCCTCGTATATGGCTCCCTCTGCCTAGCCATTCCTCTGTTTAGCAATTAACATTGCAGTTTTTTTCTCTCCCACTTCTCCTGTTACTGATCACTTCTTGTGAATTAGGCTCTGGCAGTAGAACAACTCCTCAACTAATTCAGGTTTTCTTGCTTATCCTCAGCAACTCTGAGGGGTGGCTGATGGTGAAGAGCGCTGACTAAGCTGAACCTATACAGACTCAGTCTCAGACCATCACCAACTCTCATGTCTGTATTACAGTATTTGCTGTGCACAAGGGAAGATTAGAGACTAGAATTCCTCAGCCATGTTAAGAGACGCTTGAGAGGACACATGAAACAGATCTACAAGCCTCGCGTAGTGTGATGAACATGGCTAGGGAACAGTTGTTTTTTGTCCATCATAATACATGAGCTAAGTAGCCTCAAATGAAAATACCAGGCATGAGGCTCAAAACAGAGTCTTTTTCGCAGAAGATATAAGCAAGCTGTAGATCACTTTGTGAATTCCAGACATTGACTGAATTAAAAGCAAGTCTTATTAATGAAGGAACAATCTATCAAGGACTATTAAATTCAATGATTTCATTTCTACTTTAGAATCTGTAGATGCCAGGAGACTGTATCAGTGAAGTATCACTGCATGGCTGCTCTGTTTTTACTATCTTCCCTGGACAGGAAATTTGACCACATTCCAAGTTTTTATTACTTTCATCTCTTTTCATTTCTATATGGAAATGTTTCTAAGAATAAGTTTTAAAGAAGTCACTGTCTATGCCTTTAACTTTATTATAAGTATTAATGAGAATTATAGTTGCAGACCATCCTTCAAGTAAGCTCCTCAGTCACCTTTTCTTTCATTACTGGATTTATACAAGGAGTTTGTGAAACAATGCATCATTTAGATTGAAAAAAATTATCAATTATCATATCAATGGCAATGCTTGTTTTTTAGCTAACAACATTGTTTTTCAGTAACCTATGAAATTGTAACATAATGTTCAAGGAATATCGAAATTAGTAACTCCAAATGAAAATCCTTATTATTCCTTTGAATAAAAAAAAAAGACTATTTGTTTATTGTAATTGTGCAGTTATCTCTATTAATGGTAATATCTTGGCTTCTTTGAAGGATGTAACAATAAACAAAGCAGCTTTTTCCTGTAACTCTTCTTATCATTTACCTAGCAAGACAAAATCACCTTTTCGATTCTGATCTGTTATTCATGGTTTAAAATCAGGCAGCAGAAGTCAGAAACTACCCTCTATTTTATTATTTTGGTCATGTTACTAAGCACAATGCAAAGGTCAAAAGCCATCTTTTTTTGATTGAATGATTCAAGAGTGCAAATGTTATAAGCAGATGTTATCTTTTTTTCAAGACAAAAGGTAAAGGCCTTTTTTTAACATGTTAAGATAACATAGGCTGAATTAATGTCCTTCTGAAAGGTGGGAGTTTTTTTCTCAAGTTATCCTTATATGCTAATTTGAATTGAATTGTACATTTATTCCCCTTTAGGAGAATTTTACTCTGTAAGCATTTCCAGTAATGGCTGGAATTGCTTGCTCCAAAAGCACCATCTAAAATGGGTAAAGGTAAAAGGACTGGACCCTTAACAGAAAGATTTAAATTCTCTAAAGACAGCTCAATTTCAGTCTTTCCATCTTTAATAATGTTTTAGTGGCACTAGGTTGTCTAACTGGGTTAGACTTTATACAGAAGTCATGTCATTAATAAAGTAAAAAATGCAAGCTAATTTTCATTAATAGTATTTCCTCAAATACTATTTCTGCAGTACAGCAACACAATATGCTGTTTGGTTTGCTGAATGCCAATTAGTTATACTAACATCTTTTTGCAGATGTTACACATTTCTATAGAACACCTCTCACATTAATGTTCAGAAAACCTGTTTGGGGGGTCAGCAACTTTGGGGTTGTCCATGCATCCTCTCCTCTCTTCCATCATTCTAAGCGTCCCATCTGAGCTCTACCGCAATCTCCAGCTGCATCTCCACCTGCTGGTAGATGTCTCTTCACTGTAGAAATCACTTCCATCAGATTCGACCCATAGATAACGCCTCCTGCAGCTGCTGCATCCAGTTGTCTTCAGTGTGTCTAGTTTTTGTCTCCTTTCCAGTTGCTTCAGGCACCACCGCTGTCCAATTCTTCTTGTCCTTAGAAACCTTTTTCTCAAAATTCTCCACAAATGGCTGTTTTACTGATCTCTGTTGCCTCCATTGTCAAGGGGTGATTTTTTTTCTCATTACCTGGGTATTGGATCTGTTTGTCTTAGGCATGCTTGGATGGAGGATTATGTATTGTTTGCTCACCAAGTCCTGTCTGAATATTCATTACGTCCTCAAATCTGATGGATTAAATGTGATGGTTTTCCTACACTGGCTGCTCTTTTTTAGTGCTGCCAGCAAACTCTTGATCTATAGTAGACATTATGCTCAGAATGAGCATTTCATTTGCATTAAGCAGAGCAGAAACTTGACGTTCTTCTTCTCTCAGCTGCACTAAACCAGCAATGAAAATAGCTTTCTTATACCTCCGTCGGGGCATAACTGTGCAAAGACAAAATGTAGGCATTAATGATATCATTATGTAGAACAAAAACATGGAAACCACAATAGCCAATTTTCAGCATCAAAGTCTACCTTCTGAGACGAATGCTTTTTAGTGCTGGATAAACAAAGCTGTAGTTGGCAGAGTAGGGGATCTTGTGGTCAGCTATAAAAATACTCTTCCTGTTATTTTCCCAATACAAAAAGCTTATGAAAAAGAGGTTAGACTCTGTGGCCTTTCCTATTTATCTTCACTGTGGACTTTGACATTCAGTGATGCATGAATTTTATGGCTTCAGCACCAGCCGGCAGAGTAATTTGTAAAAAGTGTCATTGCTGTTGTACTTTAGAGACACTGTTCTTTCCAAAGAGCTGATCATATTTGAATAGGTGATTAATGGCGACCAATATATCCTGTATGCTATATAACATGTAGACAGCTGTGCCGTGATACCCCCCACCGCCCCGCATGGAGTGATGAGTAGTACTTGTTTTCTCAGAGCCAAATAAAAATCATCAAAGCCCAGTATGCTTGAAGAACTCAAAGCAAGGACCTTCTGGTGTGGCTCACCACTTACGAGCTGGCCAACAACTACAAGTCAGTCTTTTTCTTGTAAGTTTTAAGGACACAGGACTACTTCCTAACAAAACATTTGTTGCCTTCCTACTACTTCTTTTGAAGAAAAAAAGGCCAGAAGGAATGGCTGTGGTAAATATCAGAGCATAAAAGGAAAATGTTGTTGCTCCAGGCACTGGGCAATGTTCCCATTGCTCTCTGTATGATTCAGAGGGAAGGATGCATGACAAAGGCTGCAAGCCATATTTATATCTTCCGTGATTGATGGATATTGGTGGCACATTGGTCTCTGGAATAATTTAGAGCACTTTCAGAAGAGAGTTTCAAAAAGATACAGCTGTATTCAGCTGTTTCTTTCTGTATGATGGTACATGAAACTATTATTCCATACCTCAGGTGAAATAGCATACCTTTAGTAAGTAAATTAAATTTAGATGTAAATTACCTTTAGTAATTTACTTACATTCAGTAAGTAAATTAAATTCAGATATAAAGGACTTGCTTCTGCTCTCACATTTATCTAAAACATATAATTCTCACAAAGTCAGAGGAGCAACCCTGGGGAAAAAAAAAAACAGAGCACACAACCCCCCCCCAGATACTAAAGAAGAAAAGGATTTGTCAAAATACTACTGGGTATATTTGAAACAGTTGCCAGAAGGCAATTATCATGTATGTTATTAAAGTAAGTAGATAGGTTTGACCCAGAGTAACAATACTTTTGAATGTGATACCTAACTTGGATGAAAAAATTGAGAGATTCCAAGTTTCACACTTTGGTATAATCTTCTTTTTTGCTCTTGAAGATTTATGAGTTGTGTCTAAATTTTATTTAACTTCCTTGAATGCATGACTTACCCTAAGAATGAGTTTGCAATTAAATGATTAAAAGAAGAAAAGAGAGCAAGGGCATGTTTTAGCTATCAAATATTCACTTACCTTTATTTATAGCTCCTATATTTACAGCTATTTTTTTTCCATAAGGTGTAAGTCTCTCCAGCATAATTCCAACTTTTGGTTACTCATGAACTTAACAAAAACCCCTTGACCTCAAAGATGTTGGTATTTGTTGATTTTCTAAAGAAAAAAACCACCTACAGTTTCTGTCATTATAATAGCAGCATACTTTTTGCTATTTTATATACAGTTTTTATAATACACAGTTTGATTTAAACTGAAGGAATACTGCTGTGGTCTTACTAGTACCTCCAAGAAGTTAAGACAGGTCTTTTTAATTTGTACTGTTCAGATACCTTCTTAAATACCATGACCTCTTTTCCAGTCTTCATTGTAATATGTTGCTTGATGGCTTGAATTGTGTGAAAGTGGAAAAAAAATTCTTTGAAAGGTTTCATTTTATATGTCTAGTGAAACATGCATTGAGCATAATTATGCCTTAATTGTAAGTAGGTTTTGCTCAAAAAGCAAGACATATATATCACAACAAAAGTCCTGTGAAGAAAAAATATCCATTGACATGCCATATACAGAAATCTGATAAATTCTCATCATCCAGAAAACAAGAGGAGTGTTTATATAATAGTATCTGTAATTATCATGGTACCTCTTAAATTTGTGACCAGGTTACAAACGTCCTTGCTTTTCAATGTCATGAGCCAAGGTGTTCTCCAAAAACATTAGGCTTCACACTACAGGTGGTAAAAAATTTATTAAGTCACTGGCATAACAATAACAGTAAAAGATCCATTGCTGCTGTCTTTGTTCATTATTCTTACATGACCCATGTATGACTTTCCCTGAATGGCCATTAAAACTGAATATTGCATGTGGGAGCTGTTTAGTGATGTCATGCATATCACATGCAATGAGACACCAGCAGGAGACATTTTCATAGGGCATGTACTTCCAAATCCCACAGTTTTCCCCCCTCATTCTACATGTATACACAGAGAACCTTGCTCATTTTTGCTGCTTCCAATGTAAGGGAGTGTTCTATTAATAAAGTGGGGTACACATGGGTCAAGTCAGTTAGTCAGAAATCAGTGATAAGAAACTTTTACAATAATATCTAATCTGTGTTAAATTTAATTCAGCACCATTTTTTTGAAATTGTATGTGATCAAAAGGAAATCTGTATATTCACACAAATCTCCCTAAACATGACACAGAACACTAAGGACAGAGGAGAATGATTCACTCCCTGTCACAGAGCAGCCCCCTCAATGGATGAAAATCTACTGAAGGGTCAAGCAAGGCTCTTCCTGAACCTTATTTTGATCTTTGTCTTCCATCACAACCTTTTACCTCTTCAGAGCTTAGAAGCCTCAAGTCCTGCCTGATACTTTTAACATTTGAATAGTTTTGTTATATATAACAACTAATTCCTGTTTGAATTGTTTACCAAGGAAACAAAGGAAAGAAACAGATGCATTTAGCAACTCTATAGCTTACAGATAAGACTAATTACATATTCTAGTTACATTTACTTATGTTAAAGAACAACGGTATTTCACTAAATATATATGCAGACATATACAACACAAATGTTTAAGACATTTACCTATCCACTCATTTGTAGAGTCTTCACAAACTATGCATCCCAGCTAATTCTAAGGTGTTCCTGGATAGTTTTACAAAGCCCTGCACAAGGGCTATATAATGTAATGGAAGTGGTTGCCTAGAGACACATATAGACCTTCCACATTGACTGCAGCTGAAGGGAAGCATCTGGGCATCCTCTTCTTGTAGGGTGACAAAAGCACATACCACATGTACTGGTATTAATATGTGGGAGGGTAAAGTTGCTGTAGGTTCCCTTCCCAGCATGGGTTCCTCTCTGACATTTGTAGAAGGACAGTTTGTTGCTGGATCGTGGCTGGCTGAGCTGCTCTGGCCCTTCTGCGTCAATAACGGGAACATGACATACCCCTTGCAGAGAGACTTCCCCAGCTTGGCAGAGGGTACAGCACTGACTCCTAGCCTCAAAACATCAAAAGCTGCCAGGTTTTAGAACTGGCATTTCCATTTCTCTAACAGGTAGTGAACTAACAGATTGGAAAATAACCACGTCTCCTTTAGGAGCCTGAGAGTGTTACAGCCATAGGTTTTGCATTTTAAAATTGTCTTCCAAAGCCTGGTGTCTACATCTATTTTTGGTGCCCAAGAGGCACTTTTGCAGAGGTATTGAGCACAAAGAAGTCCCAGTGAATGACTGAGTACAATGATAGGAACCTTGTCAATAGGGATATGCCAGCACTATTCTTTAATCTGCATTAATAAGCAGAATAAAGCAGCCTAAACTTCTTTTCTAGACTTAAAGACAAATTTCTCTTTAAACAAACTTCTTAACAGTTTGGGAGAGACTGACTATAATGATACTAAATATTTCAGAACCTACCTTAGAATACATAGTAAAAAAAAATATACTGAGGTTGTACTTTGTGTGAGGCACCAAAATTCAACATTTTAAAAGTAAATTGTGAATGCATTAAGCCATTCATCCTTCCCTGGGCATGAAAGAGTTAACACAAGCTTGGTGTTGATGTTAGTGCTCTGAGTTTTGACCTGTCTTTGGTAAAAAAACACCAGGTTAGATTTAAAAGCACAAATGGCATTAGATTCCTCAGTGTGCAGACATGTGCTGCACATATCTGTCTACAGTAAATTTTTTTTAAAATGAACTTTCATTTTAAAGTATGAGAAGATATTTCATGGTTTTAGCACATATTCTGCTCAGTACAACTAAACATTGCACAGGGGAGGCATGTTCCAAAGGAAATTCTAAAGTATGAAAGTTCAAAATGTCAAATCAAATTACAATAATTGGTGTTGTCATTTCTCAGTTTACATACGTGTTAATCTGTTGCATGTTCCCCCTAATATTCTTGGTGAGTAGCTAGCCAGACTTTTCTCTGTGATGGATTTGAGACATTACTGATTTTTCAGGACAACAGTAATTTGATTCTTTATGGATTATTGAAGGCTACCTTGATATTATGAGGTGGCAAAGGTGAAAATTAAATTGCAAATTTGTGTACAAATTATTCTCTGATACCAAAGCCTGTAGACAAGCTGACTGCAAATACTTAACTGCAGACTAGCCATACTAATATTTATAATTTTTCTGAAGCAAATCACTGCTTTTAGCAAGGTACATTAAGATGTAATTTGTTAAATATTTTGTGTTCTGAAATCACTATACATTAACAGCTACAATCATCCATTCAGTTAGTCATTCAGAATTTGCTAATAAGCATGTACTAGTCTGTTGTTTCAGTTCAATAGTATTCTGTTGATGTAATTAAGATGTCTTGGGAACTGTTCCCTGCTTTAGAAATGTCAGTTTCTAAAACTGACAGAAATATTTGCTAATCTGATCTTTAATCTGATACTTGCTAAATTTCTCCATAATGTAAATCTCTCTTTGTTTCTATTTAGAAAAACGAAAGGAAGTGATAAGGAGAAGGGCCAGGCAATTATAATAATGAAGTGAAATGGTGTTTTGCCTTCTGTCTTCTGCCTTCTGTCTTTCCTCTGCAATGGAATGGAAGAATGGTAGTTCGGCATGCAGAAAAGCAGCAGGATTTCACTCATGAACTTCAGGTAAACTAGAAGAAGCTTGTTAAATATGTGGCTCAGATATCATAACTTAGTGTGTTTTTTACAAGAATCTAGCTTTACAGTCATATTTTCTTTTTTATACCATGCCAATTTATTTTCCATTTCACTTTAAATTTGTACCTTAAACCTACTTAAAAAATGTTATAAACATGCACAGACTAGCTACCGCAGATGACTATTAAGCTCCATCATTTTGCTGAACAGGTGTTTAGAGCACTCATACACTTATAGGAGAGTCTGCAAGGTGCTGTGACAAGTGTGAATCTTCTCGAGACTGATCTGGCATGCTAATTACCATGTAGGTCTGCATTCATTCATCATTATGCCAGTGATGGACAATAACGGGGATATATCATTTTAAATATTCTATTGTAAATGTTAATGTTTATTATTGTAAATATCTTTTTATTGCTCTCACTTCACAACTTATTTGTAGGTATCCTTAATATGACATCCTTCAGTGACATCACTTTATCCTGTCTGTACCATATATGTAGAGTCATGTGTGTGTAATTTTTTTCTTGAGGCCCTGATGTTTAAATAACTATATCCAGCATCAAAAGAATTGCTGCCAGGGAAGCCCAAGATCTTGCAGTTAGTGACTTTGGATTTAAATAACTTGATGGTGGGTTTTTTTCTAATAACCACAAAAGTTGTGTGTGAAGAAAACAAAAAAGGTAGGAGGGAAAATAAACTGTTTATTTAAAGCATATTTTGGTATGAGGAACTGGAAGAAAACTGCAGGAAGCAGCCAAACTAACAAAACCACTTTTCCAATGGTGCTGGCAAGGTCATTGAGAATGCTGGGTCTCTGCCTATAGGCTGGCCTCTTTATGAGCTTAATTTTTTAAAAAATCTCATCTTGTTTGTCTACACCATTCTCTCTGTTTTTCTGCTGTATCTTTATGTACAAAGGTCTGCTAGGAGGCATTAATCAAACGATGATTTACAAAGTGTTTTCTGCTACTACCATCTTCTGAAATTCATATATGCTTCACAATTTTTCTGCATAACTTTTATCCAAGACTCCATAGCTGAAGAAAAGTTCATCATAAATCACTTGGAGATGTGAAGAAAAGATAAGTTCTTTAAAGCAATCATTAATAAAAGTCTTTGCTGGATAGAACAGGTTGAAAAACTAATGAGTTTGTAATCACTGAGTCACTCTTCCATTTTAATGTTAACCGCCAGAACTGGAAAATTTGGATTTCTCTTGGCTGGGTTTCATCCTTCCTTCCCATAAGACAAGTGGCAGGAGGGCACTGCGTCCCTCTCCCTCCTCCCTCTACCCCAGCCTTCTCAGTGATATCCCATAGCACCAGGGCATGGACCCATGAAGCCCACACCAAATAGCCAGTGGGATTTCTGATGGTGGAAAGGACTACACTTGTCAGCAAAGCTTAATAATATTCTGAAAGGAATATTTTGCCCCAAAAATGAATGGTTTCATGATTTTTTTCACCTTTCTTCCTAATATATCTGTGCCATTTTGCTGTGTTCCAGTGCACTGAATAGACTAAAAAAAAGGAGAAATGAATGATCCCTGTCCTCAACAACATGTGTGGGGATGGACCTTGAGCACAGACCTGCACAGTGAGACCTCAGCTCCTTACTTATTCTGGAGTTCCCCTCACCCCCCATCACCTCCCACATTGGTGAGTGGAGCAGGCTGGGACACTGACATTTGGCAGTTCTCCCAGGAGGTCTCAAAATTTTGGTTGAGGCTTTCTCTTCATGCTTACCTTCTTGAGCACCTAGCACTGAGCACAGCTATCAGATGAGCTCTCACAGCCCAGTCTGCCCTCATTGTGAGGGCAGGGTTTGCTAACATTGCTCCTCCCTCTGTTTCTTTCTCTCTGTTTTTTCATGGCTTCAACAGCCTCTGTTTTCTCACTGCTTCAAGTATCAGACTCCAAGGCATAGTTTTCCCAGCACATTGTCTAACAAATGCTACAAAGTGTTTGAAATGTTTGAAGCTATTATATATGAAAGAGAACATGGGACTTTCTGAAAAAGGGAGAATTAAATCACCTTATTCAGTATTGTAACAAGATTTTACAGTAGTATAATCACTTGATCTTATCTTTGTGCTCTTTATGGACCCTTCCTGTTTTCTATATTCAATGCATTGTAAAATGTAACAGCTATTTACACATAAATTATGCTACTAACAATATTCAAACCAAACACACCACCATTATTGTTACCAAGAGACTGAATAAATCTTCGACCATTTCAGATGGCTCTGCTGGAATTTAATGTTATAAAGCTACTTCATCATGGCATTAAAAGAAGGATAATAATTCTTTGTGCAAATGCATGAAAAATTCTGTTTCAGATCTGAACTGGAAGTGTTATAGTAGGTTTAAAGTAGAATGTCTGGATGCTGCTCAGAGTATTCCTGGCTAATGAAAAAATTACAAGTGCTAAAACAGGTGATGTTTTAAATATTGATAGAAAATCTCATCCCTAGGGAGACAAAATTAGATATATTTTTATTTCATGTCAGAAGAAATTTATGCAAAGTCTCTGAAGAAATTTATAATGTTAATTTAATAGCAACAAAGTGAAAGGAAGAAAAATAAACTGTAATTACAAAATTGGTTTTAGTTCTCACTGACATTTAGAATATCAGCTAACAGCTCTATTGCATTTGACAGCAGTTTGGCTTTCACTTGATTCCTATCTCAAGGACTGATATATTCAGAGGGAAATGGCTGTGTGCATCTTCAAGGTAGGGTGTGTGCAGGGCTGTCCTAGCACCAGTGGGAAGGCTTGGCTTGCTCAAGCTTTTCAGTGGAGCTCTGCAGTGACTGCACAGGGAGACCTTTCCTCTTTCGATTAGACAGCCCTACTCACACCTCACCTGAAAGATGCACAGAGATGTTCTACACTTACAATAAAAACCTTGGAGACAAAAATCAAGTCTCAAGCAAGTAAGAATAAATTTGTGAATTTTGATAGCATGTATACAAAATTGAGAGGACACAGAAAGGTTTTGTCTCTCAACTCACTTTTTAGAGAGACTGACTTGCCCAAAGCATAGACATGGCCAGTAGCAACCAACAGGTACTGTCTTTCAACTGCAAGGAGCCAGTCTTTTTGCACAGTCTAGATAAAGCTGGGCATGCCCAACTCTATTCTATTTCCTACTCTGTTCAATTCAATTCCTATTCTATTTTCTGTTCACAGTCTTGCCCCCAGCAAGACCACACAATTATGAAAAGTGAAGCACTGTTGTAGAAATCCTGACTTATTTAGGTGTTAAGCTTTAGAATCAGGTCAGGGAATACTTAGGCAAATTGGACATCCATAAGTCTATGGGCCCTGATGGGATGCACTCACAAGTGCCGAGGGAGATGGCAGATGTCATTGCAAGGCCACTCTTGATAATCTTTGATGGATCATGGTGACTGGGAGAAATGTCTGAAGACTAGAGGAAAGTAAATGTCACTCCTATCTTCAAAAAGAGCAAGAAGGAGGATCCAGGGAACTACAGGCTGCTCAGCCTCACCTCAGTCCCTGGGCAGGTGATGGAGCAGCTAGTTCTGGAAACCATTTCCAGGCACACGATCCACAAGAGAATCATCAGGAGTAGTCAGCATGGATTCATCAAGGGGAGGTCATCCTGATAACCTACGATGAAATGACTGGCCTGGTAGATGAGGGGAGAGCAGTGCATATTGTTTACCTGGACTTCAGTAAGGCCTTTTGCAATGTCTCCCATAAGATCCTCTTAGAGAAGCTGTTGAAGTATGGGCTGAATGAGCAGACGGTGAGATGGATTGAAAACTGGCTGGACAGCTGAGCCCAAAGGGTGGTGGTGATCAGTGACATGAAGTCTAGCTGGATGCCAATAACTAGCCGTGTACTCCAGGGGTCAATACTGCATCCAATCCTGTTTAATTACTTTATTAATGATCTTGATGAGGGGCAGAGTGAGTGTGCCCTTAGCAAGTCTGTGGATGACAGAAATCTGGGAGGAGTGGCTGATATGCCAGAGGGTCATGCTGCCGTCCAGAGGGACCTCAACAGGCTGGAGAAATGGGCAGGCAGGAACCTCATGAAGTTCAGCAAAGGGAAATGCAAAGTCCTCCACCTTGGGAGAAACAACCCCATGCACCACTATATGCTAGGGGCTGCCTGTCTGGAAAATGGCTTTGCAGAAGAGGACCTAAGGGTCTTGGTGAATACCAAGTTGAACATGAGCCAGCAATGTGCCCTTGTAGCAAGGAAGGCTAATGGTATCCTGGGCTGTTAGGAGTGTTGCCAGCAGGTTAAAGGAGGTGATTCTTCCTCTCTATTCAGCACTGGTGAGGCCACACCTGGAGTATTGGTTCCTGTTCTGGGCTACACAGTACAAGAGAGACATGGACATACTGGAGAGGGTCCAACAAAGGTCCATGAAGATGATTACAGGACTGCAGCATCTCTCCTATGAGGAAAGGCTGAGAGAGCTGAGACTATTTAGCCTAGAGAAGAGAAGGCTCAGGGGGGATCTTCTTAATGTATATAAACACCTGAAGGGAGGGTGCAAAGAAGACGCAGCCAGGCTCTTTTCAGTGGTGCCCAGTGACAGGATCAGAGGCAATGGGCACAAACTGAAGCACAGGAGATTCTGTCTGAACATCAGGAAACACTTTTTCGCTATGAAGGTGACTGAGCACTGGCACAGGTTGCCCAGAGAGGCTGTGGAGTCTCCATCCTTGGAGATGACACTCAAAAACCATCTGGACATGGTCCTGGGCAACCACTTCTAGGTGGCCCTGCTTGAGCAGGGGGGTTGGACCAGATGACCTCCACAAGTCCCTTCCAACCTCAACTGGCCTGTGGTTCTGTGATTCTGTGGTCTTTCCATTTAAGTTACTGGATAATGAGAGGTTTTTTTCCCTCCCCAAGAGTTCATCATCAGTACCCTAACAGGCTGCTACAGCAACTTCAGAAGCTTCCCTTGCTTAGAGGATGTTCATCTCCCAGCTCCTGCACTAAGGTTGGAATCACTACGGAGCACTGGCATAAAAAAAAGTAGGTACATCACCATGTGCTGTAAACACACTGCACCAAGGTCTGTGGTTAATATTTGCTCCTTTTAACTCTGGAAAACACACTGCTTATAATCTCTCTTTAGGCATATGTTCTGTGATTTGAGCTTTGCTACTTTCAGGTAAAGTAGGAATAAAGGTAAACTTCTGTTCTAAGTCACTGTACACCTCCTGGTACTGCTGTGAAATGTAGCTGATTAAGCCGGGAATAAAAATAATTGCAGAAAACATGAGAAAATAATGTCACTATAATTTGTGTTATCCCTATTTCAATTTCTCTGTTGGTAATGGTTGTCACTCTGCTTTGTGAAATAAGCTTCAAGCAATTTCTTCCAAATGACCTGAAACCCCATTCCAAGCACTGGAATGCATTTTAAGGTAATCCTTTTGACTGAATGAAGCTACATTTTAGAATGGATAGGTAATAAAGTGCCCCTTGGCTGTACCTGAAATAAGTATCTTTATCTAGTCTCCCTACAGTATTTTTACTCTAGGTTTCTCTTCTTTTGCCATCTACTTGTTAAGGTTTTAGCTATCTGCCTTCCATCTATTAGAGAATTTTACCAATAATTGGCACTGTTTAATTCCACAGTCTCTCAGTACTTACGAACAGTTCTTTCTGTCGGGGACTCCATCCTTCATGAGATAGCCATTTGGCCTAGCCAGAACAGAGGTAAATGCCTCCACTGCCTACCTACTAAAGACAGTCCACTTATCCCAAGAATCTCTTGAGTTATGACTGAAATGGTTTATTACTGATTTCACTGCTAACTGGCTTTAAGGTCTGTACCGAAATACGGTAATTAACTTATTTACCTGCAGGACTTGCCTGTCCTCTGGAGGTCTCATGGTCACCAGGCCTTCTGGATCAAAAGAAACAGAAATCTTTCCTTGTTGCTATTCCAAGGTTAAACATAAATCAGAAATACATTAACATGTCATAGTACTGCTTTCCCTCATCAACCATAGTACAGGAAATTTACGGAACTGTGCCAAAATACTAGAAGGTAAGACTATGACAATCAGATTCTTCCAGTAAAAGAAAAAAGCTACAAGGTCTTTGTGTGTCCTAGCTCATTGAAATGGACCTTTTTATCTGTCCATCTTTCACAGACTTTGGCTCTCGTGTCTGCTATGGTAACAAAAAGTCTCTGGCAAAGCCAGGTCTCCAAAGAACCCATCTAGTGCTTCAGGTGCAAAACCTCTCTTTAAAGTAGTTTAGATCAGACCAACCCTGTGCATAGGGATGTTAAATGCTTTAAGAACAACAATAAACCAATGAAAACTGCTTCCTTTTCTAAAAGATAAAGCTTTGTTTTTCATGTGCCTCGATGAAACAGTCAGTTCAAACTGCATTTGCCTACAGGAAAAGAGGTAATTACTCAAACCAGTAACAAATTTCTTTATACAATATGGGTATGATTTATCAAGGATTTGTATTTCTTTGCCTCCTAGAGCAGAGGCCAGACAACCATATCACTGAAAATGTTGTCCCACAAACGGGGTTATTTTAGCCAGTGTGCAAGCCAATAACACAGAGTCGAGGTATTTTCAAACCTGTTTCACTGATGTGCATGAATGTATGCCTGTCTCAAGACAGCACACCTTGGTCTCAAAAATCCTCATAATTATACACTTAATTAATACATATTCATTGTCATTTTCCTTAATGATTGGTTCTTTCGTCTTCGCCCCTCATGTAAATTAGTGTGCAGACTTTGTCTTCTTCCTTCACTGTCTTCTTTTGAGTAGGTGGTGTCATTTGAGTAGGTGGTCAATGAGTCGGTGATGGCGATCTTCCCCGTAGGAATTACCTTTTACCTACTTCTTCCCTAATCTTGACAGTTCCAAGCGGTTCTTCGAGGTTTATTGACCAGACCACAATCCATTACCTTTTCTGACATAAACATAAAGCTCCATTGTCTAGTAGTTAGTTTCTAAACCCTAAATCATGTCTAGTTATTGTTTCCCTATTTCAAATATTAACTGATGGGGGCTGTACACAGGACTTTAGCAGCTCCCTGGTTATTTCAATCATATTATACATGTTAATTGATAACAAAATGAGCCAGATGGTTTCTGCTTGATTAGTGACTATATCTCCATGGCAAAATACAAAGAGGCAAATAAATCAGTTTTTTCTTCATGCAAACTCTCACTAATGCCTATAGGAGGTTTGCCAGATGAAGTATCATGTTTTGGCTACACGCATACACACACACACACACACTTCAATGCATAATCTGACAGAAAGACCACTCAGATGAGAAAATTTTTTACTAGTGTCACTGGCCTTTGTGCCTAGCTCTTCAAGAATATTCTTTTCTTATATTTTGTATTTAATCACTATGAACTAAAAGACTTCAGTTAAGCATTTGATTTCATCCATCGCCAAGCAAAAATAGTCAATAAACTTATTGTTGCTTGTAAACACTGTCTTTGATATTTTCTGTGAAATTCTGTAGGAAATTTAATGCACATAATGAGACACTTTGTAAGTAATCGATATCACTCATGAGGCCAAAACTCTAGGAATAAATAGTTTTCAATTCATTTCAATCTCTGCTGCACTTTTCAATTTTATATCATTAATTTAATTTGGAATTGGTGAAACAAGATGCTTCAACAGCTTCTGAAAGTCAATCATGACCAAACAGTCCTCTGTTCAAACTGGCAATATGTCAGGCAGCAAAAAGTTTGTTTTCAAAGTTAAATAAAGCCACCAGTTCATTTTATGGATGGCTATTACCTTCTAACTGTGTTAGCCTTACCTTCATTTAAGTTGTGACCTAAAGGATAGTCTCTTTAGCACCATGTGTATTCCTGAACTGCTGCTGTTATGTGCCTTAAAGAGGCTGAACATTTAGTCAGTGCTAGTGGATAATGACTTTCACTTTTCTGCAGCCAAAACAGCAAAATCTTCTGCAAATCTCGAGCTGCTAGAGAACAGGATCCCACATCAAACTTTTGTGGTGGTTACTAACAATAACAGTGCTCTGGATCTGCTGTATTTCACAGAGATGGCCCTTTGCAGGCTCTTGTCAGTAATACCACTCTGAAGCTTTCAATTGTTTGTGCATCCCAGTGACTCTTAGTTCTCGCAGTTACATGGCTAAGCAAACTGTTTACACTGAATACATTTGTACACCATCACCACAACGCCCTTTTCACAGCCACTTCTCTCTGCAAGTGCAATCTACATTATTTTGTTTTAGTGGCATGACTTTGTCTGTAATAAAACACAACTGACAGTGCCCTGTTTACCAAATGATCCACAGCATTATTTACCACTCTGTCCGTCTGTACCGTCTGTAAACTTTTCCAGCAACAATGTCACAGTGCCTTCATGGTCACTGAGAAAATCTGATTAGCATTTGGCCAGGAAGAAGGTCACAGTAGTGCATTCATAGCAGTAGCTCGTCTGAAAGCTGCCTGCAGGCAGGAAAATATTGGTACAGGTAGGAAAAGAGAATGGAAAATAAAAAGACTCACCAAAACATACCTAGTGGGGTCTGTTCAGGAATAAGAATATGCAGTGTCTGAAGAAACAAATGTTCATGGTCTGTACATATGTAATGGGTTTACGTGGCAAGGTTTTGGTAGCGGGGGGGCCACAGGGGCGGCTTCTGTAAAAGTTACTAGAAGCTTCCCCTGTGTCCGATATATCCAATGCCAGCCGGCTTTAAGAACGAACCCGCCGCTGGCCAAGGCCGAGCCCATCAGCGACGGCAGTAGCGCCTCTGTGATAACATATTTGAGAAGGAAAAAAAGTGCTGGGGCGCAGAAGCCGCAGCCGGAGAGGAGTGAGAACATGTGAGAGAAACATCTC
>JAVKLA010000073.1:18328431-18353395 GCA_034782735.1 Sagittarius serpentarius
TCCCTCTCCTGTTCAATCAAGGAGGGGGAGTGAGAGAGCGGCTTTGGTGGGTACCTGGCATCCAGCCAGGGTCAACCTGCCACAACATAGCTACACACACAGCTCTAAGTGAAGACCTGTGTGACTGACATAACATGATTGCAGAAAACGGCAGTACTTGCAAATCGCCTTCGCCAAAGCTCTCTCAGAAACCACTTAATCTGCCAAAGTATTTCCTGCCTCCTGTGCCTTTCTGAGTGTCGTGATCAACACTGTCAGCTTCAGAAGACAAAGTGAAATGCAAACTCAGTGACAACATTCCCTTGTGCCTACGTGCTAATTTCACCTTGTCTCTGTGGTTAAATTAAACTAGGTGGTTGCCCTCATAACCAGGTGCTAGAGTTCCTGCCTTAAGAAACAAGCGTCTCTGCCATGGTGTGTCTGGTACATCATGGACACATTATTTGTAGTACTTCAGAAATCAGCTCAGGTCTGCCAGCTCAGGTATTTCTGCTTTCCATGTTTTATTGTAGACATACTTTCCGAGTGCTGAGAGACTTGCACTGCACAGACACAGTAACAGAACATAGACTGAGCTTAGCACATAAAGACATTTTTGCCGTCATCTACTTACATTTATACACAAATATTTTTTAATTAAAATCACATCCAATTGTATTTTTCTCTTCAGCTGTTGTATTTGGGCCTCTTTGTTTGTCATTCTCCATGGAAACAACATACCTGAAACAGGAGTGATAGCTTTGGAAGACATACGGACATTTCAAGTTTATGACATTCCCACCCTTTGTTTACAACATGACAAACACGCGAGGAAGCAACAAAAGATATATGATGACAAAAAAAGCAAACTTACAGAAACATTTTTCAGTGAATAATTATATATTGGAGGATTCCTTGAAAAGCATGAGATTTGAAGTCAAGGATTCTTACTGCACTCTTCAATAGAGTCATTTTATCATGGAAAGTTTCTGATGTTATGATCTTAAAAGATTAGCTATCTATAACAGGACCAAGCTGATAATCGCTTTTTCACTTCACAGCACAGAAATCAAAATAATTTTGGCTTAGCCTGAACTAAGTTTGAATATTTTGGTCTCTCACCATATTAAAATTTTCCAAGAATGATCTCTATGTTGTGAAATAAATTGTTCCTTTCAACCCAAAACAAAATATTACAGTTTGAAGGATAGGAATGAAATGCAACTGGATTTAAGTCTAGGCTCACAAAATCTGAATACATGGGATGGTAATATGCAGTTATTTCTTCCCCTTTTTAGACCAATTCTGCAGGGAAGATATTCACCTGCAGTGTAAAATGTGAGAAGAAGGTCGCAAGATAGACAAAATATAGAACTTCTAAGGCACTGTAGCCATATTTCTAAATGGAAATACTTGGATTTTTTTTCCAAAATGAAGATATATTTTATATTTTAATCAGTTCTTTGTTGAAACTGTTGTTAGGACTGCAGAGTGCAAGTACTATTCCCAAGACTGTTCTAATTCCAAGGTACCCTCCTGTCCCTTCTCTAGAGGCAGCGAAGCCAGAGCTTGTTTCTGACTTGCCTGAAGTCTGAGGACAGGGATAATGTCATGACCACCACCATACTGCTTTCAGCTCTGATGACAGAGCAACCTTCAAGTATGTCTTCATCTTCCCATGATGTAAAGCCATTGTCTGCCCACGTATTACCATAACAGCTGGTTAATCTTTTTTCTACTCAGGGACTGCTATGTCTTACATAGACAGGTTTGCATTCCAGTGTGTCCACATCTCCTAGATACTTCACACATATTTAAGCAGGATTTCCCATAGATAATAAATGTTAAAGTAGGCTTTCTTAGTCTTTTGCATTTTTTTTATCATCCAACTGCAAGATCTTGGTTTCCTATTCATGGTATCAGTGGAAAAAATTGTGTTGCTCTATTCCTCAGCCTACTGCCTGCTACTCTGTCCCAGTGTTGCAATATTAGTGCAGGATGTGAACTTGTTCTTGAATACAGGCTCATGGAAGCAAGAACATCAGGACTAGCAATGCTTTTAGAGCTTGTGTGTCTTTTTTGGCTATTATTGGTGGCTGTTAATATTTGAAACTAAGATGCTTATGTATAAAAATTTGTTTTTTATTACAGTTAATGACACACCTGCTGAGGAGATATTTATAAAATGTAAGTAACTCGATTGGCTTTTACCCTTTTTTTCCTCTCCACAGATGTTCAAAGCTGTAGCAACCAATATGCAACAAGTTAGCTTTATAAAAACAGTTGGATTTTCCCCTCCATTGATAGTTTTTGTCTTCTGTTATAATCCAATAGATTGTAACATCTACCCAGATCATTTCTCATTAACAGGTGAATGATGTTAAAGCCTGAGGCAAACTACCAGTTAGCCTTGTCCGTATCCATCATTTTTATTGAAATTAGTTCTCCAAATATATTTTTATGTCACATTTTCTGTTACATGCCTCTTGTCAAGAGCACAGCACAGAAACCATTTCCTTGTCCAGACAATTTATTCTGGAGGTGACCTAATCACTAACAACTTGTCATTAGTCTACATGCTGTAATTTGCTTTTAATACAATAGATTTCAGGAGCCACTTTTTTTTTCCATAGGGTCAAATGCCAGTTTATACTGTGCATAGCCATAGATGGGAAGTATGTATCCATGCTTAAGCTTTTCAAGGCAAATCAGCTTTGAGAGTCAATTGACAGAAAGTTGGTTAAACTGTGCGGGATAAATAAACCTGAGGACTTTATTAATTTAATATAATGTAATGGTTTTTCTGTACTTAAATGTCTTTTTATTTTTACATAGTTCCTTTCATTAGCCTGATGAATTGGGATCTATTGGTATCTATGCATAGCCATGGAGTAAGAGCACTCTAAGTAAGCCAAAGCCTCACTGGAGAACAATCAAATCTCTTGTCACAAAAATCTACTTACTTTTGATAAAGAGTCTTTTATCTGGAAAAAGCTGCCATGAGAAGACCTTTCAGCATCTTTTCTTCTCTTTCCTCCTTTATTTTGTTTTTGAATCCTTGTTAGCACTTCCTTTGTAGTTTGCGGACAGGAAGGGTAGAAAAAGGAATAAAGGGAATTCAGTTTAGGTAAACCTATGGGGAATGCTTGACGAAGTGGACAAGGACACTTGGTCCTTGGGAACTGTGTACAAGACAGAGCAGAAGAGATATGCACACCATGACTTGTGTTTATTTGAGGTTAAGGTTTCATTTTGCAACATTCTCACTGTGCATTCCCTCATTCCTTCCCTCACATGAGCACCACGGCTTTGCAGCATGCTCAGCCTCCATCTCTTCTTTGTGCCCTACCATGACTCTACTCCTCTTTTGCCTCCAGGATTTCAGTAATAGTTTTCAACAAGGTCCAATGATGTGGTGACATGGAGTTTGGGATGGGCCATGGCATCCTGCCACATGGGTAGTACCTTTGCAATCCCAGAGAGATTTGGTCCCCACACACCTGGAATTATCTCAGTCCTCAGACAGCTGCCTGCCTGGTCTGTAGGAGCAATAGTGGTTGGCTTAGCTCAACTTTCCCTGCAGGTCATACAGCCTGGAAGTGGTTTCAAGAGGGTCACTGCAAGCATTAAACAAGTGAATCAGGTATCCTACCCAAAACACATATTTTAAATAAAAATAACAAATTTCAAGGTAAAAAAATATGTAAGTACTAGACGATACTTTAAAAATGATTCAATATTTTTGCTTTATGCATTTTTTTTGTACAGCTTTACAGTTGGTAAAGTTGTCAACTCTATTGGGTTAAGGAGGAAAGTTACTTATAGTTGTGGCTTTTTGAGGTTGGAAACCCTTCAACAGCACAGTGAAAAAGTTAGAAAAACAGTGAGGGAGATAAACAATGTAATGGTGGAAACTCCAATAAGAATGAAATAAAGATAAAAAGTTACCATTCTGAAGTAGTTGCAGTTTGTAAATGGAAGTGTTGCCTCTCAAACTGGCATCCACAACAGAGAGCACTGAGAATGAGCATCCTGTCACGGACCCACCAAAAAATTCTCAGGTCCTTATCTTAAAAGATAATTAGGTCAGGAGCTTTCATTGATTTCCCATTTATACACTCTAAAAAACTCTGGGCCTAATTTGCTACAAGGAAAGCTTAGCATGCTGAGGAGTCTGCAGGAAATGACTCTAATTAGAGTTTTGAAGAAATGTTAGAGCAATGCTGAGATGCTGCTTTTGTGCAGCAAGCACAACAGTACATTAAAAAAACCCATATTTGCTTTGGCTAATATTTCTAAGCAATTAAATAAATATAAATGCTAAACCCTTCTTTAAATATATCAGTTGAATCTAAATGTAAACATTGCAGTAACAGGTAAATATTGCATATGAGCAATCTTATAACAAAAGTAATGGATAAAAATTTTTTTGAAGCTGCTTTGCTTCAAAGCAAAGGATTTTTTACCTAATTTTTATAATGTAGGAGTAGTTTGTATGTGATTTCTAGTATAAATTATCTTTCTTACAGAGTTTCACAAAGGAAGATTTAGAAACGCATTTCTGTATTTGGATGATGAAGAAAGTATAATGGATCTGCAATGATCATAGGTCCCCTGTATCAGTCGTATGGCATCAAAAAGGATACAGTCTTCATGGTAGAAATTCTGATTATGAAGCGTTCGGTACTGTTGTCTAATAAGTTACTATCCAAGTCTAAGATTTTAAATTTTAAAAATCCTTCTGATGTCTTATTCTTTTGGTTTAAACAAATATTGATATTGTTCTTTTATAATTTTCTAATTAAAAAAAATATTTAAAAATCTAATAAAATTATCCAGGATCCCTAATGTTGCCATAAGAAAAGAAGGACTGTTTTATGGAAAATACACTTATTTACACTACTGTTTATCAGTTTGTAATGCCACTCTCTATACTTTATACACATTAGCTGTCATAAAACAATGAATTTTCTCAGTTATTTTCATGTCTTTATGACAAAATGATGAAAAAGAGCCCCAAAAAAGTCAAATAGCTTTACCAGAATTAATACCTTTAGAATACTTAGGCCTTAGAACAGTAAAGACTTGCAAAGCTGCTAAATTAATATGTCCATGTACATCTACACATCTGTGTCTGCATCTGGATTTCCTTTTTTAAATGAAAACTTCTGAATTTGGATCCTCAGTGTTACTGATGGGAACTGTGTTAAACTAGCAGGAAATAGAATCCTGAATATTGTTCATTCCATGATATCCCATCTCAAAGACCTTTCCAGCCATCTGTTTGGCCATACAAACCATCTGGAAGACACCAGTTTGCAGGCCTTGAGATGGCTTCTAGATCATATTAACCTGACATGATTCATGAAAGCATCTTTTCAGTCCCTCATACCCTGGCATAGAATTAAGGTGAGACTGAGCTCATAGGTAGCAAAGTGCTTTCACAGCCCCTGTGAGCAGCAAAGATTAGGGAAGGGGGCCGTAGTGTGACACTAACAAAGCACACAGGTGCGATGGATACCCAAGTACCCAGAGTCAGACCTCAAGGGACATGGATCCCTTCCCTTCTGGCCTGCAAATTCTTTCTCTCTCTGAGGAGAGTATCTACGGGCAGCAGATGCTACATCGACTCTTGGATGTTTTACTGAACTCTGAATTTTCTCTCGACTTTTCTGTCTGAACAATCCCACTCAGATCGTCTGCTCCACATCCAAACCCCTATCTGAAGCAACTTTCCCTCTTGGCATTTCTCATGCAGCAAGGGAAACCATCTTTGTCAGCTATAGATCTCCTCCACCAGTACACAGATCTCAGCCTCCTGCATCCACACGACAGGTGCCTCCAATTCTCCTTCCCTGGGACACTCCTGGATCAGCCTCCACCGGCTGAGCTCTGAGCTGACAGTTTTGAATGTGGCACCTCAGCATACCCCAAGGGAAAACTGTTCCCAGGAGGTTTCTCTCTGACTCTAACCAAGATGACGGCTTTAGAAGATAAATTCTCTGACACAATTCCAAAGTAGAAAGGTCATAGTACTTGCCTTGTTTCCCAGAAGGCTAGACATCTGGAGATGCTGAAACAGAGAACAAATCTAATCTTTAGTTTTAATAGCAAAAAAAATGCCAAGTGGTTGATGTTGTTCCTTCAATTTTTTTTCCCCAAATAGCTACAGTGGTTTTATTTCGAACTTTCCACAGCCAGAGGTACAATGCCAACTTAAGACTTTCAGACCTTTCCCGTATTTTCAGATTGGGTGTATGGAATATCTGGGACTAATACACCACAGCCTCTGCAGTACCTAAAACACTGCCAATTTTAAAACTTTATTAAGCTTATATATTTTTAAACTTTAAAAATATATAAACTTTATTAAGTTTTGTGGGGTTTTAAATTTTGGTTTAAATACAGATTTCCCAAATTGATACTTGAACCCATGACCATGAACAGATCAGGGTGAATGCCTTTGAGAAAGACTTTGGTTTCACTCAAGACTGTGTAAGGAAGAACTGCACAGTAAAACTGCCTGCAAACCCGATATGAATCTAGAGTATAAGAGTAAGAAGTGTTCAACAAACCATCTAAAGGGAAGTAACCCTTCTAGAATTTGTCAAGCTAACTCTTATCAAAATAGGAAGATATAACAACAACAGAGATCAGTCGAGTTTTGATCAATCTCTCATTGCATCCAAAGAATACATGATTGGGAAAACCATTGCACTGAACAGAAAACTACTCAAGTTTTTTTTATTTTTAGAGCATGCTAAGTAATGTGATTCTGTAAAAACATCTACAAAATTCATCTAAGAAATGTGCCTGAAGGAAATGCTTTTCAGTTTTAAATGCACCTAAAATCTGTCCTACAAAGAAAAATAAATAAATCCATGGAGGGAAGAACAACATGGAAAGATTGCAACATGGAATATGTAGGAGGAAAGATCAGAAGTCAGGCTATGCACATTGTTATAAAGGTAGCTTCAGCAGCAGCAGAAAGTTACCTCAGGTTACCTCAAGCAGGTTACCTCAAAATATGTGTGATCATCTTATATTCCTTCCAACCCAAGAAGATGTTTTGTTCTGTATTTTATACTAGAATGTTGACAATCCTTAGATTTTCACCTGCAGTTCCTGGTTCATAAATGCTGAGAAGCAGAAATTTAAAAAGAACTTTCTATTTCTTTCCATGGCTTAATTGCTTTGTTGGTGGCCAAAGAAGGGTTACTACATGGAGCACAATAGACTTTTGTCTACAGGCAGGATCACGCTGAAGGCAGAGACCTACATGGCAGAAGCAGCTAGCTGGCCTCACATGGTATCCTTACTCAGAGGAGCTCTTTGGAATGGGACATTTCTCTGCTGCAGCCCCTCACTATCTGCACAGCTGCAGTTAGACATGTAAACAGATGCTTTGATGGGAAGTAATTTTAAAAGTCTTCATTTTGAAATTTAGCTTCAAGGAGGAAATTTTAGGTTAGATAGCTCTAAGGTTAGATAGTGATTAAGTCTTGAGAACTAAGCTGCTTAATTTTCTTCCAATTTAGGATGCAGTTGACACTGATAAAGTTGAAATTTATTATGAAATATGTGGTGATATTTTTAGAATATATCAGCTGATTGTTCTAATGATTACTGAATGATTCAACTACAGTTGATACATAAACTGCAGGACCAAGACTAATTGGTTGATCTGATGGTCTCAAATGGGTAGGAAATCAGTCATCTAAAATCTTCAGCAACACCTGGATCTGCAGACTTTTTCACTAATGTTGTGGTTTAACGTCAGCCAGCAACTAAGCACCACGCAGCTGCTCGCTCACTCCCCCCCACCCAGTGGGATGGGGGACAGAATCGGAAAATAAAGGAAAGCTCGTGGGTTGAGGTAAGAACTGTTTAATAGAACAGAGAGGAAGAAACTAGCAGTGACACTAATAACAACAAGAAAGTGACAATAATAATAATAAAGGGATTGGAATACACAAGACAAGTGATGCACAATGCAATTGCTCACCACTCGCCGACCGACGCCCAAGCCATGCTCCTCCCCCCACCCCCAAGCCGGCCATGACATCCCATGGTATGGAATACCCCTTTGGCCAGTTTGGGTCAGCTGTCCTGGCTGTCTCCCCTCCCACCTTTCCTGTGCCCCTCCAGCCTTCTTGCTGGCTGGGCACGAGAAGCTGAGAAGTCCTTGACTTAATCTAAACATGACTTAGCAACAACTGAAACCATCAGGTTGTTATAAACATTCTTCTCATAATAAACCCAAACCGCAGGACTATACCAGCTACTAGGAAGACAATTATCTCTATACCAGCTGAAACCAGGACAACATATTACTTATAAGAAGTAAGATAAATTCTCTGTGGAATAGCCAAACGTTCTCGACCCACAAACTGGGCAATGGCATACAGACATAATTGTTATTTACAAGGCACTGAACAAAAAATTCTGGAATAAGGATTTTCTGGGTTTTTTTACTGCCATTTCTGCTATTGATTCCTCCTGTGTCTATCTCATGAATACCATTATCGCTTTTCTGTCAGAAGGCTTAGAGAGGCTCATTTAAACTAGGAATGACAGTTGCAATTAGCCTGCTGTTCATACTGAGCAGAGATTGGACGAAACCAGGAGTAGCTCCACCCTAAGCTCTTCCCTTTGCTGATCTCTTCTCTGCTCTCCTACAGCAAAAAACTTCCAGCAGTATTTCCATGGTTGTTCTGCCAGTGGATTCTTTCTGCCTTTATAAATACCTGCTGAAACAATGTTTTTGCCCTTTTTAGTTTTGTTTTAAATTAATTCACCATATGGCCTGCTTGGCTTTGTTTGAAGTATTATTTCTTTATTTTGGTATGTTCTGCTTTTGCTGTTCAACTGGGAGACTGGGTTTCTGCACCTCATTTTTCCTCTAATCTTTTCCCAATATACACACAACAGCTTTCATTCATGACCACAGTAACATTCTTACCAAAAGGACTAGCATCTTCACTGATGTATCCACAGATCTTTATAATGGAAAACCCTCCCTGTACTACTGAAATTTTAAAATTAATTCTTTTCTATAGAAATTTTCATCTCTTTCAAAGTGTTTTGCCTGGATTACTTTGTTATCTTACATTATTTGCCAGCTACCCAACTATCCCACCACAAAACCAGAATAAATTGATTTTTCATTGCAATGCTTTAAAGACATTTTTGATAGAACAGCATTTTCAAGTCATAATGTCTGAAAGCCAGCCTAACATCTCATAAATATTTCAAAATAAATTAATTTTTGCTAAATTACATTCTTGTGAGGAGATAAGCATTTTCCCAGTATTAAGGACAGAAAACTGAAAAACATTATCCGAGATCACACCTTGTATGTGTGATAGAGACTCAAAATCTTTCCCCTTCATGTTCATATATCCATAGGACATCACCAACTCTTACTGCTGATGAATTATATTTTAAAAGCAGTGGTTTATACATAAGCATCCTGCAGAAACAAGAACAAAAATATTTAATTGAGCTAAATCCCAAAGTATTTCTGAGAGCAAGAAGTGGCTAGTTTACATGTATGGCAATGAATGCATGTCTATACTTAACTGTTGACTTGGAAAAGGTGTAGCATTTTCCAAATGTTGCAACACAAGCACATCTAATGGACTACTTCCTTTTGCTTATTGATGCAGTTTACTCAAGGGACTGCAGTCTTTATAATAAGTAACTAATCACTGTAATATTTCCTGGATATTATCAGTGACCTGCCTTCCAAAGGCAAAATGGCCCTTGTGAACTACCAGCTGTACAAGCTTGTAAAACTTAACAAAACCACTGACTTCAGCTTTAAAAATCTTTGGATAAAATTCAAAACTACCCTGAAAGCACAGATAAAAATCTAAGCCTGTCTGTTCTCAGCTTTGTGCTCTAACTAGAGTTAAGGTCCTTACGCTTTTTCTGGCCTCATGAACCTGTTCTTTACCTTCCATAAAGCAAATCTCCAGTAAAGGTCTCATCTTCAGGTTCTGTTAACTTTAAAAGCCCACCTGCACTGCAGAATATAGCTGTGGAAAGGCACCAGAAATCACATAACTGAAGAAAACTCTGGCAGGAGATCTGTATTGGAGACATGCTGTCAGGAAACAGAAGGAGATGGCAGGGTACCTCAGAGCCAAAGCAAAGAACTGGTCTTTCTTCCACTAGCTTTTTTGTTTACCAGGCTCCTTAGGTGCCTTGGCAGGATTTTGGGGTATGAAGAAAACAGACTGTTGCTTCCTCTGTGTGTATGTGGGCATAAATCTGACCCTTGCAATGATAACACCAACAGATGTTTTGTAGGATTCTAGAAAAAATTCGGGATGAACCTTGTACAGGAAACATGAATGATTGCATGGCCCTTGTGTGAGCTTTCTCCTTTCAGGCAGTGACTGGGCCCTGGCTATGAATTTGTACTGATGCAGAAACAAGTTTCATTGGATATCTACACACTTCTAACCCATGAGTACGTTTTAAAGCTGCTGAAAGTATAAATGTCAGTCTTCCATCAAGCACAGAGAGCCCCACTTCATTTGTGTATAACTGCCTATGGTGTCCCCAAGGCACAATAAAAATCTGTAAGATAAGTAATTTAGTTATTTTTTCACTGTGTTGAGTGAAAAATCACAGAAATCAGTACCATATTCTGTACTGTCCCCTACGGTAGGGACCATGATATTTTGCAAATGCTTAACCAAATGTTTTTGTGAGGAAGCTCTTCTTGACTTAATCATATGCAGGCTTTACTGTCACCACGCTTTTATAATTTCAGTGTGACCTAGGGTGAGATACCTGTAAAAGTAGTGCCTAGACTGTATTTTTATCAGTTTTAATTCATAGTTTTGTAATGTATTTCCAAGATAAAAGAGGTTTTTCTCTACATGCAACAGCCATGGGCCAGTTTGGCCCTGCCCTGCTGAGGGCCCTGCCCTCAGGGCACAGGGGTCTCCCTCCCATGCCCAGCTGTCCTCGTCCTCGGTCCCACACAGCTTGCAGGGCCCATGCTGCCCTGGAGACATTTCGGTCCTGTGGCAGATTTGTTATGGAATTGTTCCTTGGAGTACAAAGTGAGCTTGTTGTAAGGAATTTTTTGGCAATGTGCTGTCAAGGCCCTGAGCGCATCCCCCTCTGGGGCTGGCTGCAGGGCAGGGCCTGGCTGCAGGGCAGGGCCTGGTCAGCTCAGCATTGGTGCAGCCCAGGGTGACCCTGTTCTTCTGTGACCTGGGGAGAGGCTCCTGGACGTGGGGTGGGGAGGCTTTGGCCAGGGCCAGCCCCCAGCCCACGGGGGCTGCTCTCAGCGGAGGCCCCACTGGTGGCATTCCTGAGCTCCAGCCCCACCATGTTTCAGTCAGGCCTGGGTCTGCCATGGGCCCTGCTGAGCCAGGCCCAGGCACACCCACAGGCTGATGTCCCAGCCTGGCCTTGGCCCGTCCCCAGGGAGGTGCCTGATGCCCAGGGCTGTGGCAGCCCTGGCTGCCTTCCCACCTCCCTGCTCCTCAGCTGGGGCAGTGGGATGGGGTCTGGCTGTAAGGCCCTGCCCTGCCCTCCCAGGGTGGGGCTCATGGAGCCATCAGCCCAAGGAGCCATCAGCACGTGTGGAGCCCTGACATGTACACTCAAAGGAACAAGTATAAATGCACGTGGAGAGAAAAACTGTTGCTGTGTGAGACTTCATAGCCTTAGAAAAATAAGCTGTAAGCATGCCCCCAAGGATCCTGTCATGGTCTTTTCCTTCAGTGTTCCATAGAAGAGAGAGGGATTTCTCTGTTAGGTTCATAAATTCTGTTCATCTACAAAAAATCTGGGCAATTTTAGCAGCTTTAGCTGCATTTTTCTAAGCCCTTAATCACAAGCTGGAGTCGGGAAACTTGTGTGCTGTTCCAGGGCCTGCTACTTCAGCATCTCATTTCTGCCATATAAAAATGTGATACTTCTACAAACCTCATTTGTAAAGCATATTAGGCTGTGCAAAACAAAGACCTGTGTAAGAGTTTAGTAATAGCATTATAACCCCATGCTGCTCTGTTGTTATAAATCTCAGGGGATAGGGGATGCTCAGTCCCTTGTGCTTAGTTCTGCCTCTTTCAATCCTAGTAAATGCTGGATCCAGCTTATGGGCTAATGAAAGCCACATGCATCTCAAACGTACAGTTCCAGAGCACACTTCCACCCAGCCAAGCTCAACACATTTCTCTCCTCAGGTATTTCCAGATTCCTGGAGTCTGTGAAGTTTCTGAGAAATTTCCTTTGCACTCTGTAAAATCCAGAGGAATGAGAAAAGTACCCTTCTACCTTTACATAAAAAAGAAGGAAACAAAGATGTTGTTAACAAATTCTATTTATAAACTAAATGATGATATGCCAACATTGCCTACAGTCCTTCTTGGTAATTTCCTTCTTCTCTCCTGAAACCCACAGGACTACAGGAGGACCCCTGCTATAAACTAAGACAAATGTGCTTAGAAAGAGAAAGCGTGTTGTCTTTCATCAGGCTGGAAATGGGAAAGAATAATGACTTAGGAAGAATTAAGATGAATTCCTAAGTGTGTTTCTCCAAATCAATCATGGAGAAAATTAAGAAGAAAAAAATACACAAAGCAATAGAAAGGGCTGTGTAGCCAAATATACTTCAATACGGCGACTCTTGTATCCAAAGGATGAATGCTGATAGCAGACTATCTCCTATGATCAATAAATGTTCGGGAATGAACTGACTTACAGGCTTTGTTGACAGAAACCTTCCCTTCAGAGCTGTTCGTGTGGGAAGAAGTAAAATGAGTTTTTTATACTCAGTTTCCTTCTTTTTTTCAGTTGAGGCTCAGCTTGTGAACAGGTGAAAGCCAAGCACAGCTAAGGCAAGAAGGACTCTTGTATCCCTTTTTCCCATGATATCTATGATTAACAATCTTCAAAGTGTACAAAACTCTCCCTAGAGAAGAGGTTTATATAGAAGTATGTTTTAAATTTTCCTGATAAGAAGTTAGGGAAAGTTCATATAATGACTCTTAGAGTCATTTTTTAAAAAGATAAAATGTTAATATGTAAATCTCTTTTTTTTTCAGTTCATGGCAAGGAAAGGGAATAGTCTATTTCAGAAGTTGCTTATTTCCAATTCTAATATGTTTACAAGGAAAGCATTAGAATATGGAAGTATTCAGTTGGTAAAACAGCCCTTTTTGTATTTGTAACTAGTTTTCAAACATTCACACTGATCTAGTGGAAAATAAATTGGTGAAGAAAATTGAATCGGATGAATGGACTGAAACTCATCTACTTTGCAGATTATATGCCTTAGAAGCATATGCAGAGGGCTTTAATATATGCCTGATAAACTGTAGAGGGGTAATTAGTGTTCCATGTTTTCAGTAGTTCTTCGGTCATTAATTAGCTCAAATGTGTTTCAAAATTAAGGCTTCCCAATTTTAATCAAAGATAAACTGATTCAGCCTTTTCTTTGTCAGTATGCAAATAGAATGCCTGAAACAACTTTAAGAGTTCCTGTTTACCTTAGGGGTCTGTTAACTCTGGAAACTAGTGGTATGCCACAGGAACATTAGCCTTAGGATCATTTTTTGTTTTTAAAGATAATGGAGAGCAATCTCGTAGTCATGAAAACAGTCATGTAACATCCTTAAAAGTATATCAAGAGGAGTGAACAGAGGACTTATGCCAGTTCCCAGTGACAAAAGTCGCTAGTGTGCAAATCCTGAAATGTCTTCTTTTTCTGTCAGGATGCTGAAATCTTGAGTGTGAATGGTTAGTTTTCAGCATGTTTAAATCTTCCTCAATGGCACTTCTAATAGGAAATCTATTTGTTTCTAATAGGAGCAATATCTGTGGTGTGTGGAAAATTTAGGAGGAGTATAACATGCACTGACAATTGAAATTTAGCTATATATTTTTAAATTTATTTTTTATCCTACACACTTCTCAAAAAAATAACCAGTTACCTTTTAAGAAATTATTTAATGATGCTGGATATTAATTTTGGTACCACCATGAAAATGCAAGAAAAATCAGGAGACTTCCCTTAGGTGAAGTTTAGCTTCTTGTATTGAATACATATTGTATCAGCTTGCTTTCTTTCTGCTGTGCTCTAACACTGATTGAGTCAAATACCAAAACAAATGAAAATATCAGAGACAATACTGGTCTTTGTAAAGAATATAGGAAAATTATCTGTCATGGAAGGATGTAAAAAAACCTCTCCAAATACCAGTGCTGCAGAATGGAATTAGAGTGAAGATGGAGGAGAAACATTCAGATCATCTTATTATTATAGACACCTAGTGATTCTGTCCTCAGCCCCATAGATAACAAAAAAGCTGTTATTTTAAAGATAGCGTCTGTATTTCAATAACATACTAACCTCTAAGAATCTGGCTTATCACAAGCTCAAGATAAAAGTCTGCTGTCTTCTAAACCAGTTCAAGAGATTTGACGTGAATTAACAAATAATAGTGCATACTTTGTGTGCTGTAAACCTTCAGTGTAAAATCATGTAAAATTCTCCATTGGCTGTAATTTATGTGGCTTCAGGTGTGATAATTCTTTCTGTGGAACAGCAATATAAATAGACCAGCTCATGAGATGTTTAAATAATAGGAAGCAGAAATAGATACTGAAGAGTGATCAGTTTGTGAAGGCATTTCTGTATGTAGAAAATGAGTTGAAAATTAGACTTCCTGCCTCCACTGCTACTGTTCGTAGAAATGAACAGGCTGCACCTGTATCACATGCCGAAATAATGTCAATATTATTTTTAATAAGGAGGCTAACCAGAATGTCAACATTCAACTTAATTAATGTCAGTTAATTACAGTTACATAGTTCTTCATTTGGTAGTATTTGAACACGCAGGTGACCCCATCAAAACTCAGCTCATTCAATGACAGCTTAGTATTTCCTTCAATTTGGAGCCTGTTTAAAGGTTCTGAGAAGACACAGAGAAAGGGAAAATAATTATAGTTACAATACAGAGGCGTGATATTCAACTTCTGCTGAACATGATGGCTCTATTTGGTCACTTGAATGTAGGTGACTACTTCTTACTTTGAGACATGCCAGGGAATCTGAGACATGAGCACAGGGCTGGCAGATATGACAGAGGACTTGCAGGATGCCTTCGGGGGCAGTAGCTGATGGTCAGGTGGGAGAATTTCAAACATGTATAGACCCTCCACTTTGTGGGAGAATTTCAAACATGTATAGACCCTCCACTTTGTAAAAACAAGTGATTCCTACCCTGTCTGTCTCCTTTCCGTTATCTCAAATGCTGCCTGCTGATGGCCAAGGAACGTGGGAGGCTGTGCTTGAACCTGGAACCAAACTGAAACCAGAACTGTCTCTCTATGAGTTCTTTGGCATTTGGAAAAAATGAAAAAGAAAAAAAAAAGAGCATAAAATTTGAAAAAAATCAATTTGAAAGTTATAAAGCCTCAACATTTATTTTCAAAATTGTTCTTGTGTGTATTCTGCATTCTCTACTTTTCTTTTGATTTTTGGTTTATTATTTTTAATCTGTTTTCCTAAGGAAGTGAGGCTTGCACAATCATATGGACTTCCCATCTGTCTGACTCCAGTTGTCAAATAAGTAAAATTTCCATGCCATCTGAAAAGTTTCACTGCAATCAGTGGCTTTGTAAAGAAGAATTAATTGGCACCCTCTCTGAGGGACCAGGAAGAGGAACGCACTCTTATCCCTTCTGCCGAGCACTAACCCACAGTCAGTTACTACATACAAACAATACAAAGCTACTTCCAGACTCTCTGCAGACTGTACTGGGTCTTGGCCAGCCAGCGGGCTAGAAAAGGCAGCTGGACAACACAAAAGAAGCCAGAAAACCAGAAGGTGCTATAGACCAAAGAACTGAGGGAACTGGGGAAGAAGCAGAGGTACAGAAGAGACAGCTATGGGAAACACTGGGACTGGCACAAAGGGCCATTGTGTGGGAAGAACCACAGTTATTCCAGCAAAGTGGAGGAGACATAAGGGCTTTATCAGTTTGTTGTTCATTGTATAACTATTCGTACAACCTATCAGTAGTAACAATACAACCTAACATGAAATCTCTATGCTATTCTCATCTAGCTATGGCGTGCTATTATTCACAGTCTAACAGACTAAAATGTTGTGAACTAATTTTACACACATCAAGACAAATAACACTAACCACTGGATACCCATTTGAGTAGATCAAGCGTAATAATGCATTTTGGCACAAGTATACTTATGGACACTCAACTCATGAATTAGTGCTATAAGAGATCTGTGGGTGTTCGCACATGCAGAGGCATTCAGAAGAAGAGCTCAGTGGGTTGACTCCACCTGATCAGGAAGAATATTTTTCTGAACTCAGGGGTGACACAACTGACCTCATGAGTTTTAAATGAGGACAAGAGGGATATGAAAGACAGATGATCTCTGAGCCCATTTTTACAATACACAAAAAATCTCCAGTGAAAGGAAATAAAGGAAAAATAAATAAAGAAACTCTACAAGATGAAAGGATGAGAAAGAAACTAATAGCAGAAGAAAGAGTCAGAAAAACTATACTTCCAGAGATGGGACAGTACCACAATACAGCCAGGAAACTAAGTGAGATCAGTAAGAATCAGATGAGAAACTCATACCTAAATTTGAAGAACATAGATAGCAGCTGGAGGATTGATGAAAATGGATATTGTAAAGGATAAAAGAGACATGGAAGAAGAATAATAATGAAAGGAATAGTTATTACAGAGAGCAAACTTCAGAAAATAAAGGTGAAGGTGGATTAGCATTGCATATTACTGCTATGATAGACAATATTTAGAAAAAGGTATTACACAGATAAAACAATTTTTTGTGTGTGTGTGCAAAAATCAATTTAGGGAAGGATTATTAAAAAAGGATCTCCTGGGGACATATGAGGTGTCTGGTTCTGAATATAGATAGATCTAGATATAACCCTAGGAGAAAGATAACTGCCGCTGCAAAGTATTTCATTATAGGAAGCTCTAAACTTTCAGACGCAAATTGGAGAAAAAAGTAGTACTAACAACACTAAGTTCCAGATATATCCTGAACATTATAGACAACAGATTTCATCTTCAGTTACTGAGTCAATGTTCAGTGGTGTTATTTTAAACTATGTTTTATTAAGTGAGGATGATAATAAACAGTCATAGAAGTATATGGATACAGGGAAAGCTGCCAAATACCAAGCTATACTACATTTGTGAATGGAATTAGAACAAGTAGCAAGAGGTTCTTTAGCAAACTAGATTTAAAAGGAGTGAAAGAAAAGAGGAATTCTCGGCATGTAGGATGGTATAGGATAAACAGTAGTCTAAATATGAACCCAGAATAAGTGAATGCTTTGCCTCAGTTTCCGTGGGCAGAAGGGCAAAGGATGGGATGCAGGCTAGGAGTAAGAAAGGGAATGAGCACTTACAGAGTGGAAGAACAAGTCCTGGAATCCACTGTGCCTATGCCAGTGTGACTGGATGAACTCCAGCCTAGAATTTGGAAGACTACAGTAAAAACATAGATTTGACAGCAAAGACTTTAAAGAAAACTACCAAGTCAGAGCATATCTGGTGAAGAACAAATGCCATAGCTGTTTTTAAGAAGAGGATAAAGTGATTTAGGCACCTTTATCTAGTTCCAATATCATACATTGCTTTAAAACACAGTTTGGAAGCAAGGTTAATTGAAGACATGGAGTTAAAGTGAAAAAGCATTAAAATCCAAGATAATGATGTCACTGATACGGTAACTTACATTATAGATACATATTGGCATCTTATCTGTCTGAGGGAAGTTTTTGCTGACGTGTTCAGATGGAACACCTTCTTGGGTAAACTAGAAAAGACAGGTGTTAGTACAAGAAATGGGAGATGAGAAGGAACTGGCTTACTAGGGGCTTTTAGATGGCAAACTGATTGCATCAGAGTGACATTTTTCCCATGGAAAATTCTCTCGATTAAGGATTTTCATCCAGCTCTGTACTTAAAGGCAGATTTGCTACCAACTTAATGGGAGTAGAATTGAATGCTCCAGGCATAATTTTATCCAGGATGATGAACTGAAACAGTCAAAACTCAGAGAGCAGTGGCAGCAATAAAAAAACCCAAGCCATTTCCTCACTGTATTTTTCATATATTACTTTTAACTATATACATGTATATGGTGACAAGGTTTCCAGACCAAGACTTGCTCATGCCCTGTGGCTGTCCGTGCCTGAGCATGTGAATAGGCCCAACACTAGTGACTGATCGCAGGGATATTCCTTTGGCTTCTGGAGGGGTCATGCTGAAAGTTGCAGGTGAGGAAGGCCAGCTTTAAACCTGCTGTGGGTATTCAGCACTTCTCCTTCCAATTAATAAAGGAGTAAGAAAATTGTCATAAGTGGGAGCTTAGAGCTTTAACTTAGCTGTTGTCTTTGTTTATGATTACAGATAAACTTAACTTTTCTGAAGCTGATGAATGATGTGTAGGAGAAGTTTCATCTTCCCAAACAATCTCCCACTACCATTTGGGCTATTTGTAGTTGGTAAGTCTGCGACTCATTACCAGAGCCACATGATTTTGTTTTGTCTCAGGCTGAATAATTTTTCCTCCATCTCCAACCTCCCAAGAACTTTCAAGATAGAGGCATATACACACATGAATATTCATGACCCCTTTGGGAAACATTTATGCAAATAGATATCCACTGCTATAAATGCTTTTGAAAATGAGAACAAAGAGATCTAAGCGCGAAAGCAAATTTGCATTTTGGTTGCAATAAATAGGTGTGGATTTTTTTTCTGAGTATTCAATCAATTTGACAAACTGGGACTGAGTAGAGCCTTATTGCCTAAATACTGTGTGGGTAAAGATTTGCATATTCTGGTTCATGGTTTGCTGGTAGACCATAATGAAGGTAAATGGTGAACTGTGAAACCATCATTGCATTGTAGTGACTTCAGTCAAAAGGGCTGAAAAGGGTTCATAGAGGTTAGTGAGGAATTTTGGAGGGTTAGCAGCCATCCACTGATGCAAAATGGTTAGAATACTCTGGTATGACAGAAACTGGGAAAAGGGGAAGCCTGGAGTATTTATAAAGAAAAAAACCTCTAGGATCGGCTTTGCGATTCCTGACACGCAGAGATACTGACTGAGGATAGACAATACAGATTTCCTACCTGTCCCTCACAGGTCAACTCTTCTTTTTTATAGCAGCTTTTATGAAAAGTCATTAGACTTTCTCTGTTGAAGGTCTTCATATTCAAGCTTCAGTGCAAAGCCCAGTGACACGCATAACCGTGGTGTACTCTGCCCCTTATCCTCCTGCTGGGCACTTGCCAGGGAAGTCTGGCTTTGGCTTCTCTGTCATCTCCCAGTAGATAGTTGGGGACATCAATAAGATCCTCTTGTAGCCTTCTCGTTTTAAGGCTGAAGGAAACTAGTTCTCTCAGCCTCTTCTCACATGTCATATGCTCTGGCTAATAATCTTGGTGCTCCTCCCTTGGACTTGCTAAAATATGCCCATGTCTCTCTTGTGTTGGGGAGCCCAAAACTGGACAAAACACACCAGATGTGGTCTCATCTGTGCTGATCAGATGAGAAAATCAATTCCTTCCACTTGCTTGTTACAGCCTTGCCTATCTATGCAATCATGCAGTATGCAGTTATTCTTCAGTGTCTCCTCTAATCTACACTTTAAATCATCATTGGTATCACTGAGTATAAAAAGTAAACTTTCAAAATTACCAGGTATCCCACAAAACAGAGACATGCCTGCTAAATATCTCTGAGGTAACTCATTAACACAAACCTCATGAAGTATTTGCACAGCAAAGGACCTGTAATGTCTTTTATTTACAGAGAAAAATCCATGGACTTGAAAGAAACATTATTTCATCTAATCAAATCTTTTCATAACATTCCTGATTGAAACTATTCATCTCTCTGAAGGAAAACAAAAATAAACCCCAAACCAAAAAAACTTTTTATTGAAATGCATTTCCAGGAAAAAATTCATTTTTAGGAAAAATTAGGTAAAAAATCTTTCTATCATCTCCTTCATGTTTTTTTCTTTTCATGTTCTGCTTTTTCACGCTTTGGACCACTGAAAGAAGAATAATAATGGTATTTAAAAACTCCAAACACACCAGAATACATTCATTTGCTTTCTAACTGAGAAAGAATTGGGAAAGCATTTAAATTTAAGGAATTTTTAACAACCACTTTACAGTTCACATAATCAATTTTGTTTGCCACCATGCCATGAGAACACCGATTAAAATTTTACTTTTCCTTTTAATTCTGTTTTAATTAAAGCTCATCTGCTATTTGCATACTTCTTCATTAGTTCTTCCAGCATAAGCATATGCAGACATAGTCGGTCTTCAGAAGCGTAACCTCAAAGGTACCTCTGGAAATAGCATTGCTAACTAGTTGGTGGTTTTGCTTTCCAGTGGTAAAAAAAGACCAAGTCAAATCTTTGGTAAACAGTAGGCATATATACTATTCTGAGCTTCCTTCTTCTGATCCCAGGCAGCTATAGAATACAGGAAAGATTTATGCCAGTTGACATGCTTTTATTATCTGGAAAAAAAAAGGCAATAGCTAACCTGTGGTCTTCAATTGGTAAAATGTCTTCCATCCATACACCTTAATGAATTAAATTATTTAAAATTGTTTAAAAAGCAATTATATTAAATATTCATGACATAGTTAATGCTTAACTTTTGACTCTTTTGCTGTAAATACCACTCTAGAGCCTAAACTTGCCTGGCAATCTCATTAATCTGACAGAGGGGGATAAAATTACTGTGAAGATGTCAGATCTAAAATGTGACAGAACTTAAGCAATCCTTGGCACGTAATACCTAATAAAAAGCAAATGTACAAACTGCTGTGGGAGGGGGTTAACACCATACTAATGTGAGAATTACCTCTTTTGTTTATGGTGATGAAGGGGACCATATTAGATTCCTCTGATTCACTTTTCACATGAAAATGTTTTACTTCAATCTTATAAATTGATTTCATATGCTTTGTGAAGCCAACAGTTCTCTCTACATTATAGTTTGGAGGTTTTTTTATCTCATGGTTCTGCCATCCTTCATTTTACTCCTTTGCATTTTAACAATTTAATCTATTTTATTAGAAAACTAGGATAATGACTATACATTTCTGCATTGGATATAAATGAAAAAAAACCTTAGTGATTTGTTCAGGGGTTTTGTCTTTTGGAGTACACAAGCATGAATTCACTGAGGTTACGGAAGCTGCCATTCCCTATTAACATCATCTCATATGGCAAACATAGGATTCAGTATGATTCAGTCAGCATATTGTGACTTCACACCCCCCCCCCCATTTAAATTAATGTTGAATCAAATCTTTGGTTTAAATAGAGACTAAGCCACAGGCATGCAGCAGGGATGCTAAGATGTTCTATTTTGGAAGAAATATGTCATTGCATGTGAATTTTCAAACAGAGTGGATAAGGCAAGAGCTCTTATCTTGACATAAGGTGCCAGGGTGTAAAACACATGCTATGCTGCAGAACAAGCCATAGGTATATGATCTAATTTTGAACGTGCTCATGGCAGAACCAGAAAGCTCTTTCAGGAAAAAATAACTCAGACATGATTACATAAAAACAAGGCTAAACTGCTTTAAATACTGAAGCCAGTATTTCTAGCTTCACTAAGCCATAAGAATACGAGACACTGGATAACGCTATTTCAGCAAATCCTGGTACTCTCCATCGCAGACCTCAAAAGTTTGGCCAAAAGAGCTTCTGCCTTGGAATATGTGGTCTTCAAAAAAGAATACTATTAGGTACACTATGAATAATTCTGCATTTAATGATACTGATTTTATAATGTGGTAAATATTGATCTACATCAGTGAAAGAAGATAATCAATGATGGTGCATTATAAGTCAAAATACTATATTCATATCTTTTACATTGGATTAGAAACAGATTTGCTTCTTTGGTAAAGAACTGTACATGTGTTTGAGGGACTTGACAAACTGAACAAATCCATTCCCATGTAGTTCATGACTGTTGTGTCTTGCAGAGCTTTAGCTGATCTGAGGTTTGCCATGATGATATTTTCTGCTAGATTACTGTAGAAAATTTAAGGGGACAGAACAAAGCTTATTATTAGCAATAAGTACAGAAAGTCACAGCTGACTTGATCTAGTTTTCAGCAGTCTCTCTTCAAGTGGGAGGCTGGATTATAGACCTCCAGAGGTTATTTCTATGATTCACACTTCTTTTTCACTTTGAATAAAAAATGCAATGATTCTTCTCAGATTTTTGCATTATTAAAGCCTTTACTATCTAATCATTAATTATTGACTCATCAAAATGGACTTACCTGCATAGGAAGCATTGGTGCGTAGGAAGTTCACCAGATGTTATTTTCAGGACCATGTGTTTTCGAGAATATAACAAATACAGCCAGTTTCCTTTGTGATATTATTTCCTCAGATTCAGGACATTTTGAAAAGAATCTTGTTAGCCCTTGTCAGCCCTTTTTCCATTTCAGTACTACTTGGGAAGAACTGGGCTGTTCTGATACTGTTAATCCTTCCCAAGATCTTTCTTGCTAAGTGCAACAGTTTCAAAAACGTACATTTTTATAATCAAGAGTGACAGATAAAGTCACAAAGCATGTGTTTACTAAAATATTGCAGTTTTAAGTTCAGTAAATGCTAACTGATGTAGTTTGATTGGATGGAATAAATTTAGTAATAATCCAGTTTGCCACTAAGACATAAAAAGAAAGAGGTGGTCAAGCTGCATTATATTATTATATTAATCTCTTTTGGTGACCAGTTATAAACGGGCATGTAGGATGTAGCATAGAGTTGTGTCCTCTGTTATCTATTTGCAGCAATATATTCAACCTCATTTACCATGCTATTACACTAGTTTCAGTAAAATCAAATACCACCAAAATGAGGCCTTAAACAGCTACCGTAAAGTCATACACATGCTAAAGCAGTGTATTCAAACACAGGTGTTGATACACATAGGTAAAGAAATAGAATTATTTCCTGTTGGTATTATTGATTTGCTCTGTAGTTTTTGCAGCATTCCTCAAAACCAGAGTGGTGTGGTGATCACTTGTGCTTTCAACATAGTGCCCCTTATTTTGTACACAACCTGTCACATTGCCAGTAAGTTCAAAAGGACAATATTGCTTTCTGTGCTTACACACTCAATGGCAGCCCTTTGTTTCTCATTAATACTGCTCCTGAACTTGCTCTTATTTACAGTTCTTCTGCGGCAGCTGACAGTTTCTTCAGCTTCTTCATTTGAAATGCTGCTGTAATGAATGTGGATGATATTTGTCAATAAAAACTGCCTGTGTTTTAAATAAACCTGTCTAGAGATCAATTGCCTCACCTTGTAAAGGGCTTGTGCAAGTATTTCCTTTGGATTTATTTTAGAAGGGTTAGGTCCTTCCCCTGACTCCTGCCACCAGCAGCGTTGGAAAGTCCATAAGTCCTAAACCAAAATGCTGTCTGAGTGGAACTTCAAAAAAATGTCTCAAGGCACCAGCATCTTCTGCAACTACAGGAAACAGCTTCTACACCTTTTGTGGAAGCTGTGCTCAGCTTACCTCCAGGGCTTATGTAGACTTAAGAAGTCGCAATCTTTATTGCTGTGCTTGGTCCTCACTTGGAAACCACTGCTGCTTTTATCCTGGGATAGAGATAACAAAGACTTGTCTGAATAAGAGATTATAATTGAGACCTGTCAGGTTGTCTAGTACCTGTCTAGCTGTCTAGCTGTGTGGAAAGCTTCTTACAGATCATTTCTTGTTCATTTTTTGTTTTTTTGATATGTAAAAAGCATTTAGAGATCTTTCAGAACTGTAGTCCTATCCAAAAGATCTTTTTCCCTATTCAAAACATAAGGCCAGCACCTCTTTTTTTGCCCAAACAGCTATATCTTGAATTTTACAGTCCCACGGTCTTCTTTCTGGCTTTGGCATAAAACAAGTCTCTCTCATGTGAAAACTTTCAAACTGTTCCTGCAAAAATCAAACTGATTGCTTGAATTACAATGCCTACCTCTTTCACTTCCAGCAGTGGTCTCCTGTTTCCCATTCCTCTCTTGGAGACTTATTCCCATCTGGCCTGTCATCTCTTAGAAACTGAGTAAATAATCTCCTCCCCAACCCACTTCCACCTTCGTTTTGCCAGATTCTGAACTTAATTGTCTTGTATTCAAGTTTTACCACAAAAGACTTTGAGCTTTTATTCTGTGTTGCCTTTTATGTACAGGAGGGCTCTTCCACAAAATTTTGTAAGCACTCTTCAATTTTACCTTTAAATCTCCCCTTCAACTCCTAACAAAATGCCTGGGGGAAAAAAAAAAAAAAAAAAAAAGAAGAGATTTTGGCCCCAGTTCATCCTGCCTACCTTTGGATAATTATTATTTAAATTAGAAGACTAGTCAAACTGGGTTGTCTTTATGTGTCAGTGAACAGAAATAGTGATCACCATAGAAAGGTATTTCCTTTAATAATGCCATAGGCAATAATAACATGAGCCTAGGGCAATAAAAGTGGGTATCTCACTTCAGTTCCCTGATAATTGCAGACCTTGGTAGGCAGTTGGCCCGTGGTGGCTACTCCATGTTTGTTACCATGACCATTCCATTCCAGCTTGTCTTAACTCCATCTGTCTGAATCACATTTGTTAATTGTTCTTACTAAAACTGGGTCTTCTTTGGGCTTGTCTTTGGGACTTTTCTGCAGAAGGGGCTGGGAGCTGCTCTCAAAGTAATTCAAGTGCCAGAGATCTTCAGCAGAGTTTTGGCTCAGGGTATACACCTTAAATGGCTTTTATTTTCTTGTATTCTTAATGCTTTTAAACATGTGGAAACACTCATGAAGTTTGTCCTGGTTTCGGCTGGGATAGAGTTAATTGTCTTCCTAGCAGCTGGTACAGCGCTGTGTTTTCAGTTCAGT
>JAVKLA010000073.1:18368349-18378581 GCA_034782735.1 Sagittarius serpentarius
AAACCATCAGGGTGTTATCAACATTCTTCTCATACTAAACCCAAAACACAGCGCTGTACCAGCTACTAGGAAGACAAGTACCTCTATCCCAGCTGAAACCAGGACAGCACATTACAGAAAGGAGGTAGCCTTTTAAAAATGAGTGTCAGATTGTATTCTTATCATAACAGAAAGCAATTATAACAGCTGCTGGTCTTTATTGCTATGTTTTCCAGGAGATTTTGGAAAAGCTAAAGACATTGGTAATGCCTCCACCGCCCTGTGTATGAGGAGAGAAGGAGGGTAGGCTGGAATAAACAAGTCTGAAATTCCAGAAGAAATAAAAAAAAAGAGTTGTTCTTAATCAGAAAGACTGTTGCAATCTGTCATCACAGAATGAGAATAGCAAAAGATTTATTTCAGCCTTTGAAATTGACAGGGACAATTTCCCATAGACTCTGCCTTCAGGTTTCCTTCCATGCAGCCAAGAACACTTGCAGCCTTGGCAGTCTTGTTCAAGTTCTCTTGGGCTGCCATTTAAGGCTTTCTGCTTTGGAGAAGGGCTATGTCTTGATTACTCAAGGCTGGCTCTACACCATGTGGCAGCCTTCTCCCTCAAGGCTCCCTGGGTTCCTGGGGTGAAATAAAAGGAAACATTGTAATGCTGCAGAGTATACATAATCCAAGAGAAAATAATTTCATTGGAATATTTTTAATCAGCTTTAATTACAAAAAATCCATAGCGCACATCACAGCAAGACCACAGAGCTAATTTAATTAAACCCTTCGGTATTTCTGTGTGAAATGTGCTATTACAGGTTTATACTAACTGAAGCTTGGGCAAAAGGTCCTGGTATCACTGCAGAAAAATCCAGAGGAACATGTAGTTCTTCTGTACGAGAGAGTTTTTAACCAGATTCTTACCTAATCCCTTGTTGGCTTTTACTACTGAACCGAACCCACCTGCAAAAATAGAGGACAGTCACACGTGAGACATATTAGGAAGACAGGCTGTCCCCAAAGCAGAGGGAATTCAGCCCTCCTCTGAGCATCTGGCCCAGCAAGAACAGAGGATCTATATTCTCCCTTCACCTCCAGACACATCCCCACTTAGTCTTCACACCTTTCATGCTTGTAGAGGCTCCATGTTTTTGAGGAAATGATAATTTGTTCACTCTCGGTAATTGCTTTGTTCCTGAGGAGTTTCATTCATGGTGATCCTGTTCTCCTGCAACATGCCCAGCAGTGAAACCTGAAGACGTACTTTGCCATTCAGGACTCTCTTGTTGTAGGGCGTGTGTGTGGAGGCAGTAAAAATAGGCAAATACGAGCTGGTGCTGCTCTAAAAAAGCAGATATGGAAAGAGACATGGGTGCAAATTTCCACAGCATCAGATTCTGTCATTTTTGCTCCTCGCACTGTTTTTCCTTGTCTTCAGCTCAAACCAGTTGCTCTCTGCCCTTTTCACCCTACCTGTAGGCAATCAGCAATACTTCTTTTGCTGAAAGAGGCATCTCTGGGCTTCTGAGAAAAGTATCCTAAGGAACAGCAGGATAGCCCCCAGGGTGTGAAAACTACCTTTTCTTGTATGGGAAATGGAGCCACAGCAATGGTGGTAAACATAGGACCTCATTGGCAATGGCAGAATTCCACTTGTGTTGGGGAATGGAAAGAAAACTGATAAATTGGACAGGTCTAGTAAGTACTGTTAGGACACTAACAGTTACAGTACATAAACGTGGAAGTGAGACTTAAATGAACACCCACACACTCTGCGGAGGTTCTCAGTACCACGCATGTCTCCCGCAGATGTTTCAAATAAAACTAAAGTCCTCATTTAAAATAATCATTTGAATGTAGAAAGACCAGGCAGGAAGAAAGGGTGCAAAGGAAGGTAAAACAGCAAACCCAGGTACCAGACCAGGTTATTAGCTATACAGAGAGAAAGAATAATTTCTTCATATTAAATTGGGTTGGTTTCCTGCTGCTGCCCTGTTAGGGGCTCATGCAGTACTATGGAGAGATGGGGAACTAAACAGTAGATGCAATGTATGTTTTAAGCCTGGCTCTTCCAGACCTACCTGAAAACACAGGGGCTGAGAACAGCCCTCTGTATTGATTTTGAGTCTTCGGCTGCAGGCTTATTTAGCCTCTGGGGAAACGATGAGATTGCATTAAATATAATTACATGACGCAGAGCAGAGTGAGTACTGCAGCAAGGTCCTGATCCAAAGCTAATGCTAAACTAATTAAATCAAACCAATTAAGGTTGGAAACAATACTCACAGTCTGATTATTGCATTTTAAACCTGAAAGGAAAGACTGCATCATGGGGAAGGGAGTATAGCACCAGTACTGAATGCAATCAGATTCAAGGCAAACCCACCATCTAGCCACATTACATCCAAACCTACCACCTTAGAGACCATGGTACCTGCTAAATCATTATGTCTTGGATAACTCTGTACACAAGACCCATATTTTCAATACTATCACAAGGCAATATTTGACAAGATAGGCCAAGATCCAAGAGGCAGCATTTGCAGGCAGCCTGAACACATGGAGAAAGTCTACATAGCCATTTTACTAATAAGAGAAAGAAGAAAAAGAGCAGGGTGATCTTCTCCTCGCACCATGTATTAGCATGGGCTCCTCCTTTCTGGACTTGATGGCATCTCAGCCTACAGCCTTGAGAATGGCAAAGCTGGGATTTTTCCCTACCCCCAGTGCTTTGTTGGTGAGATTCTCTATTCAGGCACTTTTAGCTGGAACAGGCATACACTGCTGATCAGCTGCGCACTGAACAGAGTTGGTCTGTGTTATTGAGCTTGACTTTACTTTGCAGCTGATTTACACGTGTTTTGTTTCAGTGTTGAAGGGGTGGTGGTGTTTGTGAAGGAAGCAGTTCACTCACTGTGAGACCTGTCTGCTGGGGTCTGGTTTCATCCCGCTCTTCGTACGGCTGATTAGACTGGGGTAGTGGCTTAATTCACTGCTGATTGAGTTTCCCCAAGTATAGCCCAGATGCTATTCTTAAAATATGCATTTATAAGCTATGTAAAGGACAAGCTGATTGATGTTATACGACCAGATTCAAAGCTGACACAATCGGGTCTAGCTATTTGTTAATTCTGAGTCATAATGTCCTGGGTGAGCAGTCACAGTGAGAAGTTGCTTTGTCTCCCTCAGACTGACAGTAGCAGACAACTCTTTCTACACTCAAGTGCCTGAGAGTAGACCAGAGAAAGTCAGGTTGATGGCAAGATGGTGACTCTCTTGCTGGGAAAACAGTAGCAAAACTTGTATTCCTAGCTGGGTCCCAGCTGGTGAAAAAGTAAGTGGAGAGCCGGTAATTGTTGTGTACAACATTGCATCACATCTCACAAGGTGTCACCACAGCATGTTGGCATTTAATAACAATTAGGTAATAGACTGCAGTTGTAGCAGCTAATATTCCAATTTCCATTACAGAAAGATTTTTGCAATGTCATTTGCCTAGTTTAACAAAGCTCTGAGATTAAACAGATGACTCGAACATAAAAGCATCATCTGCCAGCTACTGGAAAAGTCAAAACTTTACTATATAAAGACTAGACTAGCACAATTTGTGGTGCTATTAACAGCAAGGAAAAATCAGATGCTACCTTCAGTTTTCACTAGGAATTAGATTGTTCTCCTCAGTTAACTTTAAATAAAAGCTGATGTCACTAGTCACACTTTGCAAAGGCCTAAGTGGGAGGTTTTGCTCGCTTTCAAGGTTATTGGTAGTAGAATCCTATTTCAAATGAAACTGAGTACTCAAACAAAACTGAGTACTGGAGAAAAAAGAAGGTAAAAAATCATAAAACCAGCACAGTTATTTACTGTACATTTTATAACATAGTGCAAGTTTCAATGCTGAGGAAAACAAATAATTAAATTCTAGTGTAGACAAATTCCTAGATTCAGCTGTGTTCAAATTATGTCAGTAGCAGTTGTATCCCTGGCCAAAATATTAGAAGATAGATTTCAGTCTGCCTTCTCCCGTTCTCCAGCTAATTCCTTCTTTAATAAAATGAAACAAGGAACGTAGCGAGGCAGAAGGAAGTTATATTGGGGCGGGGAAGTTGTTACTGGTTTGTTTGGAATGGTTCAACTCAATGAACACCCAAGAAAATTAAATAAGAGTCTAATAGTCAAGGTATATGTTACTATTGTTACAACAAACTTATTTTAACATACTATTTGTAAATACGTCTTAAACTACCAAACTGATTTTTTTTGAAAGGTGCTGATGTGACATGCTAAAATGTTTTTTGTTTTCTGTTGAAACAGTGACAACAGTGGCTTGTTTCAAGGCTTTCTCCACCCACATAAACCCCCTTTCCCCCTATGTGGGAAGCACTATCAATTTTTTCTTGCGCTACTTAGAGGTAAGGAGTCAAGAAAATGAAATCAAGCACAGGAACAATTCATGTTAATAGGATGCAAAAAATGCAGTGCCAGTCTCCAGTATTTAAGTAGTATTAATGTGGTGCATTAAAGCTAAGTGTCTGAGAGAGAGGGCGGTTCTAGTCTCCTGTTAATCACTTTGTCTCAAGTGCTCATACGTTTGCAAGAAGAAAATTCCGAGAGCAGCCCCCAGGTTTCTGGTGTACCTGTATCACACTGGATGCAAAGTGGGCTGCTGAGAAGCCAGCAACAGCCTCCTAGCTCACTCTTCTACCTCCATACGTTTCAGCATATGGCAGTGATGCTCACATTCCAGCTGTGCACTGATTCTAAGCCTGCTATAATGATTTAGGATTTGATCTTGAATTGTTATAAGCAAATTTTTCCCACTGGATGGTGGCTTTCATCTGGCACCAATGAAACATTAACATAATGGTTAAAAATGGTCCTTAGAATTTTTTGTGCTTTTACCTTCATTTGAGGCTGAGTAAACTTCATTGACAAATGCAAACATCACTTAGGAAAGATATTTAAAATAAGCCACAGTAACAAATCAAGTGCAGCATCTAAAATATGGACAAGTTCAACTCAGATATTTTTCTCCATTGAATCCATGTTATTTCATCTTCCCAATTTGTCACTTTTATAACTTGGCATCAAAGAAAGGCCAACATTTTTTTATTCTCTAGAGTTGCACAGAATCTGGCTGGGTAAAGCAGAAGCTATATAGTTCAAAATGACAAACTCATGCTTCCTAAGACAAATAGTACGAAACCTCTGCGGGAACCTAAGCCTTCATTTCTCCGAGTTTTATTGCAAGCTGTCAGAAATAGTGTCTCAAAGGAAAAGAAAACTTTCACTTACTCCAAGTCTTTATGTAAATAACTGTTACCAAGATCTAATAGTAGTTTTCTTGTCATTGTGAATGGACAAAAATTTCATTTCAGAGATCCCAGCATTTTAGAATCATTAGGTAAATTAGGCAAAAGAAGAATATGTCCTGTCAAAGGCAGGTAGGTATCTGGAAGTTACTCTGCTTCAGAGCAAACAGGAGCTCCTTTCAGAGTATTCTTCCTCTCCCCCATGCGAAGTGACATCAAATATTCCTCAGGCCCCCAAAACAACCATTTCATGTACCTCCTAAATAGCCCAGAAATTGGGTCACTTACCTAGGACTGATTCAAGTCACCGAGGCCCTTCAGAACCGGAATTAAACCTGGATCTCCTACATGCCTACGAATGCCAAGCTCTTGGCTGTTACAGGTAGCAGTTTTTCAATCAAGCCTGTTAGAGGCTAGGTAGCATCTTATATAAAGGGAGAAAACCTGTAATTTAATGATTACTACACTCATTTTGAAACATGAAGTTGAGATGCGTAATTAAAATGTAGCTGACAATTACATTTGTAGGCATTACATAATTAATCATTCAATGTAGCAGTTCTTTCGGGTAAATACTCCTAAATATATTCCTGAGAACATAAAGATGTACCTGCTCCAGTTAAACGTGTACAACATGCTTACCACCATGAGGTTTCTCTGGATAGCTTAAATGACAGATGTTGTAAAGTATTCTTTATTCTGAGGCTGTTCACTCTGCTGGCTGTACTATGAAGGACTTGCGAAGATAAAACATTGCAAGAGAACCAGGTGCATGGGCCTTGGTTACCCTTCTCGGCAGACGTCTGCTGGAAGGAAGCGGTTCCTGCAGTGGGAGCAGTGGTCCCTGCGTGGAGAAGCACATCCTGAAACACTCTAACAGATGAGAGAAGCCAGCTTCCAACATTTCTTCATCCTAATTAGCTTCCCTCCACATTCAGTTTTCTCAGAATAATGCTGTGAGGGGAAGAGGCCAGAGCAATTTCATACAGCTAAGGTCCTATTTTATACTTCGTTGCGCTGCAACACAGCTTGATGTACTGGCACCAAGCCACAGTCAACATACAAATTAAAGAGGATTTCCCTGCAAGACAGAAGAATCCCTTTTATGCAGACTCACTTCCTTCAGTTCAACTTCTACTGAAACATTTGACTCAAGACGGATGTGGAAATGTTAATACTGCTGTATAAGTTCTGGATAAAAGATCTTGCATACACGCTTCATAATGCTGTTTTCCTAGAAGTTATGCTGAACCACAGGAAGCGTTGTGGGAACACAGCAACACATGACCAGAAGACACACTGGGTTGAGAGCGTTCTTAGAAAGCTTACAAGCATAGGATTTGTAAAAGACTTCCAAAAATACCACATCAAGAAAGGTGCCAATATCACTAAGACAAGAGAGAGAGGTGGGGGAGGGATGGCAGGAGAGAGAGCGAGCTCTATCCAGGTAAAAACCAAGATAGACTACTGAAGAGTCTCAGAACCTGCCTGGCTTGTTTGTGTCTAAAGTTAGACCCTTCATTAATTTGTAGTAGTTCAAGGTGAGATGCAGTTTTCAAACTAAAGCAGACTTTCTCCTAAGGATATGAGTCCATTACCCACTACAGTACAACTATGTGAGAACTCAGTTACTTCTACTCTTTGAATGAAGGTTATGGATTTAGCCCAGTATGAAAGAAGAGGTTTAAAAGGGTGGAAATTAGCACCTGCTGCTCACCATTAGATGTTCCTTTACTGAACAGCAGAGTGACCACCAAACCTGCCCACTCCTCACTTTTCTCCTGCTCTGTATGTGTTATGACATATTTGAAGGCTTGTTACTTGACTTTATTTCATTTGAAACTATATGTGCTGAGAAACATTAAAATTAACATTCTTAAAGTTTTTTCTTCAAATGAGAAAACTGCAGTACAGATCATCTTTTGATCTGTTTCATGACTAACAGCCTGCATTTTATTGTGTGCAAGAGATGATACACTGCATGGACGAGTATTTCCAGAGCAACTAGGCAGTCCATGCGTAATGTAATGCTAGAGCAAGAGCTCTTCAAGCAAAATATACACTGAAGTTCTCATTGCTCAGAAACAACAGGTAGGCTGGAGAAGGGTATTTAATAAAGCGCTAATACAATGTAGATACAGACACGGGAGGGCAATGCTGTTCTAAGTGGAGACAGTAGGTCCTTAGAGAGAGCCCTGACTCCTTAGTGGAGGACCTGCACCTCTGATTCTTCCTTCTGCGTTTTCTCCAATTCCTAATAAAACTGGAAATTAGTCTTTTTAAAAAACTGCTACAGAAAGTATTAAAAATGGGAACTTCATTATCTAATTCATAAAATGCTGTAGAAAATCTAATCTTTCCAGAATAGGCAAATTGAGTCAAATGGGCAAAAGCTGCAGAGGGCACGAAGCATCCAATGACATCAGCTGAATTAACCTTCTCCCATGAGCTGAGAGAAGACAGAGAAAAAGGCCCTAGGCAGAGGTTACACAAATATGTTCCTACACAAAAAGCACTTACGCATGAAATACACATGATTTGGTAGATAAGAACAAGACATTACCATATATAATTATCACTTGCATGCTCAAGTGCCTATTTGTTTAGGTAGTCATCACATGCATGGCAATCATTTGCTTACATGCAACTGAAATCCTGTAATCTCTGCTCTTATTTGTGAAGCATTTCAGTTATTTATTGCTTAAATTTCTGTGAGGAATCTTTAAATAAACATTCATTATTTTGTAAGAAGTGGAAGATTAGAATACCAATTTTCTTTTGAATGGATGATTTCCCTGAAGACACTGAATTTTCTTTTTTGGCTTGTAATTTCTAAGATGCCTCAGTTGGTAGATGTCAGAAAGCATCAAACAAGATCACAAAAATCCACTATCCTGACACCTGTAGCACATAACTGAAGAGCTGAATGAGCAAGACTTTATGATGAACTTATCAGTCAAGAAACAACTTCTCCAAGATGTGACAGAAACAGACTATACGGGATCTTGGACTACAGCTGTCTATTTAATGTGTTCTGTTAAGTTTACAATTACAATAGTGCTCCAGTATAAACAAACTACTTTAGTTAGTCTTTAAAGTTAGCATCACACTTACTTCGTTTTTTCACAGTGCAGCTATGAAGAAAGCAGCTAGTCAAATTCAAGACAGAGTTGAACCAGTAAAGCAAGGTGGGACTTAGACATGTTTTTTAGCCGCTAGTGGAGTGACACTGGATATCCTTCTAGTTCCTGATGAGGACAAAGCTCCCACCCACCTACAAGAGAGCCCACTGCATTTGTATAAGGTCCACAGCTCGTGCTGCTCTTGATTGAGTGATGACGGGAACTGGTGTGTAATTATGTCTATAGCAGCTACAGAAGATGACTGCTTTTTTAAAATGCCCTCTGCTAGCCTTGCTTACCTTGCTAACATCCATATAAAGCAATTGTAGAATCAGGAAGAAATACTGTAATGACTTTTGTGGGCAGTGAACACATACAGTTAAAGAATTTGGTGAAGAAACTGAGCGCTGCTTTTGTACACACAGGTCTGCAGTATAAACCCTCTTTGTGCAGTATTTGTCTTGCTGTATGACTTCACTGATCTTCCCTGTTGCCCATCCCCTTTTCATCTTTTGACTGATTTACTAGACTTGGAGTTTGTTAAACTTTTTTGAAGAATCAAGTTTCGTGACTACCAAGACCTTCTCTTCAAGTCCCATACTTTGCAACCACAACAGAACACATTTACACCTAGTTAAAGTTTACTAAAAAAAGTCATTTCACTATCAAATGGTGTTTGGTGATGCAAAATAAGCCATTAATGAACCTGTACACTTTTGGTAGGCCTGGCTTGCCAAGCTGCTGACCACCCAGCCCTTTTAGTTATGCTTTCGGCTCTTTGCATTTAAAAAAAAAAAAAAATTCAGCCCAGGTGTTTGTACTCTAAATAGACACTAACAGCTTTGTCAGCCAGCAAAGAATCTCAAGGGTGCTTTAACCTGATGTTATTGGATTTTCCTCAATTGGCAGTGAAGTTGAAGACTTTCTGGCATCTGAAATAGAGACTTGGGCAATTGTTTTGAAAGCTCATTAAAACAGACAGCCACAAAGGACTGTTTCCCAGAGACATTCAAATTGCTTGTCTGGTACAGTATGGAGAAAACTATTAACCTTAGTAGCTTTTTTACCCTGCTGGCCACAGTGTGATCATGAACTCTCCAAATAATCAGTTTTAATTGCCTTTCAGAAATATGTTTTGACATTTGAACTACTTCATTGCTTGAACTTCTCTCTTCTTTGTCTCACAGCTGCTAGAATCAACCTGAGAGTGATCTCTGAGCAAGTGCAGTTCAGACGAAACAGCTGCTGAGAGCACAATCAACGCAAAGCTTTTCGTCAAAGATTACATGTATTACGGAATAGTAAGCACAATGAAAAATGTTTCCTTCATGTAGGTTTTGAGCAAGGCACCTTTAGAAAGCTAGAAAACCCAGATGAAGACTTACAGCAATCCATGCTTCATAACAGAATGGGGAAGGCCAGGAAAAACCGTATTACTTCACAACCCATGCTGATAACCAAGCAAGAAGTTATTTGCCCAAGTAGAGGGTCATCTCCACTAGAGGTAATAAAGAGTAGATAAGTACATGAAGCTCTGCTCTCACACGAGCTCGTGGGAAGTCTTCAATTCAAATTTGTAGTTTGTTTTTTGATCTGTCCAACTTACGTTCAGGACAAAAACGCTATTGTCCATGCCCGAAAAGCGTGTTTCTAGCAGCAAACTAGTGCTGTTACTTCCCCATTGTTTTGAGCTGGTACTGTGACCTGGTTTTGGCTGGGATAGAGTTAATTTTCTTCCTAGGAGCTGGTACAGTGCTGTGTTTTGGGTTTAGTATGAGAAGAATGTTGGTAACACCCTGATGGTTTCAGTTGTTGCTAA
>JAVKLA010000073.1:18378619-18393337 GCA_034782735.1 Sagittarius serpentarius
TTCTCCTGCCCAGCCAGCAAGAAGGCTGGAGGGGCACAGGAAAGGTGGGAGGGGAGACAACCAGAACAGCAGACCCACATTGGCCAAAGGGGTATTCCATACCATGGGACGTCATGCCCAGTATATACACTGGGTGGAGTTGGCCGGGGGGGATTGCTGCTCGGGAACTAACTCGGCATCGGTTGGTGAGTGGCGAGCAATTGCATTGTGCATCACTGGTCTTTCTTGGGTTATATTTCACTCTCTTTCTGTTATCTTCCTTTTCATCACAATCATTATTATTAATTTTTTTTTATTTCAGTTATTAAACTGTTCTTATCTCAACCCACAAATTTTACTTTTTTTTCGATTCTCCTCCCCATCCCACTGGGGAGGAGAAGGGAAGAGTGAGTGAGCGGCTATGCAGTGCTTAGTTGCTGGCTGGGGTTAAACCATGACATACTGCATCTGAAAGAAGCCCTCCTGCCTGTTGCTGAGCGATCATTTCTGGCCCAGTGCAAGTTTTCAGTGTGAGGCACTTTTAAGCAGGCTAGTTAAAAGAAAATAGCTAAAATCAAAAGGAAGATGGTTTTAACTTAGATCCATTTGCCTGCCAGTTTCATTGCACAGCCAACACGAAGTTATGTATTACCACTAAGAAAGCAATAACAGGCTGAAAGCCGTCATGACTACCTTGAAACAGTGGGGAGGGGGAAGCAGTAATGACGGCTTAACAGTCATGAAGCTATGCTGTGAAGGTAATTTCATTTAAGTAAAGGTAACCTGGACAAAGGTAGAAAAGTAGATGGATCTTTAAGAGAGACACAGATGGGCTCTAGAGACTGTACACCAAATCCAAACAAGATTAAACTGGAAATAATGCATGACTAGCAGTGCCAAAAATACACCAAAATGTCTTACAGACATGAGAAGTCTCCATTACTTGCAGACATTAAATATGTGTTCACTTTCTAGAAGATGGGCCCTCGTTCAAAAAAAGAAGTCATAGACTTAACAGGTGTGTATTCCTGAAGCATGTTCCACAAACTACACCAGTCCAGGTCACCAAAACAGTCCCAGGCAGGGGGGCTAAGTTAGAGCTTTGCTTGTGAAGATGTATCAGAGCTCACCCTGAAAGGGCCATGCCTACACAGTTCATGCTGCTGTTGCATGTAGCTTCCAGATCTTCACAGCAAAAAAGCCTTCTTACCCTTGAAGATAAAGACGTTCCTCTTCAGTTTGGTTCTAGTGCAAGGAAAAGATTTCTTTATACTGAGCAGTTTGAATCTGCATTAACGTAGCATTGAAATTGAGATCTAAATATGTTATTATTTATCTGATATTGGTCAGACTGAATTGTAAATTACAGATTGTCGTGGTTTAACCCCAGCCAGCAACTCAGCACCGCACAGCTGCTCACTCACCTCCCCCCCGCCCAGTGGGATGGGCAGAGAATTGGGAAAAAAAAGGAAAACTCGTGGGTTGAGATAAGAACAGTTTAATAGGATAGAAAGGAAGAAAATAATAATGATAACAATAATAAAATGACAATTATAATAAAAGGATTGGAATACACAAAACAAGTGATGCACAATGCAATTGCTCACCACTCGCTGACTGATGCCCGGTTAGTTCCTGAGCAGCACTCCTCCCCAGGCCAACTCCCCCCCAGTTTATATACTGGGCATGACATCACATGGTAAGACTTTTCCATTTTTGACAGAACACCAAATATTATGAAAATTAATACTTTTTGCAGTAGGAAGTCTTAAATTATAATTTTCAGTCCATGCTTGCTGAGAAGAAACAGCAAAATCGTTTGCATTTACAACTGAGATAAATACTACTAAAGACTGACCACGGAGATGCAGAAAATTACTTCCTTGATATGAGCACAGTAGGCTAGTACATACTATTCTTCAGTCAAATAAAAACATTCCAGTTATAGTTCTGTGAGTCCATCGACAGGCCATACTGGTACTCAAACTAGCTTTGTACCTACAAAAAAATTATAGTGAGGATGCTAAAACACAGTTAGTTGTCGGCAAAGTACATAAGTCAGCTGATATAAATGCATACTGATTTCAAGTGGTGTGATCTGAATGCTAGCATCTGTATACCTCCTCTTGATTTAAAAATAATCTGTGTTTTGTTATTGTCTCTATAGCCAAAAAAGACACATGGTCCTTCGCATGTGGAACATACTCTGACATACTTAGAGATCTATTAAAAAAAATCTCCATTTATTTCTTATTTTAAGTATTTTTATAGTGGAAAATGTATCCATCAAAGATGACGCACTTTGCAGAAAGTATTTGATTCCCGATTAATTTTTTTCCTGCCTCTCTGCCCCCAAAATGAGAAAAGGGATAAAAAATGTCCCTCTGATGTTGAGCTCTGTTCTGCTTCCTTAAATGTCACTGTGGGAATGGTTACCCTATGCTGGTCTGCATTCAAGGACAGTTTAAGAACCATATTCTGCCCGGAGTGGTGGTTCTGCTCCCCTAACCCATCCCTTCCTCCATCCAGGCTCCCACTCAAAACAAGCTTCTACCACACCGTCAGACTTCCCCTAGCCTTAAGCTACCTTTGATTTTGTTCCTTCTGCCTTGCCAAATTATCCAATGCATTATAATTGCTCTCTGCTTTAACGAGAGTTAGAGCCCATGCGTTCTCTAGCTCACGGCTGGCTGACGGGGTAAGCACAGGGCAGGTGTTGGAGAAGATGATAAGAGGTCAATGAAAAACCTGCAGTCTACCAGGGACACCAAATCAAACTGAGACCACATTTATTGCTCTGCCTTGACTAATGACAGAGGAAATCACTTTTCCCTTGAGTTCTCTCCAGAATAATTCATCAGGTTGTTGCTTTGCTAATGGATATGATAATAGCTATGATAATGCTAGTAGATATTACATAGAGCTGAGTCAGCCATGGTTCCACTGCTGATCTTGAGAATTACTCATGCTTTTTGAGATCAGCAACAGAAGCTTCTCTTATGTATCACTAACTTTTCCTTAACACATTAAGCAATTAACAATCACCTAATTAGGCCCCAAACCACAGTGGACTCACAGCTATTGTTGATCAGAGCAAATGAAATCAGGTCTCATCAAGAGTTAACTCCTTGCTTGCTGAAGGCATGTCTAACTGCAGGCATGCCTCTGCACGTTTGAAATTTCATGAGGTGTATATTTATAAGCCACATTTTATTATTTATTAATATCGAGTCAAGGATATGAAAGGAAGATTCTCAGCTAAGTGGCAAAAAGAACAGAGGAAGACTTTGGGAAAAGCCAGGTAACAGAATACCCTAAATTAAGCCTCATTAGCAAGCTTTCAGTTGAACGGCTCACTCTATATTCAGTATTCACCTTTACTGTTTTTACTGAAATCTTAAGATATGAAGGCACACACAATTAACATCTTTCAGCTTAAAGACAGCACACATGATACTCAAGCAATGCAGAAAAAATGTGTCTGTTTTGAGGTCTTCTTTCTTCCCTACTCACAGATGATTCAGTTTATTTCATAAAAGATGGGACTTAGTATTTCTGGATTCGATTCTGGTTTTCCCTGTGACATTTTAAATGGGCCTGCACAAGTAATTTGAACATTATGTGCCTTAGCTTACTTCATCCATAGAACACATACCAGATACTGCCAATAATATTCCACCAACACACTACTTGGACATACTCTAGACATTAATCAGGTTATGAAGCCATAAACCAACCCGTCAGTTCAGGCTACAACAGAACTTAGTGAGCACTAAAAATGTGGGTGCAGATTTTGTATGATTTTTGTTTACAATGGGCTCTAGAGCCAAACCTAACAATAACTTATTTGTCCTATACTGTTTTTTCGGCTAGTACAGAGGGAAGCAGGACTCCCAAGGGGAAGAAAAAAAAAAAAGAAGGAAGGAGGAAAAAAAAGGAGGGGGAAGAGGAAAAAAAAAAAAGGCTGTGTACGGCTTTCCCCTCAACCCTGAAAATCCCCACCTACAACCAGCTGTATCCTTCCTAGACACTAGGAAATGGTCTGGAGACTAACCACTTAACCTCGCACACATTCCTGTTGCAAAAGAAATGCAATCATAGCACAGTCACCAGATAATCGCAACGTAGCTACCTATGATACATCCCTATTCAGAGCTGTTGAGGAAGCCAAACAGAAGTTCAGCAACATAGCAAACTTAGTACTTCCAGTATTACACAAAACTACTTCTTGTCAGTGCTTCTTTAAGCCTTGCACCTTTCCCCTGCAGAGCTACTGTTCTAAGCAAATGACGAACCATGTGGCTCTTTACATCTATTTAATTTACTTGCTGCTAGCTCACAGTGACTTGCTAATAGCCCCCACCTTGGAAGCAATTAGCACATTGATTAGAAAGCAAATAAGCTCAGTAATCATAAACATGGACCATAATACTCAAAGGAAAAGCACCGGCTATTTTATAGATTCATAAAACGCACACACACAAATCCCAAACTCCCAACAGCTAAAATATATTTTAATGGTTTCTCATTTAAATTACATGAAAAAAACACCATTTTTTCCTTTAAAGATAAAAATCAGCTCCTATTCCCACCTGGTATTTCTGCAACATTTTAGATCTACAGGAGGATGTTTCTATAATAGTATCATCCATTTAGAGTCAGTCATCTGACAGAAAACAAAGGCACTATCTCTAAAAGGTTTTCCAATACCTTTTCTTCTCTCTTTCTGAAACTTAAAGACAGCTGTTCTGAAAATGAAGGCTACCCATACGGTGGCCTAAAGAGCAGATATTTTTAACATAGAGCTACTGTAAACAGCCATGAAGAATTATTTTCAGTAGCTATTTTCCCTGTCTTTTCTTCACAAATGTCGAACCTTCAGAACTTCTCTTACCCAGAGATACAAATAATTATAAGAGAAAAAAACCTCCTGAGTCAGACTTGACTTAAAATTTATTATCTGCCAACAAATTTTTGGAGGGTGTTCAAGATCATAATATAGAAAACTGTCAAATTTGAAATAATTTATTTGGTTAGAAGGAAGTGGAAAGAACTGGAAAATGGGCAGATTCAGCCAAATTAGTGAAATATTAGTCTCCTTCAGTGTCTGACAGAAATATGTATTAATTTTCTGGCATATTATTTCTGACTTTGTGAGAAGTTATATTGTCCTTGATTCTAATTAGGAACTTTTTTTTTCATTAAAACTTTGGGCTATCATTATGTGTACACTTCATAGTATCTATTTTTTTTAAAAAATGAGCTCTCATGCCCTTAGACATTCAAGACAGAAAGCTTAATTTTTTATCACAGTGAGTTATTGGCATATACCCCAAATTGGAATGAGCTCTATATATGAGGGGACTTCTACATCTAGGGGACTTCTTCAGCATGGCTAAGATTTCACCCTTCTAGCAACTCAGTTATTCATCAGTGAAATCTGCTGTCTCTGTAACGGTTGCTCCAGATTTTTTATTCAGCTTATTGAAAGTCAGAATACCAAAAATGATGCCTATAGTCCTTGAGCAAAAACTTCATATATATTAGCAGGCATTGGTTAGAACACAGTGGGAGGAAGGAATCTTTTTGCAAGCTCATATATTAGCTAAATATTTTCAGACTACTGAAGAAGCAATGATATTTTAATAAGGAAATTAGAGTTACAGGTAAACATCTCCAGAAATCACTCAAAGGCAAAAAACACACAAAGGAGAAAAAAAAAATCAGCAATTAAATTAGATTTGCTATAAAAGGTAGGAGTGGCAAAATGAGACTAAGTAGTATTCCATATAGCAATCAACAGAACTAGCCAGGTCAGGGTACTGGGTGCCAGTCGCCAGCGTAAACAGGAAAACAAGTATGAAACCTTAAAAAAAAAAAGCCCATTGTGGAATGACAGTAACAAGAGACTACCAAATAATTGAGCTCACTCTGCTGCTTCACTGAAGGAAGGAGAACCAAATGCATTACTCAGTGTCCGTTCTGTCTTTCAGAAGTCAGGATTTTGCAGACCTTAGTATGTATCAGTCATCAAAGCACATACACACACATGCTAACTCACATACAGCTCCTGCATACAAATGTCACAGCCCATAACCAGACGAGCTTTTTTTCTCCACTTTTTTCATGGCCGTCGACCAATGGAGAATAAACGGTGGTGAGGCAGAAGAAGTTCAGCTGTGTTTGAGTTAACCTCCTGAAGCTTGAAAAAGTATCAGGAAACTTACTGATGCTGGCCACGGCAGTGCTGATTTGTACAAAGTGGATTTGGAAAGAAGGGTCCAGAACTGCGAAGCCAGGCCGGTGAAATTTATACCAGGCATATTATCCCAGCCACATTTTCCTCTGCTTTTTTTTCACAAGAACTCTCACTTGTTGGATCTTATAAAAAAAAAAAAATAGCGCCACTTACTTATAAGAAAGCAGCACTCCTTCTGCATTGGTCTACAGTCTTTGTGCACAGCCCAGGCAGGACTGTGTATCTGCGTGCACCAAAAATCTTACGTGTTTGATCTCTCAACTGAAAGATACTGAGCTGGTCAGCCTTGTCCAAGCAGAAATGCTTCTGGGTATGTGTAAGAGGACTGAAGAGTCTGGAGGACTGAGAAGCATATGAGTTTAGGTGTGCGCATTATGAGACAGCAGCTATGGAGAGGTTCTTAGGATTGTAGACTGGGATTTGAAGGCTAAATGTTGCCTTAAACCCTCTTTCAGAGATAGATACACTTTTTTTTTAAATGCCCATAATTAAACTTGAAGGTTTTTTATTTTCCACCCAAAAAAGCAGAGATACCAGTGTTTCTGGCATCACTCAGACACCGTGAATGAAAACATTAAGGACTGCAAGATGATCCCGACACAGCTGCAATCTGGCCTATGCCGGTACTGAAGATGAACCGATTCCCACCAGAGCAGCTCCAGCCTTCCAAGCCTCCGAAGACTTTGACACTCACTTTATGTGTGATAATATATAAGCAATTCTGTGCGGAATAAACTTGATGATCACTCTGAACAGATGTTTAACACTTTACAAAATATTTGAAAAAGGCCTCAAAAGTGGCCTTTCTGACAAAATAATTCCAAAACAATTATTTAGATATTCAAATACATATGAAATAATACATATTTTTTTCTAGATTGTCTCAGGACAGATTAATTGCCCTTGCATGTGGAAGACTGACACTAAGAAGCATAATGCAATGGTTCTGTAAACTACAGGAGAGAGACTGGCAGCCTGGGCCTTAAGCAGAAACAAGTAATAAACCAGCTACGATTCCTGAATCTACTGGACGTTTAAAAGGCAGACAACAGAAATGAACACAGAAACCCAATATTTAGCTGACTCTAATAACACATCTATTCATATTTCTGATATGTACAATAGAAAGATATTAAATATTAACAGAGAAAATAATATCCTTGCTTTTTGATCAAGTAGCAGTAAAAAAAATCTTTATTTGGCATAGATGGAGAGATTAACTTTTTCTTTCCTCTATCTAGGCTACCTCTTCCATCTAGGTTTCTAATTACTTCTGTCTGTAGTTTTTTAGCACTCTGTAGTACTTCTGTAGTCCCATGTCCTTTCAGCTTTCCAGTATTGATTTCCATAGGCAAATATATCTTCTTTGAGGTGCTCATTTTCATAAACACAGTTATTATTGCCTTGTTCTTATGGAATACTGCCCTCAAAGAGATTTTTCATAGTTTTTGTTATTTCTCTCATAATAATTTATAAAACTACAACAGAATATTAGTAATAGAATCTAATTACTACTTATGCAACTACCAGTTTGATTTTTTAAACTCTCTTTAAATGTAATTGCAAAACTAAATTATATTCATTAGTTTGTTGTGAGCGACCTGGCGACAGCCTCAGAAATACTTTCAAATTGCTGGACATAAAGCCATGCATATGCCAGCTTGCATGCTGCTGAATGCATAGGGCACAGGTATGGGAATATAAGCAGCGCTATTATTCTGTGCACAGAAACTGCTCCCAGAGCCTCATTTGCGGTAACTGTGAGGTTCTTGTTGCACTCCCATTGCTGATGCTGGGTCCAGCATTGCTGTCTTCTACTTTCTGTAAGTCAAACTGCAGCAGTTAGCTATCAATTTCTACCTGTGTGTGATAGTACAAGGGAACACAGCATTATACTTGGGCAAATTCAAAGGCCTGTATACTCATAACTTACTGAGAATGTAGCCCTGACTGACTGGGATTAGATGGTCAGTGCCAACACAACGACTGGATACCCCACCGCATCCCTTGATCTTTGGTCTAGGGTAATGCATCAGTTCTGCCAGTTTACTTAATAGGAGGCACATGAAAAAATGTGATTGTTAATTTTCCGCATGTTTTTCACTCCTAACACTTCCACTGACAACATGGATCTTTGCAGTTAGCAAATGGCAATTAAACAATCGTTTCTGTGAGGTATAAAAAGACACATCCCTGCTAGGACACTATACACACAGTATAAAAGGTCCAAATCTGTCAGCTGAAAGAAAAGGTGCACTAATTTTGTACTGTATAACAAACGAACAGCCTAACAGTCTGATTTTCCCTATTAATGTGCCATTATTCAATGATAAACTCAACTGAGACAGTTCAATAAAAGCATTAAATAGCATTAACTATATACAATATAATTGTATATTAAGGGTTATTTATTTATTCACTTTGAAGAAATACTCTGCCCTAAAATCAGTGTTATTTCCTGATGCTATAAGAAATTGCTGCTAAATATGTTTTCCATTTGCATATTTGTCTGGTGTAATAGATGTGTGCAAGCTTTTTATTTGTCACCGTATTGACTAATATACTCAGTACTAAGTAAGCTGCTTGGTATCTCAGATTAAGCTTTTTATAAAAGACAGGGAAAGCATCTAGCAGAAACCAGGTGATAAGTGGAGTGTTTGAAATGAAGCAGTGAATGCTGTCAGCAAACTGTTGTGTGTTTGATAAAGAGGCTGTACTGGAAATATGATTTGAAAACTCATAAAAACCTATAACTGCTCATGAAACTCCTCAGCAGATTTCTCTCAGTGACACAAATTAAACACAGTGGGAGGAAAATATTAAACTTAAGGCATAACTGGACCGTTCCAGTGTGTTCAGGAAAACACGAATCTCAACCCAGACCCTCAGGTAAACCCTCTGTATAGCAAGCGGTGTAATCATTGCGTATTTCACAGCTCTGAAGTAGTCAAAATTGCCTTGGGGGCTTTCTCAAAAATGCTAAGCCTGCTTCAAAGTATTTTTAAGATACAATGAAAGACTCAAGGTAATCGATTCACAGTCTCCATCCTTGGAGATATTCAAAAGCCGTCTGGACATTGTCCTGGGCAGACTGCTGGTGGTGACTCAGCTTGAGCAGGGGGCTGGACCAGTTGCCCTCAAGATCTCCCTTCCAACCTCAACCCTTCTGTGATTCCGTGAATAATTTTTATGAGGAACTTAAAAGTTCAAGCTGAACTGAGGCACTTTTATCAGCTCTACAAAACAGTCTATTTTTTCAGACTCAGAGAGGCAAGCACAAAGGGAATTAAACAGTCATCGCACTGAAGACATAGTAGCTATTTCATTAAGGCCCTAAATTCTATTTAAACTGTCATGTAAAACCATCTAATTCTGACTTTCAAGTCTCAACTAACTTAATACATGCTGCTAAGTAAGTTGTGGCATTGAATGTCCTTTCCACTAACAGTTGTACCTTGTCTAGTTTCCATGGGTATAGTGTCAGTTTCCAGTCTGCTTTTTGTCCCACCTGCTAAAGGCCTACCAAGCTCTGAAATCTTTTCCCAGAAAGTAAATGTAGACCACAGTCTGAAACACAGCTGGCACATCCATTACTACAGGGGAATGATTTCACCGTAGTTGAAATCATTAGTTGTTTCTGGTCTCCAGCAATGTAGAACAAGATAGCCATTGCTATAAAGCATGAAACACAAATAAAAATGTTATGTTTTCTGTTGTCTCAATTCTGCTCAGGATCATGGCTTGTGTACCAACTGGACTTTTTAAAACTTATGTCATTAACTTTGAATCTTAGACCACTTGGAAATGCTCTCTGATTTTGTGGTATCACAATAAAATAAAATATGATGATCCCATCTTCAGAAATTTAACAGATGGTTTTATATGCCAAAACAAAAATCAGAAATATTTCAGTATCATGCAGAGACTGAAATTTTTCCAGACTCTGAGAACTAAAAGTCAATAGTTCAGAGATGCCCTGATTTCCAGGGGAAGAAAAAATTATTCTGGGACGGAAGAGTAGGTTTGAGCAGAAACCGAGATATCTGGCAAAGCTAGATGCCAAAGGATTAAAAAAAAAAAAAAGGGCTGTTCATTTCTCCTGTTTCCTAAATGCCAACTTTCCTCATAGCTGTACACCATACACTGTGTTAGCACTTTGCCTCCGCAAGTCACCCCCTCCCATTACCGCGCTTTGAACAGCACACTCATCCTAAGCAGCACAGTCTCTCGCGTGGGCTACTTGTGTGTGGTACACGGTGACTGAGAGGACATGGGACTTTGTAGGCATCATCAGAAACAGTACCTTTAATTATGACCAACCCTGGATATGGTAAACAGCTAGCTCAGAAGCTTCTAGTGATTATTATAGTTGTGTTATGCTCTGTCAGACCCAGATGTATAAATATTATCCACTGCCTTATTGTCAGTCTTCTAGTTTAGCTGCTTTGCTCGTCCCTCCTGCTGTTTTATCCTTGTTGTTTTTTTTTAACTGAGAGACAAGGCGACAAGATGAAGATTAAAGAAAATAAAATCCCAAGGCTTATCGCAGTACAGATATTCCTATTACAGACTATAAACACCAACTCTGCTTCACATAGCTGTTAGAAGTCAAGGTTCACATCACAGAGTGGAGCATATCACACTGTATCACACCCCACAAACCTTAATCTACAAGCCTTGCAGATTAACTGTGAAGTTGATCGCTTCAGTGAAGCTGTCAGTCTTTATTTTTACTTTATCACTAAGTCGTCTGTGTTTTAGTTGCACAGATTAGCTTTCAAGCCCCTTCACCTGGAGACTTTTTAATCAATTCTTCATATAAATTTTTGATACTTAGGGAAATTTTAACGTTATAAATAACTTGTGGTACTTGGTGCAATATCTCAGTTTATCTGAGAGCTTTCAAGGTTGAAGATAAAGAATGCATCAATATAACATATTTGTAACAGTGAACTGGCAATTTCATTAAAATGCAAAGAATAAAGTTAGAAGAGAAACATATTTGTACAAACAATAATAGCTTATTAAGTGGCACTAGCCTTACATTTTTTGGGAGAAGCCACTGTAATTGCCAGCTTCTAAAATCACCATGGTTCGCTATTTTCATTTATCTTGACAGAAACTATAATTCATTTAACAAAAGGTTATCAGCATTTTTGAATCAATAAATTAAAAAGAATCAGTAAAACCCTCAAGAAAGCATCTAGGACAGGGTCCCTATTTTATACAGAGGAAAAATATGATTGGTAGAATTGAGGAAGGTGTATTTTTTAATCTATACTATTACATATGTACAAGCTAAAACCTAACACCTGAATCTGTTTCACATCAGACAGCTTTCTGGTCCTCTTTCAGATCCTCTTTCAGCTATTCATTCTGATTTCAGGATTGAAATTCTGCCTTCTTTAAGGTAATATTGACACTTCCTTTAATACCTCTTGAGTCAGAAATTGCACCTGAGTTGTATGAACACAGGCAAAATAAAGACTGTGAAGGAGCAGCAATTGCAGATTTTACTGAGTTAAACCTACTAAAGACATTGAGTAATAATGTCTTACATGACAGTATGTAAGACATTAAGAATTAATGGCTAAAGCAAATTCAGAGAAGGAGCTCATGATGAGTCTTCAATAAAATGGATAAAATACAAAATATTAGCAAATATTTCGGACTTGGAAGGAAGGAAAAAGATTTATCTTTCTTTTTGTCAGGCTGCCAGCTCCCTAATACCCCAAAGTAAATGGTTTCAAGGTTTCTTATATTACTTTCCAAGCATTTTTAAGAGCCAGCTATCAGTAAGGAGTGTGAAACATTACTCTTAATTTTAAATCTATTTCCATTTGTAGTAGGTTTTTTCCAGGTGGTCAGTGTATATTTAAAATTATGCTTCTTTTCACATGAGAGGAAACACTCTGATAATGAAAAAATACTTCTACAAGGGTGTCATGGTTTAATCCCAGCCAGCAACGCAGCACCGTGCAGCTGCTCACTCACTTCCCCCCTACCCAGTGGGGTGGGGGAGAGAATGAGAAAAAAAAAATAAAACTTGTGGGTTGAGCTAGGAACAGTTTAATAGAACAGAAAGGAAGAAAATAATAATGACACTAATAACAACAAGAAATTGACAATAATAATAAAAGGATTGGAATACACAAAACAAGTGATGCACAATGCAATTGCTCACCACTCACTGACCGATGCCCGAGCAGCGCTCCTCCCCCGGCCAACTCCCCCCAGTTTATATACTGGGCATGACGTCCCATGGTATGGAATCCCCCTTTGGCCAGTCTGGGTCAGCTGTCCTGGCTGTGTCCCCTCCCACCTTCCCTGTGCCCCTCCAGCCTTCTTGCTGCCTGGGCACGAGAAGCTGAAGAGTCCTTGACTGAGTCTAAACGTGACTTAGCAACAACTGAAAACATCAGTGCATTACCAACATTCTCCTCATACTAAACCCAAAACACAGCGCTGTACCAGCTCCTAGGAAGAAAATCAACTCTATCCCAGCCAAAACCAGGACAAAGGGAAAGGGGTGAGCAGGAGAGATGTCTTCCACCTACCCTAGCACTTCTGAAGACGTTAGCTAGGTCTCCTTTCCCAACTCTGGTGGAACTCGGCCGATTCTCCAAGTGATGCTTTTCCATTCAGGTGGAGTCCAATGATGTTTCTCAACACCACTGAGTTACTTCCATCACTTCTTTTCATCTTGCACATTGTGGTTCAGGTTAATTTGCATAAACCATTTCCATTTTCAGGACACATTTATAAAGTCATTTACATAGCTAACAACTGCATTTCAGTGAAAGATTCATAGTCTGGCTTCTGGTCTCCTGATAATTGAGGTTATAGAAAGGCATTACTGATGTAAAAATAATAATGATATCCTGCAACTCAGTACAAAACTACTAATAATTCACCTCTGGAAAGAAAACAATCTTTTCATATTCTCTTCTTAAACATAATTTAAAATCCTCAGTAGTATTCCGTGAAATAAAATCTGAACCGTCAGTGTGTTACAGTCTCCCAGTAAGAGTTTAAATTGTTTTGCTGATGGTTCACAGTATATGTAAACAATTTTATTTGACTTTAAGTTTATATTGTCCAGAGTTTTAGGAAAAATAAGCTCTTAAAAGACTGAAGATGAACAGTTGGACTATTTTTAAAATCTTGGCTAGAATTTATTGCTATCAAAGTTGACATGGGGTATTCCTGAAAACCAGTTTTATATTAAACAGTTCACTGAAGAACCTCAAAGTTAAGCTGTAACAACTCATCTAATTAACCTCTTAGCTAATAGGTGGCAAAAGCAAACCACAAAGGATCATATTCTCATTTGCAGGTGCTTAAGATATTCACATTTCTTATGCCGTGTGTGAGCGTCCAGCAAGGATTCAATGTCTCTTGAGAATTCTGCCAGGAAGGGCGGTTGAATATCTCAGCTCCCTTAGGGCATCTCCTATGCAACATAACGTCCTTGCTTTTGTAATTGTACTAACCACACACAAGGCTTTAAGTTCTTTCTGCCTCCTTATGTATTTTCCTCTAGCCTAAGGAGGTCTCTCTCCCTTTTTTCCCCTCACTTCCCCAGCAGAGGCGTCTTGCCCAGCTATCGGAAGGATATCTATTTCCCGGTCAGGTTGCCTTCAGTTCCCTGAATCCGTTTAACACAAGCACTAGCTAACTGCTATCGAATCTGAGAAAGGTTATGGCCTTAAAGATGTTCAGTTCCCACAAGTATCCTGAAAATACCTGACTAGTAAAAAAGAAAAACAAAAACCCTAATAACACACCAGTGGAGGGAAAGGTGTTAGGTTTTTTAGGCAACAGAGAAAAAACAGAGGAGGAAGATCTCATTACCTTCATTGCTCACGGCAAAGCTTGGAGCTGACTACACCCCAGGCAGCTCTCAAGGTCCCTCCCTTGCCCCTTCCTCCCCTCTCTGCTCCTGGTTTCTGCCGTCTGATTTGGCCAACAGAGGGGACCGTGGGTGCGCCCATCTCAGGCACCGCGCTTTCCCCTGGGCGCCTGGGGAGCAGCCGGCGTGGGTTGCCCAGGCTGGTGCTGGAGAAGTTCAGCCTGAGACAGGAGTGACACCTGCTTCTCCTCTGCCTTCAGTTCTCCACCCGTAGAAAGCCCTGCACCCGCTGGCATGTCGGGCTGCAGGGTTCCCCCTGAATGTCACCGGCTGCCTCATTCCCCACTGGAAGTCCAGCCACTCAGGGCCGTAAGGGAGAGATGAATGTCACCTTTCTGACAATCACAGTGTTTGGGGTGCAGGGAAGGTCAGGAGAAAGCTTTGACGCAATCAGTTGGTAGAATACAATACAGCACATCTGTATTTAACCCAAACTGTCTTTAGCTACATTTTTAAAAGTTCTTCTTATAAATCTGGTAAAGGGTTATAGGTATGTGACGGGTTGACCCTGGCTGGATGCCAGGTACCCACCAAAGCCGCTCTCTCACTCCCCCTCCTTGATTAAACA
>JAVKLA010000073.1:18408109-18451450 GCA_034782735.1 Sagittarius serpentarius
GGGGGAATCTCTGCTCCGGCGCCTGGAGCACCTCCTGCCCCTCCTTCTGCACTGGCCTGGGGGGCTGCGGGGCTGTTTCTCTCACACGTTCTCACCCCTCTCTCTGGCTGCAGTTGCTGTTGCACGGCAGTTTTTTCCCCCTTTCGTAAATCTGTTATCCCAGAGGCGCTACCACTGTCGCTGATGGGCTCAGCCTTGGCCAGTGGCGGGTCCATCTTGGAGCCGGCTGGCACTGGTGCTATCAGACACAGAGGAAGCTTCCAGTAGCTTCTCACAGAAGCCACCCCTGTAGCCCCCGTGCTACCAAAACCTTGCCATGCCAACCCATTACAGATACAAGCAAGAATTATTGTTGGCCAGAATGCACAATGATTCATTTATATAACTGATTCTTCTTTTAATTAGATTTTTAAGCTAGAGTTGTTCTTTTTTACTGATCTTGAGGACAGCTGTGGTGTTACTAATGGCTTACTGTCCCCGCAGAAACTAGAAACTTTTGAGTTTAGGTCAGTAAACCATCTTGGTTTCATTTAAGAAGATGGACTACATCTTTTTGGCATTATCACTGTGGCTCATCAATTTCTGCTGTATCTGCAGATAAATCTGTAATGTGAAAACAGCTTTTAGAAATAGCATGCTAATATCCTCTGAAAGAGAAGTTTGTTTGTTCTAATGATTCTGATTCTTTCCAGAGATTGAGGACTTCTTTCAAGCAAGTGTAACTGAAAAACAGCTCTGTCGTTAAAATTGTGTGGGTGTTTTTTTCTTAACAACTTAACATTTTATAAAATTCATTCTTAATAGGTGTTGTTTCTATATATGTAGTATAAGCCAATGAATTCTTAGGCCTAAAGTCATTCAAAGCCCTGTTGCTAATACTGCTGCTTAAAAGTTATTTGTTTAGCCTCAAATAGAAACTAAAACCTTAGGTGTAGAAAAATAATTTGGAATAAGTTAAGGGGGTAAAAAACAGCTTTGACCTTTGTTACAGAATTTAATTTCTGGTCTCCTCTGGTATGTTACATTTCAAAATCAGTGTGTCGACAGTGCCGTGGATAGTGCCCTATGGAGAAGCACATGTGCTCTTTCTGCCTCTGCATCTTTTAGTGCAACATAGTAATCTTGGAATATGGAATAGTTTTCGGGTAATCTTCCTAGAAGCCTCATGTAAAATCAGTTTCACTCTTGACTTGATTATAGATTGCAGTGAAATGCAGCAGTAAGAAATAACGAGATTTAGGTTGTGTCACAAAAAACATACGGGTTTTGGCTAATCCGAAGCACGGGGCCTGGAGCACGTTTCCCTCCCTTCTAGGAGTTGAGCTGGTTGTTCAAGGCCAGTGTGCTGATAAGAACTGTTACGAAGGAAGAGCTGCTAAGAAGCCTCAGTGTGGGTTCTCCTGTTTCACTTGGGAGCTGCTTTTAAGCCAAGGCTCTCCTAAGGGTAATTGACAGAATACTGTGCATGTTACTTTGGTTTTTTGAAAATACCAAGTACTGTTCTCACATTTTACCTGGGGAAATGCTAGTCATGTCGTGTATTACACTGGTTTCTCTATGTATATAAACTATATGTAACTGATTACTTTTGTGGTTTTTTTTAATAGCTTTCCATTGAAATTGGAACAGAAGTTAAAAACCAAAATAAAATGTTATCAGAAATGGTAAGTATTTAGTCACTAACTTTCTTTAAATGTGGGGCAGGATTAAGAAGTTAATGTAAAGCATTCCTTCTTTTAGTATGAACATTTGTATTGGAACGTTGACAACTTATTGTTGACTGTGTGACTAATTCAGCAGCAGTATTTCTGTTCAAAAAGATAAGATGTGCAAGTGCATTACTTCCAAGGCACAACCAAAGTATAAAGGCTTCAGATATGACTTTGTTTTCAATTAGCAATTGTATAGTATTATTAAAAAGGCAGTTCTATATTTAATTGTATTTTAAAATAGAAGAAGGAATAAGGAAGTCAGAAATGCCTTTTTTGCTTATGTTTTGCTTTGGCTTGGGGAAAAAGTATCTCTGCATAAATGGGTGAAAGTTTTTCCTGGCTAATTTTCAGAAACTGCCTCTGAAATAATTTTAGTTTTGCAAAATTTGAAAAAAACCAGGAAACACTACACTTAGCTAGGTTTAGGAGTAATCGTTTTTTTTCAGAGTAACATTTTTTGTTGTTTTGTTTGCTTGTTTGTTTTTTTTAAATGTAGGATAATGATTTTGACTCTACGGGTGGACTTTTAGGTGCAACTATGGGCAGACTGAGAACACTCTCCAGAGGTAGCCAGACAAAGCTATTATGCTACATGATGCTCTTTGCATTGTTTGTTTTTTTTGTAATATACTGGATTATTAAACTGAGGTGATGCATGTTACCTTCGGTTTAAATTGTGTAATTTCAACTATAAAGCAGTCTTAATGAAGACACTGATCTAAAGTGGCATATTCTGTTGATAAAACACAGTGAAATTGTTGTAAATTGCATTAACTGTTAATGCGATGTTATAGTTTTCTTAATGTATCAGAATTTTTGCCATCATCCCCTGTTTTGGGGGGATTATTTGTAAATATGCAGAAACTGCTAGCATAGTATGTTGCTTTTTTAGGGGAAAGCAGTTTTTAGAATTGCTTTAAAAAAATACAGAAAACAATGGTTTTTCAGATATGAAGTAACTGCAGAATTACAAGGCTTTCTGTTTCATTCTGCTTTTCATTCTGGGCCATGCTCTAAATTAGAGCTCCAGTTTCAGGCATATAGTAATTTCTAGGTAGGAAAAGCATGAAGAATACTTGGATCTTCCTAAATTGGTTATCTGTGGATTTATAAAAGGCTGGCCTGAAGCTAACAAACGTAATAGTGGTACCTCCAAAAATTATTTTTGTGGATAGGTCTTATACTGTATGTGTTTAAGTAACTTAAACTGTGTGTTTTGGGGAGAGGTTACTTAAAACTGGATTTTTTTAATTATTATTAAAATGTGACAAATCATGCTTACATGTCTACTCTTTTAAGTAAATGCCTTTGATCATTGGGATCAACCAATATGGACACAATACAAATGTTTTCTTTATATTTAAAGTATCTAAAACTTAATGATTCCATTGAATCACTGGAACTTTTAGTATGTTTACTTTTCAGTCTGTGGTGATCCCTTAATCTACACTGCATGATGTCTGAAATATGAGGTCACATATTTTGAATTTTATATTAAAGTAGATCATGATGTACCTGTTGGAGGTGCTATCATATTAAGGTTTTTTATTTTGAAGACTTAGCTTTGGGTCACCAGATTAGTTTCTAATAGTTGAATCTATTACATTGTTGAGTTTAGCATTCAAAAAATTGTTTCCTAGATAATGAAATTGTATCTACACTTTTTGTTCTAGAAATATTGTGTAATGTGTTGCCATTAATAATGAATTATGAACTGACAAAGTGTCCTGTAGTATTCTAGCTAGTGTTGTTTGTATACATTCTTTTCTACTGTAGAATACCAGTGTATTTTGGGGAAACAGTGCTGCATTTAAGGGGCTATACTTGAGTGTGGGAGAAGTATTAAAATAAGAAATGGAGGTGTGTGCTGCATTTCTTTCATGTTAGATTTCATATATAATGGAAGTATGACATGTAAATGACTTATCTAATCCAGAACACAGAATGTGTAAAAGTAATTAAAGCTCAAATATTTCTAGCCTGTTTAATCTTTGCCTGTTAAAAGGTCGACAGTACTTCTGCAAATAACATCTAAGTACTAACACCATGATAATGCATCATCTTTATATGAGAATTGGTAGGCTTGTTAAACAAGTATAGCATTCCCAAAGCTAGTCAGTAGGATATAGTTTGCTGTCCAAAATTGATGCACTTGTATAATTTTAATGAGACAATGGAGTGCAAGGTACCTAACAAGTGAGATGATAATTACTGATATTATCTGTTTGACAACCACATTCCCCTGGTAGTTGATCATTTTCTAGAAGCACATTTCTGGCTCTTAAACATGGTGTCTGAACAATTTCTAGAGATTTTTTTTTTTTGCAATCAATCTGCCCTACCAATAAATGGAAAATGTTTTTAACTACCTAATACAAAGTAGAAAAATGGGTGGATGCAGCTAGTTATATGGCCAATACAATTCCTGTCTTTGTTCTGAAGAATATGCTCGGGTGTCCCTTAAGTCCTTACAGAGCACATATTGGTAAAAACCTTACCAGTCCTTTAGATCATGTGTAAAACCAACAGGATTTTTGTTTTAAATGTCAAACCAGATTAAAAAGTAATTCATGCAGAATAGGCACTAGGTCTTCCTTTCTCCCCACCCCCCCCATTCTTCAGTGGTGCAGAGGAGTGAGGGGAAATGAACTGGTGGGAGAGAAAATCTTAAGCCTATGTCTTCCTTTCTCTGTTCTGTCACTTAAGGGGGGTTGTCCATTTTGTTGTTGTTGTTGTCTAGATAGGGTGGGAAATGCAAAGAAAGCTTAATTACAAGGAACATATGAAACCTTCAAACAACTTTCTACATCTATATGTTTCTTAGGAAACACACTTTTTAAATTAAGCACTGAAACAGAGCTCCATTAGGCTCTTTTAGCATGAACATGTCTGAAATGTAACTGATAGTTACATAATCAAAACTGACATTTCTGTATGGTTTCATGTTGTTTTACAGGATGTAGCACATTTCCCTTTCTTCAATTCCAGTAAAAAGTCAATTTTCAGTTTAAAATCTGAACTGGAATCCTGCAAGTTTGCTTACAGTGGTTAAGGTGACTTTATGTAAAGGTGAAACTGCTTGGAAAATATTTCATTTAGGGAAGGGGAATGGCAATTGGTGGGAACCACGTTTTGCAGCCTTAGAATCTTCCTCAGCATCTGCACTTGCTTTACTGGTCATTTTCTGTTAGAAAAGTATTACTCTGACAGGACTTAAAAGTCACATAGTTAGCAAGATGTCAGGATGCTATAGTATGACCTTGCAGAATAAAATACACTATACAGTGGATATGATGGAAAAATACTAGTAGCATTAATTGTACTTTGTAACAAAGTTGCAGTTAATAGCAGCTACATAATAATACTGCAATTATGATTATTGTTTTTGAAATCTTTTGTACGTAATTTTTACACAATATTTATATATTGCATTTCTCAGTTTAATGTAACTTAGACTCTATCTGGAACCATACAGATCACTTCCAAGTAGAAGCAAATACCATCTTTTAACTAACAAACTGTTAACCTTGCAGTATCATGGAGATTCCTTAGAAAATGCTTAATCAACACACCCATTTGATTACAAGGACAATTCCACTTAAGCTTTTCTTTTTTTTTTTTTTTTTTTTTTTTGCAGTAGTACAGGCTGTCTCTTCTGGCTTAAATGTCTGGTTTAGGAAGAGTTAAAGTAATGGTGCACAATTTTCATATTAACATGTTTATTTTTAGTATTTTTCTTTAATAATTACACATAAAACATAATGCCTTACTGCTGAAGTTCAGGCCTCCAAAAGCTGCAGATACAATTAAACAGTTGTTTGTAGAATTCCACAAATAAAAGTCAACCCCCACTCCCATTGCCAAACTTCCACGACAGATTGTAGTACAAGTCAACGTGAACTTGGCAAAGATGACAGAGCTCATTTTGATGATTACTTGCTAAAAGTGAAAGAGGGAAGGTACTTGTAACTGAGAACAAAATCACTGTTCCAGTATTTGAATATGGCAGGGAATAATTTGTGCCTTAATTATTGATCTTGAAAGCAAAGCAAAGCTACACTGAAATTAGATTAAGCTACTACTGAAATCATGCTGTATCCATATGGAAGTTCTGTGTCTTGGTGGCTTAGATGCTCTAAAATGTAGATATACGTTGATTAAAGAAGACATTTCTTGTGGGTACTTAGTGTGGATCACTAGACTCCCCAAAGCAGTAACCCACTGAGAAGATAAGGGAGAAAAATCTTGCAGGAGGCCACATGCTTTTAGGCTGCTTTGTATAAACAGAAATTTGACGCTGGAGAACACATAGAATGATAACAGTTAAAGACCTTGATGAGCGTTTCAATGGCAAAATTGCTGTTATGTTTTCTACTTATTTTACCCTTGAAACATGTACTGGCTGTTACTTTCAGTGTGCAGTACAAGCCACACTCTTGCTTTCTTAATTTTCAAGGAAGAGTGGAAACACGTCTCTTGTTTGGAAGTGTTTCCATGTATTTGCATATGATGGAAAGCAAGCATGGTTTCATCTGTACCGCCTCCTATTGACATTAGTCTCAAGTCTCTGTAGAAATATGAAGAACAGATTTAGACATTTGCATGCTGTACTGATGGAACAAGTACAGGACTGTACATACCCATTTATTCTATGCATTTACTATGGAGCTGCTTTTATTATATTGAAACCCCTTGTTTACAGAAGTAAATACATGGTGTGGGCAAATGTGTTGTCAGCACCATAAATACCCTTTTGTGTACAGGGATGTTGCTAATTCAAAAGGCTTAAGATATAACTTGGCATGTCCAATTTTCAGATTCTTTCAAAAAGAACCTTAACTTGGTGTAACACTGTATTTTCATTTTGAAATAAGTTAAAACCTCTCCTAGCATACAACTGCCCCTGCTTAAGGCCAGCGAGAGCTCCTGCAGCTGAACTCCATACAGACTTCTGTTCAGGTCTTACCACTTTGGACTGGATATAAAGCATCGCAGGCTCTTCCCAAGGTTTTCTGCTGGGCTGCGTGCTCAAATTACCTACATGTTACATACTAATGCCAGTTGTCTGCAGAACACCTCATCCACTACCTCCTCCTGGTGAGATGGTCCACAATACTTCCCGCAACATCCTCACTGTTCCTTTGCCAAAGCTGTAGGTGCCTAAGCCTGCAGTTGAATTTTAGGAAGGGACGGAGCTTTCGGGGGGCCAGCAGCAAAAACTGTTGCAGCACTTAACTCTGCCTGTGTGGTAAAAAGAGTATTAGTCAATCAGTACATGAGGTATTGGAGAATTGTATGTAGAAGGTACAATTTTCATTCAGGTTTTTTAACCAACAATGATCCTGGTCTCCCTCATGGCTATGTGAGATCTGGCATAATCTGTATTAGTATTATATAGTATTACAGTATAACATAATAGATAAAGCTACTCTGCTTTAGAGGTGAATGTCTGCTCTAAGCTTATTTAACTTTTGATTTGATGATTCTAATCACAGTCATTTAAAAACTTCCATTAATATCAGCGTCATTGCTAACAGTATTGCTTAAGTTCCCTGTGCTAGCCAGATTGCAAACTACTGCACCCTTAAGCAATTTTCTTCAGAAATTTATTTTCTCCTTTGGGGAGAAGAAAAAAACCCCAAAACACTGAAACAGTTCTGCTAAACTACTTCTACTTAATTCAGTAAGCTGAAGATTCTCCGCCTTCCTATGGGCTTTGTTGAAGGCAGCAGAGCTGCAACAATGGTAGGTTACTTGTTTTGTTCTACATGCTGCAGTGCTGCCTGCTTTTTCAAGCTGTAGAAAGCCCCTGCCAATGCTTAGCATCTGGCATCTTCACAGCACTGTAGCAACAGTAAGTAATTAATCCTCAGAACTCCTCTGTGATGCCAATAAAAATCCTCCCATTTGCAGCAGGAATCCTGGACATGTGGCTTGTTTATATGAAGTTATAAATAGGCAGTGGTTTGGTGGTGTGTGACAGACATGTCAGGTTATCACATACAAATACATATTTTAAAAAACCAAAACACCTTTCACATTATGTTTTTCTGTATGTGTGTGTATATATGTGTGTGTGTGTTTACAAAATTACTGGTGATTATAATTTTGTCACTATGGGCAAGATAAGGAATATTTCCTACAGAATCTACCCGCAGGCGACTAATGCCGATCTCTTCCCCTGGGGAGACAGGACAGAAGGTTTCACCTAGGTTAAGAGGACTGACATGACAAAGGACTCGAATTATGTTAATCTAGCAGTCCTCTTCTGGGAACGAGACTTGCTTTCAGCGTAAGAAAACAAAACCACGGGACTAACTATCCTGCCAGGAGCTCTGTGAGGAAGCAGGGCAAGATGACATAGTAAAGTAAGCTTGTGTATCACCTATTTATTTTAAGTTTATGGTTTGATAGTTTATATTATATCAATAATGCATTATTAATACAGCATATAAATAGTTTAATATATCTAAATATTAGAATGTTACTGCTTTAGGTAGGGTACCTCTGGAATGCTGCTGATTTGGCACAGCAACACTTTGCTTTCTGCTTTCTCCATCACCTTGTCGCTGCCCCTGTGACAGAGCAGCACATCCTGCACTACCTGCAGCCCTGCTGAGGTGAGCACCAACCTGTCATGGTTTCACCCTGACCGAGGACAGTGAGGAACCAGCCTGCAACGCACCATACAGTTACGTAAAGGTGTCGTTTTAAGGGACCAAACTCTAGCTGCTTGTTGAATGCTGTTTCCCTTAGAGAGTGGAAGTTTGCCTGAGGAAAGAGAGAAATCCTGACCTTTGTGTTCTGCTGCCCCCCAAAACACTCCCTGCAAAGAGTTTCCTCCCATTCAGGAAATCCCATGCACCTGAAACATCCACTGTAGATGATAAGACTTATTTTACTCAACCAGATCAACAGATGTAAATGTTCAAAAGCAATCCACTTTTTTATGGATTAAAAAAAATGTAAATAATTTCTTCAATGCTGAGTTGAAAAACTGCACTTACATGGGAGGGTGAGGAGCCCTTCCCACCCACCAAACTCAATCCAGGTTATAAATAATTTCTTGTTAGGCAGCAAAAGGAACAAAAAGGACCCTCCATGTTGTCAAATCAAGTTTCCCGTCTCCATAGGTACCATGTCATATAACCTCCTTCAGACAGAAATGTATCAAGCACTTCTTTAAGGAGAAAAACAAGCTCGCTTTAATCTTAGACTATCCTTATTTGAAGGCTGTCACATAACAAAGTTGTTCTAATGATTAGGAACCCTCTAATTTACAGCCTGCATGCGTTCCTGAGTAGTATAATCCAGTACAGTCCTTCAGTTCAACGTTCCTCTTTTGGCTGGTGTTGACCCCTCTGCATCCAGAGCGCCATTCAGCCCTTGTTTTGCACAAGCCAAGCCGTGTCCATCACCCTGTCTGTAAACCTTTTGGTCCCAGTTATCCTGACAATCAAGGCTAGTCCTTGCCGCAGTCTGAGCTCTCCCTTGTGTGCGATTTCACTAGCCATGAAGTAGGGGCTGGTACCTATCTCACAGCGCAAGGAACGCTTCTGACCTTGTAACGTGCCATACAGGTGCTAAGGCTGCAGCTGATGGCACGCTAAATCTGTCTAGTCTCAGGCTGATGCAACGTGATGGTGTTTGCAGTTGTGCATCCCACTACCATTTACTACCTGCAGCCGAAAAGCCGTGCCTGCTCAGGGAGCCACTCTACGCTACGTTTTCTTCTTGAAAGCCACATGGCCTTGGGATCCAGGCAGCCCGTTCTGTTCACAAATACCCTGAGAGGAGCCAGTTGCACTATATCTTCAATGCAGAGGTCTTCACATAACTTTAAAGTCCTGAGAAAATAAACTAAATCATTCTCTTTCCCTTTCCTGGCAGTGATCAGTGCTGGTCAGACATGGGGAAGAAAGCAAGTTTTGGTGACTCTGGTTTTCCCTAGCAGCCTGGCTGCATGGCGGTGGTCCCTCAGAGATGCTGCTCCCTGCTTCCCTGGTTAGGAGGCTACTGGTAAATCCTTCCCCAGGTTTATGTGGCTCAAGAGTATCACCACTTCCTGGAAGGCCATTTACACACTGCTTCCTTTCAGCACAAATTGCACTTGATGACAAAAATTTACCCTTTTTTTTCTCACAATTACTATTTTGAAGTTCTATTACTGCCAAGATTTTTCTCCACAAAATATACTGATGTACCCTCAAGCTTAGTATTTTGTGACTTCTTCCATCTTCAGACTCAGCTTAAATTGCTTATAGGCTGTCCAAATTAAGCAGCATCTAAAGGCAACTCTGGTCCCGAGGGAGAAGTTGGAGCTTATACCACCCAGCCACCAGCGGCCGTGCCTGCCCGTTCGCATGGCCCTGCCCGTTTCCCCTGAGGGGCATTTTGAAAGGACAGCTGAGCAGGAGTGGGCATCACTTTGGCCTGCTCTGGGGCGTAGCTCCGCTGTAAAGTCGTCGCTGTCCAGTTACCTACTTTGATTTGCCATTATTAGAGCTAGATGTCATGTGCTTCATCTCCTAAAGTCCCTCTCAGGGTACTCATAAAAGTCAGCCAAAGTGGTAGATGAGCATCTGTCTCAAAACCTCTGCAGAAGAAGGTTGAAACTACGGATTTGTTTCACAGATGACTGAGGAATTGTTATTAAGTCTTGTCCCAACAGTTAGCTACTGACTTCAAAGCAAATTGGTTTTGTCAGCAGAAATGGATAGGTTTTGTTTCGTACAACCATAAATCATGATAATGACAAAGACTGATTAAAAAAAACCCACGATTGTCTAGACTCATTCTAGTTTAGACATGCTTTGTAAAGAATGAAAGAATATAAAAATGAAGTAACAAAACTGAATAAAATATTGCAACTGACTTTTTAAATGTGAGGAATACAAAAAATAATTTAGAAGGAAATGCATTACTTACTAAAAAAAATCCACTTAGAACTATATAGAAGTTTGATTTTTAACTATCCTGAATTACAAATAAAACTTCATATTGCAATATCTAGGTGACAGTTGAGGAAAAAAAAAGAAACCTCTTTTCTTACGCAGCTATGTGCATTTGCAATGCTATCTACACTTTATCTATTTCACATGAGTAGTCAATTATTTTTCACTACTGCTTTCTCGAGTCTCACAATGCAGTAAGTAAAGAAATGGTAGCATTCTCCTCATGACACCTCGCAAGAGTAAAACTTGTAAGAACTGGCAGCAGTTTAGTACAGCAGTTTAGTACACGGTGTTTAGTACTTTGAAACAATATTAATTTAAAAAAAACGTTTTTAAGAAGGCCAGACAAGTTCTTCCTATAATAATTGAAGTGTACATAATTACTATTAAAATATAAATCACTACCTGAAATTCTTTAAAACTCATGAAGTCTGAAAAATTGCAATATACTGCTACAAAAAGTTTTCCTCCTTTTGATCTCTCACAACCTGGGGTTTTGATTTTTCCTAAGTCATAATGTCTTTGAGGCATTTCATATGGGGGAGAAAAAAATAAACAAACCCAGCTTGTCTGGCGCTCTCCTTCTCCAGAATCTTGCTACTCAGGTAAAGTCTGGAAAGTTCACTCTTAATTGTTTTTTATATTGGTGTGTATTTTTCTATTAAACCCTTTGATATTTGGGCTCAAAACTTTTTTTCAAACCCTTTCTCCTCCTCAGAATCCCTACAACTGAAAATTAGACATTTACGTATATACAACCAGCCCAGTGTAGGCACGTACATGGTGAAACAGCTATCTTTACGCCTCCTAGAGAATACTGCACTTTAGAAAAGTCAGTTCTACGAAGTTTAAAAGACTAATGATTAAAATGACAGATGTGAATAAAGTAATTTGGCAGGCAGTTCTGTGCCAGGTGTGTTTATTATCTCCCCACCAGCACTAATAATGCAAAGACTTCATGCGCTAAGCATGCATTATGCTGTGTGCTCTTTGAGGAGTAACAGCCTGACAGGTGTCAAAGGCTAACATTTCCTTGGAAACTTGGTAAGGATTACGCTACAAAAACCTTTGTACATTGTAGCTAGATGTCATGCTGTGCAGTGACGCCGCTTGCTACTTGACAAATATCACAGTGACAGGAACGGTTACTCAGACTGCTGTACAGAAAAGAACGGCTTTAGGAAAGTTGCTGCATTGCTTATCGTTTCAGATGAACAGATTCTGACTTGAACCTGTAACTGTTTATTTAGCTGATAGTATTCTTCTCCCTTCCTGGAGCTAATGGTTGCGCAACGATGGAATTTCACCAATTCACAAAAAATTTTGGAGTATAGATACCACACCACTTTTACCCTCATTTATAACAGTGTTTGTTTTAAAGGCAAGAAGATACGTTTCTTTAGCCAGCTGACACAGTTTATACCAATAGGAAATACTCTGGATTTCTTCTCGGGAAAAATCTGACTCTGCTGGTGTACGTAGAAACCACTCTGGAATTCACATAGAAAAGCCCTGCCCACAGTCAGCAATAATATACTGGGCTAGGAAACCTAAAGACAAATCAAAGCTATGTAAAAGCACACACACATTAATCTGTACCCATTACTACACTGACAGCAAGCACTTCAAGACAAGGACTGATTGTATTCAGAGTGCCTACTGCAGTAGCTTTTAACAGCTGCATCACCAGGGACCATTAGCTGCTAATAAAGAAACTGTGAAAAAAATAACTAAGAAAAACGATCGTATTGACAGCTGGCCACCATACAACAGTCTGTACCTTCACCAAAAAAGACTGAGGATCTCTCTGACTTACCACAATGGCATTCTTGTTCATAAAATGCTATTAAAAATAGAAAAAGTAACTCAACCTACTAAAAAGAAACAAGCTTTTTACAGTTTTTTTTTTTTAAAGTGTTCTGCTGTCACTTTACACAGATACATTTACCAAAGCTTTCAACTAACTGAACCACTAACTAATTTTGCTAACCTTTGATAGGTATCGTATCTATAAGGGCTGAACTGACATCTGTTACTGCAAGAGAATGCAAGTTACATTTTGGTCCTTCTACAGAATTGTAAGACACCAAGGCCAGAATTTTCCTGACAGCTGCCAAGAAAACTGTTGGCTTAGAGAGAATTTTGCTCTAAGTAGATATATGGTAAAATCTGAAGGCACTTTAATTAATTTGCAAAAAGGCCTCTGTACCGTTTTAACGTTCTAACAACTTGCTGGAAGCAGCTACATCTCTCGTATCTGGTGTGGCTGATCAGGTGGAGACTGCTAACAGAAAAAACTACTGCAGGAGCCTAAGGGTGAACTCCAGTTTCACGCGTATTTGGGGAAAAAGATAAAGCTCATTTTCACTGCTTTTGGAAGAACACTGCTGTTTTGTTTTAGCTCTCTTCTTCTAATCAAGACTACAAGCAAAGAAAGAGCAAAGAGGAAACAAAAAAATCAATTGTTGGTAGGCTTCCCCTTTTTTCCCTTTGTCCTATTGTCTGGCAGGTACCAGACGACCACCAGGGAAAACATGGAGTTTACTTCTTTCACCTGACATTCAAGCTAACCTGCCGGTAGTTCAAACTACGCAGCTGTAATGCAAAGCCAAGATTTGGCAAAGGAATAGTCGGCCTACGTCCTGACACTCATACATGTCACCCCAAAGTCAAGGGGTGTCCTTGCATCCACAGTGTACATCAGTGACATGCCATTCAGTCAAACACTACCATTCACACCAGCTAGGAGCCAGTGCCCTTTTCAAGCGGGTGATCTTGTAGCGGGACATTCAAGAGGCCGAATTTCAGCAAAGCCATTTCCTATTTGCACCTCTCCCTTGCTTACCTGTAAAACCTGCTCACCAGAACCTCGCTGGTGAATCCCATTCCTCCCCAAAACTGGAGACAGCTGTCAGTCACTTCACAGGCCAGACGACCTGCCTTTAGCTTAGCCCTGGAAACAAATTTTGTCACATCGTTGCCTTCCACAGAGAGTGCTAATAAAAAATAAAAAAGCAGAGTCATACACACGGAGTCACCGGTCACAGCCTGCCCCTCTGGCAATCACCTCCCCATGTTTTTTCAGCCTGACAACATTCTTTGCATGAAGAGAAGCACATCTGGGAAGGCAGATGTGGGAGCTCACCCACCGTGCGGTAGAGCAGCGAGCAAAGGAGCTCCACGTCGGTTGCCAGCTCGGCCAGGCGGAAATGCACGGCTTGGCTGTGCAGGACGGACGGGTCAAACGCTTTCCCCTGGCGAGTGTGGTCAATAGTTTCTTGTATTATATTTTCCAGCTGTGTTAGGACTTGAAGAAGCAAAGCACAGAACAAGACATCATTTTAGCTAGATTTGTTTTTCTTCGTGTTGAAAAAGATGTCGTTTTCACATTGTACAGACAATACGTTTTTCTAAAGTAAATTACTCCATACGCTCAGTTTGGGTGCAGTTTCAATTCTGAAAAATGTCTGGTATTTCACTGTACCTTGAAGACCTCTTTATCCCTATTGCACCTGAGCCCCAAACTGCCAAAACTCAGAGGACAGCGAAAGGGGGTGGGGAGGAGGGAAGGGAAGTCACAGAGAGCAGTATGTAAAGAGGAGTATGTAAACTTTATCCTTAATGCCTCATTTGGGGCCCTAGCAAAAGCTTGTGGCAACTCCTGCTTTCCATGCTGCCTGTGTCCTGAAGGTCTGTTACAATCCCGAAAGAAAATCCGAATGCAGACAGATGCTCACTGAGGAATGCTGCAGAAATGTAAATTCAAAGAAGATTTCAGGGAGAAGGCAGAAACATACTCGGGGATCAAGGAACACAAACAGAATGCTTTGACATCTGCATTCTGTGATCAGATCCCAGTATAGAAAGGAAGGGAAAAACATTAAGATTCACAGCCGCTTTTAGTAAATGCTGACCAGCGCTTCTCATGGAAACAATCAAAATAGGATACTGCTGGAAGACAGATGAGAGAGATGGCAGGCACTGCTTTAAAGCAAGAGAACTAGTTTGCTACTACTTTTTAAGCAAACTTAGAGATACCCTGTTTTAAACAAGAAGGAAAGGGAAAAGTTTCTTTTCCAAGGCAAACCAGCCTTGAAGTGAAGGGCTAGGCTATCAGTCTCTCGCAGCTTAGCTAGGGTAACGGCAGGTGCTGAATTTGTGGAGAATTCTGTCTGGCAAATGTGGACCCATGTCACTATGGCAAGCAGTAGGCAGAGGGAGAGAGTTCACAAATCCGTCTGTGTGAGAAGGGTCACATTTTCTCTTTTCAAAATATGCATATCCACATCCATTCACGTTTAGAATCTAAACCACAAAACTCTGAACCTGAAATGCAAAATACAACCAAGCCCTGGACTACTACAGAATTCCTTTTCTCACCTGCCAGTTACTCACACGACAGTTCCTTACAGCAGCCCGGTGTGCTGCCATATTCCTTTTTGCATCACTTTCAAGATCACCTCTATTTAAACATCATCCCTATGCTGCTCTTATATGCAGACTCTGCATCCCACCAATTGCCCCCTGCCATGATCATTCAGCAGTTCTTCCACAGAGAGCTCTTTTTCACATGCTGTCCCCACGTTCCATAATGTGACCAGCTTTTCTCATTCCTTAAATATTTTCCCCTCCTTTCTCGAACAACTAGCCTCAACGCTTATTTTTCAAAAGAGCATATACTATAATGTCCTCATTTCTTCTGTGTTAATACGCTATGCTGCCACCCGAATGCTGGCTTTCTGGAGCGGAAAATAAACTGCAGTTTTCAGGGACATCTCCCGCACTGAGGAACATGCCTGTTCTTCCAAAGGACCATGTAACACAACACTGTAGCATGTATAACACTAGCAGCTTTTTCACTTGTACATCCACAGTCTCCAGCTTGAAAGGTGCTAAAGAAAGAGCAGGAATTGTCTAGGCACCTCTGGTCCCTTGCCCCCAAACTGATACCTGGGAAGCATACAGCCGAGTCTGAGCTGCTGGGAGGGAAACTAAACAGTACAGGACAGTGCTAAGAGAGCAGAAGGGTGGTGGGAGGGATAAGGACAAGGGTTCGTCTTATGTTGGTCTGTCAGAGCAAGGTGCTCCAGCATGGCTCGTGTGGCTCCCGGCATTCAGCAGCAGGGAAAGAAGAGATGGGAAACAGCAAAGAGGAGGCAGGAGCAGGACCGGGTGGGAAGGAAGAGAAGCCTTTTGCTTGCAAAAGGGCTGAAGATCATGAAGGGGTTTTGGCCCATCTCTGCTCAGGCTGTCGCCACACATCAGGGCTGGGAGTGGGGGACCTGAGAAAACTGCTCTCACAGCGTCTGCCTTTCTGCTTCACTGCCTCCTTCCTGCCCCAGCTGATCTGTCCTCCTGCTTCCTTAGCTGCCATCACTGCCCTTCCGCTTATTCCTGGAACTGCCATTTGCACACAGAAATAAAGAGAGGAAATCTTCTAAGGACAGTCCTAGGCTGCATCAAGAGAAGCGTGGCCAGCAGGTCGAGGCACGCGATTCTCCCCCTCCGCTCTGCTCCGCTGAGACCCCACCTGCAGTGCTGCGTCCAGCTCTGGGGCTCCCAGTATAAAACAGACGTGGCCCTGTTGGAGCAGGTCCAGAGGAGGACCACGAAAATGGTCAGAGGGATGGAACACCTCTCCTGTGAGGGCAAGCTGAGAGCGCTGCGGTTGTTTAGCCTGGAGAAGAGAAGGCTCCGGGGAGACCTTCTTGCGGCCTTTCAGTATGTAAAGATGGAGACAGACTTTTTACCAGAGCCTGTAGTGACAGGACAAGGGGCACTGGTTTTAAACTGAAAGAGGGTAGGTTTAGATTGAACATAAGAAGAATGTTTTGGGGCTGGAACTAGATGATCCTTAAGGTCTCTTCCAACCCAAACCATTCTATGATTCTAAGAAATTTTTTATGACGAGATGAGGGTGGTGAGGCACTGGAACAGGTAGCCCTGAGAAGCTGTGGATGCCCCATCCCTGGAAGTGTTCAAGACCAGGCTGGATGGGGCTTTGAGCAACCTGGTCTAGTGAAAGATGTCCCTGCCCATGGCAGGGGGGTTAGACACAATGATCTTTACAGGTCCCTTCCAACCCAAACCATTCTATGATGCATGGCTAACATGGCAAAGCTTAGCTGTGCAGCAAACAGCAATGAAATGCAGCACGTCCTGAATACCACGACTGCCAACAGCCTTGTACAACGTAACAGCACACAATACTTTGCCAGTCATGTAAGTACAGAAAAATGCCATTCTTAACAGTGAAACTCATTTTCTCTCTGAACTTTTTTTTTCCTGTATATTTGTTTCCTCTTTTGTCGTACAATGTTCTCCACATCCTCAGACAAACTTGGCCCCATGAGTTTCAACTGACAGCACATGCAGGAAATGTCACTCTAGGGCAGCCTAAGGAACGCACGGTCTACCAGACAGCCAAGAATTGTGAAAGCACTTGCAGTTGCCAGATGCAGAATAATCTTTTTCTTGTACCTCCATCCAACTTATATTTTTCCACTTGAAACTTCTGCTCACTGTAAACACACTTTGCCTTGCTACATCTCCTCTCAAAACAAAAGGAAATTAATGTATTTTTCTTAGGCTGCGGCTGATCGCTCTCTAGTGAGATGTACAGTGAGCTCCAAGCCGAGCAATCTGTCTCTTAAGGACACACACTGCCTGTGCAAAAGGATCTGTCATCCTGCTTACTGGCCATGACTCAATGGTGCTCATAAAACTGAGACTACAGGAGCAGATAGAAGTCATTAGAAAAGTGCCATTCTGCTCGCTCTCACACACTGAACTCCCTCTTTACCTCCAAGTTAAGCAATTCACAAAAGAACTGTTTGCTTTCTTGCCATAGCAACGTTCTTTTCCTGTGATCGGTGCAACAGGTCCACAAGTGGACGGTGTTTACCGAGTGTCACAACATGGGAGAGGTACGTGGCAGCTCTCCTCTGTCCATGAAGCAAGAAACACAGCGACTTTTACCAATGCCTTTGATAACGTGTCACCGGGAAGAAAGGACCACACCTGTGACCAAATTTTGCAATTCCACAAAATTAGTTTTCCATTTATATTTTAAATCTGTTTGACTGAAAATCAATTTTTAAAGGAAAAAAAAAAAAGGTGAAGAAGGAAGGGAACCCCACATGTTCTGCAATCTGGCCGTAAAGAAGATAATTAGTAAACAAAGAGGAGGCTGGAGCACATGATACTTGATACTAAAAATACATAAAAACCAAAACCAAAACAAAACCCCCCAAACACACCAAAACAAAAAAAGACCCAAAAAGGGGGAAAAAAAAGAAAAGAATGGCAGTCAACTGCCTCTTCAAAGTTTTAGGAAACAGTGAAAGCAAGGATGCCAGGACTTGTCCCTAAAGTGTTTAAAAGCAGACTGATGATTTTCAGTGTCACATGAATAGTCATCAACTGGGAAGGAACAGAAACATCCTTCTGAGGGCCAGAAGTGAGGACTAGGGTTACGCGTGCAGACCTAATCGCAAAACTACTGCAGGCATGTACATAGTTTTGCACATCTGAGCCTTCACCAAAACACTTGTGGTTGAATATAGGTAAACCCATTTGCAGGACTGGAAGTTAACAGCTAGATGTCGTGGTGTAACTAACCGCATCCATCAAGCACCTGGCTGCCTTCTGAACACCGGTTACTCTTCTTTCTTGTTTACCACAACCGGTTCCCTCTGAAGTTTGCAACTTGGCCCAAACCACAGGTCTTGTCCCTGCTCCCAGCGCCTTTGCGCATTTTATATCAGATCATAGCAGACAAAAGCAAAACCAGGGGGCTCAGCACGATATAACACACGGGCCACCACGCTGCAGCTCTCCCCGGTGAGCTCCAAGGCTCTTTCCCCCCGATGGCCCCTGCCTGGCCATGGCGGGGGCAGCGACGATGCCCTTCCCGGAGCGCTCACCCAGGGCGAGGGTTCGCCTGCTCCCGCTGTGCTGTTCTGGGCAAAAAGAAGAATTGAAACCTGGTGTTCCACTTCCTGGCAGAGCATGGTGACTGCCAGGCAGTTGTGCAAGGCTGGACAGTACCAAGCTGCCGGTGGTTTTAACAGGAGTGATCTAACCTGCCAGGCTTTGTGTTTTGATGCTGTCAGTGCTGCCTGTCACTTTTGCCTGGGGCATGACTAATGCCGCCGGCTCCTCTGCTGCCTGGGGAGTATCGCTGCCACCCAGAGTTTCTGATTGTTTTGTTTAACTTAGACCAAACTGAGCGTAAAAATGCACAATGCATGTCCTTGCAGTCTGTGTACGCCTCGATTAAAGCAGGACCAGCGGTAGGACCATGTCTCCTCTTTGCCCGAGTCTGCAGTGGCATCCCTTGCAAGTCTAACCTCCTGTTTTTTGCTAAAACTACTCTCATATTTACGGTTTATCTCAGGCTGAACTAAGAACTTTGGCCCAAACAAAAATCTTTTTAAAGCATTAAGAACTCTAAAATATTTGGTCTGGGATCAACCCACAACAGGGAGTGCTTTTTTAATTTGGTCCCTTAATCAGAAAATCACTCCTTAGAGTTCCTGATTCCCCAGCCACAGACAGACAGTGTCAGACGGGGTATACACAGGAGCATGAACACGGTGGGATTATTTATAAAACCCTGAAACTTAAAAGAGGACCAGTCTTCTCACAGTGAACCGCATTATATTTAAGTTGAAGAAGCAAACACTGTGGGGTGGGGGGCAACGCTGGGAGGCTGAAAATGGAAAATCCAGACTTGGATGTGGTTACCTGGAGTATCCAGAATCCCTGTAACTCAAATAGGCAGATTCGAGTACGGCCCGAGTTCAGGAACTCTGTGACAGCGTAACTTCAGGGAAAGGAATTTGGTGCTGTACCACTTATGTCCAAAGTGTACGGACATAAAACAGATCCGCAAAAGATCTTACATCCTGTAAAAGGCACTTCTTTACACAGCCACTAAGTTATTTTTCTAAAATCCAGGATAAACATCATAGCTTACTGCACTACAGTAAAAGTCACTGTCCTTCTATTTCATGCCAGTATTTTGATAGCCTTTGTACTATATTCGTAGCAGACATAACACGATACCATATTTTCTTATCAGCAGAAAAGCAGCAAGAAAAAGAAACAAAGCAAAACCAGCCTCTGTGGTGCCTCATAAAATATTTTCTATTTCAAGTTTTCCTGCAGAAAGGGAAGGTTGTCTGTATTCAGGCTATGACAGATTTCAAAAACAGACTGTAAGAGGTCATAGGAATTTACAATAAAAAGAAAGTGCTGTTAGTCATGCGAAGGGTGACCCATGTCCCTGCCCAGCCCCAGAAGCACAAATGATGACTTACAGTGGCTACTCCCCACAGCCGCTCTTCTTGGAATTGCAACATCTGATACGTAAAACCCTTTCCTTCCTCACTGATGAGGTTTTTGCTGGGGACCCTGATGTCTTCAAAAAAGATCAGAGCTGTGTCCAATGACCTCATGCCCAGTTTGTCTATCTTTTTAGCAACATGAATGCCTGAAGAAAAAGGGGTATTAGAAAGGTCACAAAAAATAGAACCTCTATGTACAAGTACAGCATTTTAAGAAAGTGAAGTTTACAGATGTGAAGGTATGTGCCGAGACTACAGTGAAACCTACCTTTAGGAAAAACATAGCAGTATTCTGGAATGTAAGAGTAAAATGGCCCACATCATATTTTTAAGAGTTTTTCCACTTTATTTAACCAGCAAATCAGAAACTGCAATTGTAAAGGTTCCACTTTTCATTATGTCCCCAAATAATAATTGCTTACTAGTAGTAATAATCTTACTTCATGCACATCTTGAAACAATGCAATATTTATTTGCTTATGTTTCATTTTTAGTGCACTATAATAAAATGCTGGAATTCAATTTAGCGGTATTTGCTGAGTGCCTGCACTGCTGTGAAACAGTAGAGAAATATTTAATAATGACAAAAACAGAGCTATGTTTTAAGCTGCAACTAGAGAATATCTCCCCCTGGAAATCCTCTTCCTTCTCTCTCTTCCACATTTATCCTCCCCTTTCTAGCCTATCCTGATTTTTTCTGGTACCTGCAGGAGACAGGTGCAGCCTGGAGGCTTTTTCCTAGTAATAAAAAATTAGACTCAAATTCATAACTGCTACAAACATCCAACAATCCCATATCAACTCCAAATTTTGTTAAAACTATGTATTTTATGATAGCCTACGAAATACTGTTTAGTTCACCTAAGCAGTCATAGAAGGGTTCATAACGATCACAAATCATTCCTCTGAGTTTTCATGTGGACGTGCTTGTGAAAAGGGTTTACTTCCCCACAGACCTCTCTTACACAGCACTGACTCTGACCCCACGTGCAATGGTCTGTTGGAGACGAACCCGCTTCCTTCAGGTTTGGTCACGTAAGATCTCAGCTACCGAGTCACACCAGGTAGGACTCCTTCCTGTTGTTTGGTTTTTTCCTAGCTACAAGTCCTTTCTTGCTGTTCAGACACAAGCATGGCTTACCACTGTGCCACGAGAGTTTAACAGACATCCACTGATTTTTTTTGTGGCAATTCCCTTGTCTTCAGTTTTTACCTCCTTGTTGCTCTGGGGCTAATGCGAACATCTGGGATGGAAGTCAAGAATGTTTCAGAGGTAAACTGAGGCCAACAACTAGGTATAGAGGATTTGTGCAAAACATGCTGATTGCATCTGCCAAGTCAATGTACGTAGAAAAAACAGTCCTCCAAATCAGCATATATGTCTTTGCAGAAAACCAAACATTTTACTGCCCACATACATGGTATTCTTATCAGTTTTGTGATGAGGTATTCTGGTAATATTTTCCTCTTTATTCTACTTTTTTTTTTTAAATCCTCTGCTATTCTCTAACACGGTTTAGTAGGAGTTGGTCACCGCACAGATTGTTGTGGTCTCTCTCTGTACTTGTTTGTACCTTGCTCTCCTTCATGGCTTTCGGTGAACATCTCTTTCTGAACTAATACAGACACCTCAACTTCTACTGACATGGCCTTCAGCCATGTGAAAATTACTTTGATTTTGCAGGCAGAAGAAGTTGGCAGTCATTCCCTTGAAATTCACTCTCTTTGGCTGCACTGAATAAGGTTATGGAAAGTTTCATCTCTCCTCAGAGATGAAATAGTGACACTATTTCCAAATGCCAAGACTGCTCTCAGAATACGGTCCACATAGACTTCCACACCTTCCACTCAAGATTTTTCCCCACCAGCCAATCTATAAACAGATTATGTGTTAGGAATACTTGCTTTGATATGTGTTCAACACAGGAATAAAATTAGGACAGCTGTATAAAAATTTTTGACTCTTGGACAGAAAATTATCCAGCAAGTTGCACCCAGTCATGCCAAAAAAGCATTTGTTGTTTGTTTCTGTATTAAAATCAGAGCTAAACAAACACACACTGAACCATTTACAGGCCCAAATGATTTCTGGAACATCTTTTCCCGTTGGAATATTGCTGCTTGGTTTCTTGGAGAGTCCCAGAGATCATGTCTTCAGTCTACTTCCAGCTGGTTTTATGCAATCACTGCTCCTCACCCATATGAAGATGCACTTACTGCTCTTGTTAGTGGGCGGTTTACAAAGGACTCTGCTGGAAAAAGTACAACTGCTGCCAGTTCTTTATATTGCTAACTCGGTCGTGTTGTGTATTTCCCCGGATCCACATACAACAACAGTTACTGAAGAAAGGCCTTACAGGTTTAGTTAGAGGAGCTAAATGTGTTAATGATTTCTATCCATACTTCGCCCAGACTGGGTTGTGTGTTTAAGTTTCCTGAATCCAGCAGCATTCCCCCTTTGTTGTGCCTTACCAGTTTCACTTGCTCTTAGATTAATTCATGTTTCTCACTCAGGAGGAGGCCAAACTGCATCAGCCTCAGGTAGTGCCCCCTCTGTGGCTAGGACATGCTTTACATTTTCTCTTTTTTGAAGACAGTGATACATAATCATCTCTTTAGCTACAATATGGGCATCAACATCTTCCTTTACTTAATTATCTTCATTCTCTTCATAAGGGGTACTGTATACTAAAAATTACCAGCAGCAGTAGAAATCATCTGCCCAGATAACTCCTGGAGTTTGTCTGTATTAAATAAACCACAAGCCATCCAGTAACACACAAATCTCAATCTAGCAAGGCCAAGTGACTTACTTACTAAAATCACTCTAACAGAACCATTTGTGCTACTTGCACAAGTGTCACTGAGATGGATTGCTATATGTCTTCCTAGGCAGTTCTTCCCAGGTATCTTTGATTTTTCATTTTCTCCCACTCTTCCAGCCTTCTGACAATCTGTTTTATTTCCTATATTCTGTCTTGAGAGAAAGGCAGTCCCTCTCTCCTGACACCATTTAGTGCCATTACAAATGGAAAGAGGCACATTTTAAACTGCAGCCTGAGAAATGCGCTCTTTCCCCTTTCCTGGATGCTCCTCGCTTTATTATCTCCTCCTTGCAATCTACCCTAGCGCTATCTAAGGACTCAGAGGACAAACCAGCACACAAATAGTTACCAGATTAGGGCTGCAAGCCATTTGTCTATATATCTTACACACAGACATTTTATGACTTGTTAGATTCCCTTTCATCATATGAGAAATTCAGCTTTTGTTTTAAGACATCATTAGTTACGATGACTATTCACCTGATTTGGATATCTACATGAATCCACACTGCCGTTCTCCAAATCCCTTTGTGAGAAATGTATTCAGTAGTGTCTGTCAAATCTACACCATGTTTTGCATCACCCCAGAATAGACACTGTACACACCTAAAATTAGAAGAAGCAAATCCTACTTCATATCTCCAATAAACTACCAGTTGCTGTAGTTAATAATTTTGTCTTAGACTCGGAACTTTTTTTTTCTTTTTTTATCACATTATACAAGTATGAAACAATTAGTATTTTCACAAAAAAAAAGCTGGACTAGTCTCCCATGTCCTTCCAGCTGCTAGCAAGGAATGAGTTACTACTGCGCCATGGATCCCTTCCTTACCCTGCCATATAGGCTGGTGACTGCAGCAGTTAGTCAGATATAACACACTCGTTCTTCATTGCACTCGTTCGCGAGCTTTGACACACATACATCTACAGGCGCTTGACAGTGCATCATTCAGTGATGTCCTCCAGACGCTTCCCGTATAGTCTCAGCCTGCTGCCCTCCAAGGAGCACAATCTTTGGCAGACAGACATCCTTCGGATGTATCAGAACAGCTGGAGCTTCCTCCTCACACCTGTGCCAAATGGCAGCCTTTTTCATACTTCTCCTCCTCATCTTCCTGAAAAATCTCGCTTCTGATATGACGCACCCACCGAGCACAATCAACCATCTTAATACTTCATTTCATTTTGGAGGTCAGTATCTGTATCACAGAGAAGAATGAAAGCATATACACTTTGAGGAATTACATTTTTGTTTCTAGGAAGACTTCTACACTTCTGCAGATCAGCTTCAGGTGACTCAGGCAACTTTTCTACTCAAAATCTTTTTACTGCAGGTAAAGAAGGTCTGTGTATAGGCTCTGTGACCTAACAACTCCCCACCTAAAACTACAATGACTCACTTCTCTTTTTGGAATAAGCAAAGTAGCTGAAACCCTCCAAGTCAATTTCTGTATATTTGATCTGCCTCTAACAGTGGGTTGGCTGCTTTGTTGGTTTTGGAAAACTGATCTGAGAGAAGTAGTATTGCATTTGCACGCTGACCCTTTCATGAAAAATCACAAGGAAGACTCATGCAGATGGCTGATAAGTGAGTCTACCTGGAAATTCAGGGAGATTCTGGCTCTGAGTTATATGTTCGCTCATCACTTATCAATAAGGACAAAGTCAACCACTAGTGAAGCAGCTCAGGTCCATCTTCTGTGAGCTCCCATTCAAAGCCTGTCTTGCACAAGCAGAGGTTGTAGAAACTCACAACACACTCAGAACTTGCTTAATTCCCAAGGCAACTCACTTGCTTGACTTACTCCATACTGAAATTCACTTACAAGACATTCCCTTACGTAGCTCTCATCGCCCCCTTTTGCAACACTGGAGACCTGGGTTTTGTTCTCAGTCTGATCCATTAAGTGAACATACGGACCTTCACTTCACTGCCATGGTGGTGTCCCTATGTGTGAAATGCTGATAATGACATATGTTTTGTATGTAAAACACTCTGAATTAAATGAACAAAAATATTTTACATTAATAAATACATTAATATACATTACTATACATTAAATAGGTATTATATATTTAAAATACATGTTAAAATGTATTATACATTATATACTAAAGAAATTATTACATAATTTTTTAAATATTAAAATAAGTGAAAACCAAAATGTTTAAAAACTTTTGAACACGTGTTAAAACTGCAAAAGGTCCCTGCCAACATAACTTCAACTGTATCCTCTCTGAATGATGTCCTTTACGCATACAGCACGTTATTGCTGCAAGGTCTGCAGACTAGTCAGGAACAGACACTGTGTGGACTGTACCACTGAAACTTGCACCCTTCGATCAGGATGTATTTCTTCAGTGTCTTCACCCAAATTACTAGTCGTCTTCAAAAACAAATCCCTACTTCCAAGACCTTTGAAGCTTTCACACCAGCCCGTATTTAACTCGCAGACTATTTTTGTAATTTGAACTGATAATGATAGTCGCGCCCTGGCCACAAGCTCCCTTTGCAGAGCACAGCCATGAAGCACCCTGGGTATGCCTGCACTTCTCTGCAGCAAGCCCACCAGGTTGGGTGGTGGAGGACGGTTATCAGAGGAAGATCAGGGCCACCCACACAATACAATCACAGCACAGCATTGCATCCGTCTAGTATTCAATACAGCTGGTCGGTAAACCCACCTTAATGGAGTCAGATACTGCCCACGGGCTCCTGGGAGGCAGGTATTGGCATGTGAGGTAAGACTGTTTTGGCAGGTATTTCCCATGTATTTCCCAAGTCTGAAATCTCCGAACTCTTCACCTTTCTATTTTCACATGTTTGAGAATCACTTTCAATATTTTCTGAAGAAATAAGACAGCAAGCTTAAAAATACTTCTCCATTCACTGAAAAAAGAAGTATATATTCTGCTCCCCAGTCCTCATACAAACCAGGAAAGAGTTCAATGCTATTTTGGAAAGATAATTTCAGAACATTTTACATACAGTTCATATGCAGCAAAGATCTACGTAAACAGAGTAATATGTTATTTAGTTTGCGGACTGTTTGCATCTTCATGCCTTTTGGGGACAGAAAACCAAGACAAAAGTTTTGTGGAACTTCTCCAAAACTGAAAGACACTGGATGTTATAACTTTCAAAAAAAAAAAAAAAAATACTGGCTCTATTTTTAATGATTTTTTGAGGCATTAATTCTGCCCTTGGCTTTGACTTGTCTCTTTATTCTCACAGAAGGTTATGAAATATTCCCATGCAAATGTATCTGAACAACTTCTATAAACTTATTTTTGATGAAAAGGACTCTCCATATAAAATTATTTGGGAGTCACAAACTCAAGTCTGCAAAATATTTAACTTCCTTCTCGTTTCCTCTTGTCCCTTACTTTTTTCTGGAAGTGTGCAAATGCATTTCAGAACCAACTTTGTATGACAGTGAAACACCTAACTTAGGAGAGCATTTATGGGTGCAGTCTTTTCTGTCAAACACCTTTCCTTCTTGTAACTGGCAGACACAAAACCACCAATGAAATCAAATTAGAAGAGAAAGGGTTCTGTGTTATTACCAGGTAGATTCATTGGCAGACATATGAGAGATTTATTTCAATGGGGAGGTCCTTCACCGGTCTTTGCCAGCAGGCACATCCAGTCCGCTCCGCACCCGGACGTAGTCCACATCTTACCACCATTTATGACATATTCATCACCTTTTCTCACAGCTGTCATCTTGATATCTATTTCAAAACACCGGAAATGAAGGGTTATTCTTGTGAAGGAGGGATAAGCTGGTCCCTGTACAACTGGCAGAGTCACTCCCTTGCTCTCAGACTAGTATTTGGGTCTCCATTTATACCCCCCTCAAGTCCTCTAACCCTTCCAGGCTGCACAAGGCAGACCCATCTGGACAACTCTTGGAACGCAAGCCAGGGAAACCAGACCACTTCTCTCACCCTCCTCATCCAAGTGGATGAAAGCAGAAAACTTCCCGTAAGTAAATCTGGTCGTCAAAAACTCAGGCCAGAAACATTTCAGTCTGAGGTGATCTATGAGGTATTTCTGTTACTGTGCACGTTAGTCACTGAGGAGGCCATTAATTTCAGAGTCCTGACTTAAACAAGCATAAGCCTCAATATCTGTGTATGCATAAAGATACACATACACGCAGTTCCTGCATGTTCTTCATCAGAATGGCATAATAAATTCAAAGCTAGTAAACTTTCAGAAGGCCAAGTCTAAATGCTAAGAATGTCTGTACATGAAGGACTGGCAAAAACCGATCTTATTGGAATCTGTGAGTGTTCACATCACGCTGCAAGCAGCCCTAGCTGCAACAAACAGCCGGACTGAATCATTAGTTACTATTTACACTCCAGCAGAATTTCCCCTGCTATTGAACTTCTTCAACTACAACCCCAACTGCGGAAGATTCTTCAACAGATATCTAGCTATAAGTGGATGACGGTATAAGAGAACCCTACCACACCTGTAACAGCACCTGTAAACCTAATGAGACTATAAAGTTTGTAAGAGCCCACCTATGGAGGGAGGCAGTAGGCTTGGAGGGTAGAAGTCAGACACCAAGTGGAGTGGGCAGGTACATTTAAGTCAGCTGGTTATACCTTCATGCACACCCACCTCAATCTGCACATGAACCTTCTTCCCAAAGGCTCTAAACATAAAACAAAGCAAACCCAACTATCTGATCTCCATTTACAAGATAAACTGGGACTGAGGTCAGCATGGCTGAAAATAAGTCTGTTTGATGAAGGAACTAGGGAAAAATGATGGCAGAAAATTGTATAAGACAAGGGAATGTCGGACATAGCTATGGCTAAAGTAACTTACAAGCAGATAATGATGAACAGCAAGGGAAAGAGATAGTACTAATGTGAATAAAAACAGTGGCTATATAGCTATTCAGTCAATGAAAGGACTACGCCAAATCTGTCCAAGGGACTTGATATGAAATCTGTATAATAATAAAGGCCCACAAACTGAAGGAATCTAAAGGACTGATGCTCATAATACATGGACACAGACACTGGACAATCGTATACATGGAGACTAAATAATAAATGAAGGACATGCAAGAATAATAAATACGACGCTGTACTGAAGTAGTGTGAAAAGGATGGGAGCATACACAGTGATTTACATCACACATCCCTTTGTTGTGGAACAGCTACTGAAGAGATTAGATAGAGGTCCCATGGAAGGTCTGCAGAGGAACAATGAGCACTGTGATGTTATCACAAATGTAAACAGATCCTGCAAGCATGGCGTCACAGGGGACTAACCACTCAAATATAGATTAAAGAACAAATGCCTTACTAATGGGAATGTTAAAGTACTCCCTCCCACCCCACCCCCACCCCCGATGTCCTGGTTGACTACTTGCTTCAAACACTTGAGAAACAGCTATTTAAAATCAACTTATGAAGAGCTGATTCTCTTTAACTTTAATTAGATGAAAGATGATCAAGTCAATAAGTAAATCTTATGTTTAAAATACAGCAGGCTTTGAAAACCTAAATTTACTACAGGCAAGCGGACTCAGTCTCAGGGATATGGCTATGAAGATAATTGGAAATATTTGTAATTATTCTCCCTGATAGAGCATAGCTTTGGGAAAAGGCTACTTCAGTGGGTGCTCCATAACTCATTTTTGGCAGGTCCACACCATGGGCCCTGTAGTGTCTATAACTCAACCAACTTACAGAGCACGCTGTGAGGGCCCCTTCTAGAAAAGGCCACAAGGCATCACTGAAAGGCATATGATACAGCTAATGCCATAGAAACAATCAGGGCTGGTCACTTCACCACTGAAATCACAACATGCTTGAGTCTCAAGTTTTCTTCTCCACTGTGCTCTTGAGTCCAGCCGTGCATCTAAGTAGATCTGACAAAAGGCAAGGTTGGCTTCAACTTTTAAGGTCAATACTATGATCAAAGATAGGCAACGCATATCCTTAAAATAAAAAATGAAGAACACATATATGGAATTTACATCATCAGCACAGGAGAAAAAAAACACCCAAACTTCCATGAAGTAGCTTCAATTCTAACTGAATGAATAATCACTTCAAAAAACAGGAGATGGCCTACAGGAAAGGAAAGAGATTAATCAAAGTAAGCTACAGTTTGGAGGTCAGAAGGTAAGAACTGCCACAGGTCAAACTAAGTTAAATCTTGCAGATTAAAACCAACAAAACTGAAGAACATTGAGGCAGCAAACAAAAATGTTTCAGCCACAGAAATAAAAAGGGAATGAGAAAAAACATAAGGCATATAGAGGATGCCTCAAAACTAAACAAATATTTCACATCAGATTACAAAAAGATTCACAATATAGCTGACAAAGCAAGATATTTACAGGAAAGACTGTACAGAAATTAAAAATAGTGAAAACAGAGGTGGTTGGTTTTGGCAGTCTGCACCACCTCAGAATACATTTGGAAAGAAAAGATAAATCAATTTACCAATGGTATCTTATTTAAAACCAGCCCGATATATTTATTATGAAAATGGATTTTCTACAGAAAAGCAGAACAGGAAAAATCCTGTTGGACCCAAGCAAACTAAAATTGATGCTACTAGGTAACTATGAGTTAAAATTTTGAAAAGATAAGAATTAGGACAGAAGTGGAAATGTGGGTAAAGAACATGGCAAAGGGGAAATTGCATGAAGTTGCATTAAAAGAGGAAGTGCTGACATGCAGGGAGGGTACTATTGGAGCTGCTCCTTGGATATTAGCCTTTGGACAAAACCTATTGAATATTTCCATTAATGATCTTTAAAAGAGGAATAAGAATACACTAATGAAATTTGCTGGTGACACAGACTTGGGAGACATCACCCACACAGGCAACTGAGGTAACACCCAGCAAGAAAGGAATGATCTTGAGTTTTCAAAACTCAACATAGCAAGTACAAGTACCTAGGCACAAAGCAGTAAGCATGATTGCTGTATCTTATAATGTTTCAACAGCAAACTGCTAATGAAGATGATCTGGATAGTTAATCACAAGATTAACAAGCCAGCAAACTGTTGTGTAACACTGCATATCCGAGGGTAATATTTCTATTACAGTTGGAGAAGTATTTGTGCTGTTATGGACACCATGTGCAATTTTGGTTTTTTATGCTCAAAAAAGATGACCTGAACCCAGAAAAGCAGAAAGATTGGATTCCATTGAGACAAAATGGGGGAGATATCTATGTTGAAGAAGAAAGCATGAACAGGGTTACTTGGTGCAGTTGCCTGGAAAACGTAACTTGAAGAAAGAGGAAATGTCTTCCATGATGTGTTCTTACATATCCCCCACAAGACTTTGGCAAAACATTATATAAATTGTGGAACGGTAATGATGTAGAACGAGACAAAATAATCAAAACCAACACAAATGTGTATGCTTTCTGGTACCAAGAATCCTGAAATTAAAGAAAGATACTTTCTATAACAACTGTTCTGTACTGTTCTGCGTCTCAAGTTATCTTTGTGCTAATTCTGTTGTACGTGGTCAATACTACGTACAATATACAACAGCTACATCTGAAAGCAGACAGCTGTTCCTTCAAATTGACTTGAAATTTATATTAGACTAATATGCACAGTCTTTTTTGTTCTGTTGAATTTTGAATAAATTAATACCAGGCACCTTTCACTTCCCATGTAGAGAAACACTTATTTTTCTTCTGTGTTCAAATCACCTTCAGAAATTTTGGAACTGGCAGAAGAAAATGCTAGAGATACCTTACTCTCTGTCATTCTTCAATTTAAAATATACCGGCTCACATGGCAGAAGCACGTCCCCAGCCTCCGCATGTGAACAGTTGCTATGCTTTACTACCCCTTCACTTATCTAAGGGAGACAAACATCCCCGTAGCATGAGAAACTAAAGGAAGTATCAAGTGCAGTTTCACACAGCTCAGTCTACTTTAAAGCTGGGCCATCTGGAGGTGGTATGTTCTCTCTGCCTTGTGCAAACCAGTGCTACTCAGAACAGAAGCTAGTGCTGCTTATGCCTAAATTGTCCATTTAATTACCCTTTAGAAGCATTGTACGCTGGTTTCTGGATTATACCAGGGATCAGATCTTCCATGGCAGGTGAAAAAGTATCGTCATTTCATCCTTTAGTCTGCCTCCCAGCCGCAGTCTGGGTTCATCAAATAATCCTAGTTGATTCCAAATTTCTCTTTAACTGTATTAATCCAAGTGTATCATACCAATTAAACTAGATGATAAACAACATGCAGCTAAAAGAATATTTATGTTACTTATTATCTGGAACACTGCATCAAAAAATTAAAATCATATTTAGAAAGTTGATAACCATCTAATTGAACTACAGAGGCATTAATTAAAATAAATTATGTTGTCTTTCCTACATCAGCAACATTCAAATTTCAAATTACTTTAATGAAAAACAAGACTATAAAAATTATGGAATTTTTCTTATGAACAAAATCAATTAACTAGAAAGGAAAACAGCAATGGATCATGCAGGAAGGTTTAGTCCCATTATTTATTTATCCCCATTAACTCTCTTGAAAGCTACCTGCTGCGTCCTTGCTCTAACACTGAATAATTATCTATTTGTCTTGAGAAAACAACATGAGTTTGGTCAAGGAGATGGACACAGGACTCTGCTGATCAAGCTTGGCGATTTTGTCTGCAGGAAGACGTCTCAGTAATTTGTAAGAGCACAATGTGTTCAACCTAGCTGTCCTGTGCCTAACAACAAAACCTCTAGAAGTGGTTTCTTGTCATTCCCTTTTCCTTGAAGTCCACGATTCAGAGTCAGATGAGATATCTTCTACTTTTTCTACAATATCTGTTTTAATTTGATTGTTCAAATTGTCTGCTGCCTCACGCGCTTCAGAATAATAGCTTCCTTTGTCCATATTTTTAAACATATTCTTGCACTAAAACAAGAAAAACAGTTGCATGCAAAGTAACTAAATCACAAAGCTAATAGATTTGATATGTCAAATCCTTCACTAGCTGTAACTAAAACAATCACCAGTTCATTTTTGCCGCACAGGAACAATGGAAGGGGCTGAGGTGAGGTAAGCATGAGCGAGAGGAACCCATTGTGAAAGTGATGCCATCACTGTCAGAACGGACTAGCTCTGCAATTTGCCCACGTTCAGTGGAGAGTTCCGTTTTAAGGAAGTGCAAGTTTTAGTACAGTTGAACAGGCCACATCCCCTATCACGTACGTCTGCAGGTTTGCACAACGGAGGGTGGCTGTGCAACTACAGGAGGTGCGGGAGTGCTCCCTGCCACTGGTGAGCTCGGCCAGAACGCGGGAGGAAGCACCAGCAGCACAAACACTAGGAGAAACCCAGGGCCAGCATGACAACTGCATATTCATCTGTTGTGCCCAGCCTATACGTGGTTATAGCTATCGATTCACCAACAAATACGTTCAATTTGACTGCTTTTGGATGCATCAGAGGCATGCGTTACTGCTCCTGGAATATTACTTTTCACCCTCACCACAGGAGACTTCCCTGCCTTTGTATTTCTTACAAATAGTAGTGGCAAACAGAAGGGTCAGGGAAACCAGATTCTTCCCATTAAAATACCAGGCTACCTAAAATTGGCAATTTGCTAAGTTAACTTACTTGCGACATCTGACCCAGTTCCAGCTTCACTGATTCCCAAGCAGGCCACAAAATCTCCAGCTATAGTTGGTACGAGGAGCTCTTTTTTCAACTCATCAGAACTAAACCTGCAACAATATAATGAGATAGGCTATTGAAAGCTTTTGAAGGTAAACTTCATTTATAAGTTAGTTACAAATTTTATTTTACTCACACAGTGATCGGTTTTTCTATGACTAGGTAAAACCTGTCCCAGAGCCAAAAGACAGACCAGATACCCTCCAAAGCTATGACTCAGAGCCTTCACCAGAAGTGCAGCCACAACCATTTTAAACAAGGCTTTTACAAGTATTCAGGCATCTTACTCCCAACAGAAACACGTGGTCTAGATGCCCAAAATCTGATCTCCATGACTGTTGTTTTGAGGGCTATCACATCTAAATAAACACAGCCCCTCGGGTTTCCCTTCAGTGCTCCTGCACCAGTCTGCAGTCAGCCAGGATGGAGGACCTGCTCTCTGCCTATCTTCTGGCTTTTGCACCAGCTCTTTGCCAGGTTTTAGTGGTGACTGAAAAGTTATGACTTGCGATGGCCACCCTCTGCAAATATCTGTATTTACATCGTTAATATTTCACACCTGCATTTAAATCTGTGAATTTCTTTCAGTGAAATCCTTTAGTGCTTCTTCCCAGCCATTCTTTTAGTCCCCACAAAAATAAAATGGGAAACAGCAAACAGTTCATGGCATTTTAACACAAAAATTCACTTGGCCATATTTCAATTCAGTTAAGAGGCACTCCCTTTTTTTTTTTCCCAACGTTTAGCTGCTTTCATCGATTCAAAACATGGTCCATCTCATTGCACAGTCGATTTTGTCCTAACTTTCACTGATTTGGTCTCGCAGCATGAATGGTGAGCTTGCAGTCTAGTTCTTGAAACTATTCTTGTGCTAGACTGAAAAATGTCTCGGGTCATGAGATCTCTCTCTTGTGAGCAGAAATCCATAAAAGTCAAGTTCCTCCTCTTTGGTATGAGGCTTCTCAGCTCAGCATCTCCACTCGTCTCCTTAGGCTTGCTGGTTGCCTACGCAGGCTGCAGTTACCTGGGCCCTCCTTCTAAAACACTGTCCCCATACTTCCAAAGGAGTGATGCTATTTTAGCTAAGATTCCCCCCCCGGCTCCGCTCCAACCCTGACACAAAACAGTCAAAGGACAGGGGACAGCCAGAGAACAGAGTGGGAGCTGGCAGACACTTCACTTCGTGCACACAGGGAGCTCAATTCCTAGTTCTGTCCCTGCTGATAATCATGGCAGCGATCCTAAATAAATACAAGAACCAAGCCTGGAGTGTTTACTCCTTCCTCCAGCATACTGGGACAAAGTCCCCTGGTCTGTTATGCAGTGTATTTTTTTTTTCTTTTTTCTTTTCCTTGGGAAATGAGCAAGTATGGCCAGCTGAACATTCATTAAACAAAAAAAACCCAACCAACAACATGAAAAATCAGATTATGAGAGGAGCTAGTAGGGGTTTTTGGCAATGCTTTCTGATGTTTAAAACTTTGCCAACCTTTAGTCATTTCAACAGAGGATTTCCATGACAAGAAGTTTTCTCAGAATAATGTTTTTGGTTTGATGTCTTTGTTTGGTTTAAGTTCCAGAAAACAGTTCAGCTCTTCCCAAAAATGAGGCTACAGAAGAAGTTATTCTGCAATTAAAAAAAGGTCTGGCAACACTATCTTCAGAAGATCATGGGTCTCCGTGCCTTGCAAGAAGGACATGCAGCTCACCAAGCAGTTAGCTATTGTGTTAGAAACATGTTGTTTCTGTAAAATTCTACCTAAACGCATCCCAGAAAAATCTCAGGTTTGCATAAATGCAATACCACCTTCTTCCCAGTTTAACAGCTCCAGAACCAGAAAACTGTTTGCAATGAGATCTTGCTCTGGCTCAAGACAGACCAGACTATGCCTGCTTTCTGGGCCGGGGCCATACCCCAGAGCATAGTTTCCCATGTGATTAATGTGCAGCCTTACCATTGCTCTAAAATAGGTTTTCATGCATGTGTGTATGTACACACATACACACACACACACACCCCCCCCAGTCTACAGTCAATAGACCACAGCTCCTTGTTGACACTGGGTAACCCAGAAGTCTCAAGTGTGAGATACTGACACATGAACAGTTGCATGAAAGTGGTCCATCCTTTCTTGCTCCACACTTTGCAAGTAAGATTGGTGGAATGTCATGAATACAAACACAAAAATGACGATGGTATTCAATCTTGTAAATGGTGAGTAAAAGGAAAATAAAACCATGGCAAAATACAGATGTAAGAACACTTCCTTGAGCCACATAGTTCTGTTTATATGCTTCGCCAATTAGAAATTTGAAATCACCTTTATTCATCTAAACTATATATAAAAATCTGGTTTCTGACAGGTTAGATTGCTACGTTGAATGAAAATATGTCTATCGCACATCACTATTCTGACTTAATTGGGCTGATAATCATCTCGGTAGAATTACAGATCTTGCTCACTTTTGTTTCTTCTGCTTCTGGGGAAAAAAACCTGAGCTGAAGTGAATTAATTGAATTAGTAAGGAAAGTTCTGAGTAGAACTGACACATACACTATTACAATACACTATGAAGTGCAAATTGGAATTCTGAATATGAACAGCTGCAGGCAGTTCTGACATGGCTCTCAGCATTTGATCAACTCAAGCTTTCTTGCACTGGAGCTCACACATAAGAGCACTATTCACCACCAAAGCAAAAATGAAAAAAAAAAAAAAAAAAAAGTTTTCAGATGATCTCTGCATTATTCTACAGTATCTCAAAGATGACACCATAGTTTACTCATGGTCTTCCTAGGAATATAAAGAAGATTTCCTTTAGGTAAAGAAGAGGGTAACTCTGGCCTACTGTGTCTTTCCTTCTTACATACTAGCAAGAGGTGAATTTCTCCCAATTCTCTTTCTGTTCTGCTCCTAGACTCAAACTATTAATAATGCAGTAGCCACATGCCACGCTTTTGCTTCAGTGTAGTCCTGCACAGGCATCCTACCATCTGATGTCCAGGTCCAGCTTAGCAGTACTCCTTGGATCTGCAAGATACAGGAAAAGAAGCAAGAAAAAAAAAAAAAAAAAAAAAAAAAAAAGACGAGATGGTCCTTACAGGCGCAGAAAGGGTTAGAAATGCACGGTGAATGGCAGCAAGCACCCTTGGGCAGCATGGAAGCCTCATTAAGTTCAGTAATTTGCATAACCTGGATTTAAAAAAAAAATCCACACTGCAATCAGCTTTCTCTCCTTGAGTCCCTATTTCAGTCAAGATAAGACAACATGCGAGTTTAAAAACCCCATATTTAGAAAACTAACTTACTTTTTGAGAAAGACGGCATAAGGAAAAAAACAGTTAGAAAAGTGCTCTGGCTCCCAGTTTTTAAACAAGCCTCTAAGCTTCAGTTATTTGAAGATTTTTATGAAATAAATTGCTCAGTGTGAGCTACTGCTACGTTCTGAAAAGAACACACATGAGAAGCCTGTATGAGACTACCTGATGGGTATGACTGCCTCATGCAGATGAGACTATCTGAAGGGTTTTGGTTAAGAATGATTACGTTAATATTCTATTTATTTAGGAATGCATTTTGCACTAAAATGCAGATATTGCAAAAGACGACTCATTGAAGATTACCCTCTTCAGATCACACAGTTTTTATAACAGCTACTCACGTGGCTGGTGTCCTGCTGCTACCGCACCAGCTCTGGAGACCTCAGGGCTGCCCACCAGACAACCTGCCACCGTAGCACGGCCAGGCTGTCACCAGGAGCTGGGGAAACCCCAAAGGTAGTGAAGCTGTTTTGAGGAAAGCTAGTTCAGAAGCAGCCGCTTGACTTCGTATTGCCCCACTGTATTGCTCTGGCCAGGTTAGACCCTCACAGGTATTCAAAACCACAAAGCAGCACAGCTGGCTATGGATGCAACATAACTAGCCACCATGACAGCAATGCTTAATGATACTTTTATTAACGATATGTTGAAAGCTGCACCTATAACAGCCTCGGGTCTGGCTCAGGACACGGCCAGGCCTACCTTATGCACGCTACACAAATTAAGTACCAAAGATGAGAGTGAGAAAACTCAGTATGTCTGTTTGTGAAGAAGCACAAAACCAAGCTTCCCTTACGCTATGCTAGTGGGAAAGCTACTTGGCTCTTGAGTGATCCCTTCCCATTTTCACCCTTTTCCCAGTTGATCAGGTGGATGACCCTGCTTTTCAAAACTGTTGTTCTGATTGTCAGCTGCAGCTTCCCTCCTTTACAGCAATCAGGAAAAGAGACAGAAAAACTGACTTTTTGGACATTAATTCTTGAGTATGCTGCTGTTTAGGGTGGAGAAAGAATCAGCGATGAGTAAGCTGATGAAATAGAAAAGCACTCTCTTCCCATTAAATAATCATCATTATCCTTACTGGTTTCCTATAAATAATATGGGGCGGGGCGGAGGGGGACAAGGAACACTCCCTACTGCTGAGATAAAGGAGCTCTACACTGATTTGGTATCACTATGGATGTGTCACCCTATAGCTTTGTTTACAAGCCTAGCGAAATGTGTCTCATTCACTGCCTCAGCTAAGAGCTGCTTTTTCCACTCGATGTGTAAGCATGAAAGCAAGTGGTGAAATGTATATCTGCATGCATTTGAAAGACCTGACAGAGAGCTACGTTCAGAACCACATACGTCAAAGGTCAGATCACTGCTGACAAAACATTTTGCATTTAGTTCTCAAATTTAGGAAGTGCTACTGCCTCACTTAGAGGAATCTGGGGGAAAAAATGGAGCAGTCTGGGCATCTTCAAGTGAAACAAAACTATTTTCTCCTATATTTGTCTGCACAATAGAAATGCATATAAAGCAAAATCTGCAGGGTTGCTTCCAAGTATGACCATGAATATAACTTTCTGAAGGTTGTCAAAAAATACCATAAAGAAGTAAAAAGGGGCAGGAAAAATGAACAGGCAACATTTTCAAAATTTATTATTTATATAATTAAAACTATTACTAAAATGTACTTCTCATTTAACTGAATATCTCAAACACCTTCGCAAACTAAGCCTTGCAACAGCTTGTCACTGAAGCAAGAAACCCATGGAAGTTGCAGAAACAGCATCAGGAGGCATCCTGGCTCTAGATCTTTTAAGACTATTTTTCCGAAGTATGAAAACCTAAAAAGCTCTGTGCTTGCATGTGCGCGTATGTGTACCCATCCGTTCAAACTACTGCGCTGCCTATATATCTAACTGAGGGAACACCTCTAATTTATAGTGGCAGAGCATCTTCATGACATATCACATTCACTGAGTTGGTTCGCGAGTGCACTCAATACATGCGTGATGAATGCTGAATAAAGCCCAAAGTTAGGAAAGCTAACAAAGGGCTCCAGACTTCTTTTTAAGATTTTTAGGGGATGATGGTTGATTCCTGTATTACTGTTTACTTTGTGCACTGCTGATGCATCATGTGTAACGATGCATAGTTAAGATGCAAAGTTTGGATTATCTCTTTGAACTTGTTTAGGATCACCACAGGACACAGATACTGTTAAAGAAACCATTCAGGCTGTGCATGCAGTTGGAATCCATGACACAGGACAAGCAGTTAGCCCTCCCTCTATACTGCATGAAGTAAAGCTGCAGCTGTGCAAAATTTCCTGTAGCTTTCTCCTTTCACTACCAAGTTTCACTTCTACATCTCAGGAGTGGGACACTGTACTGTATAACCAACCAGTCAGTGGAATTGACTGAACAGTGGAGGAAAAGTTCACTAATACAGACGCAAATTCAATTACAGATTTCATCATGTTAACGACATTTTCACATTTACTTTCCAAGAACATCCACTGTAGGATTTCGCTAGCACAAATGTGTGTAGCTTCACTGCTTTACTACAGCAGAACAGATTAAGAGAAGGCCAGAACCCAGCAATGTAACAAAATCCCATCTTCTTTTACCCACAGCTTTTTTTTAAACCCCTGGGAATAAAAGGCTATCATGGGGGCAAGGCACTATTCTCTGAAGTCTTAAAATACGAGTTTTATTCTCATTTGGACAATAACTAAGCTACTGTTGCAACAGACATACTGAACTCCATGCTTTCAGCAAGCTTTTGGTGTATTACACAACAGAGAAGAAAACTTTTAGAAAGATTTCCCATGGCTGAGACCTCCAAAGACACACATACCTAGCAGAAGGATAAATGGATGTCAAGGGAACACAGCTTACATTCCAGGCTGTACAGTGGATTTACAGGCATTTTTATTCAGAATGGGAAAAAAAAAAACCACACACCCACACCAACAAACAACCCAACTCTAAAAATGCTCTTTCGTGCAAAACTTCCCCTCTTGTATATCTGTTGTGTGCAGAGAAATTCCTGTCTTCATTGTCATTATTTGGCTTCAACCCCCGCCCCCACCTTCCAGAATTTTAGGCGTATCCATATTCCAGGGGCAAACTGCTGGTCCAGCCTGTCACCTCCCTCTAGTTTTGCAAACTGCTGTTTTGACGCAGAATGCCTGTGAAACGACTACATGAAGAACATGGTAACTGCCACTTTTATTGAGGGAGGGGAAAAAAAAACCCCCACAACAAATCAGATTCAGAAAGTGCAGGAACCTGAATAACAGCACAGGATAAAAGGGGAACGATGACACAAGCAGATGAGAAAAAGCAAAATGAGCAATTGCCTGGAATGGGCATATTGAGGAAGCATGATATATCTGCTACAACTTTAGGACTTACACCAATATTGATTGTTATTTCTGAAAAGTCATAGTCAGTGAGGAGCACCTTGTAAAGCTGGAAAAAAGCAAGTAAATTATAAAATAGAATTAGACTGATCCTAACCATTACAACTGAATGCATGCTTAGTATGACTGCACTGGGGTATCTGGCTAAGAAAAAACACAAACATGAACAGCGGGATTTTGGAATTAAAATTGGTTTGTTCTGTGTTTACAAACATATAATTACTACTAAACAAGGCCTATGTTTTAATATATAATATTCTAGCATTAAAAAAAAAAAAAAAAAAAAAGGTATTTTCTCCCCTAAACCAAACTGAGAGGTAGAAAGGAGGTTCCTTCCTCAGACATTACTGAAGAGCAACTAGACAGTAAATCTGCCCAGTAATGTTTTTTTCTACTGTTATACAGATTGCATTTTGGGCCTAAACACATGGCGATTTGGGTTTTACGCTAAACCAAACTTTCTGAAAATTACCTTTTAAGAGCAGGAGTAGCCATGCCAGCTTGTACTCCAATAGCCATAGGAATACCTCCACAGCGGATATTTCCCAGCTCTTCTGCCACTGCAATGCTACAGGAGAAGTCCAAGCCCATGCCGCCATATTCTGGGGAAAAAACAAATCTATGACACTCATATTCTAGACTGGCATAAGCAATAACAACAACAACAACAAAATACTGCTACTGCAAAGACTTGCCAACTGCAATTTCACTGCTAGTTTTTAAATATTTGACAGTTACCAGCTTTCCTTTCAGAAAAATGATGTCGCACTACTCTTTAAAAAACCTGAATTTAAAGTTACACCTCTAATTATCCGTGTGCACATCAGGTCACCTGTGAATATCCTAAGTGGCATCATTACTTTTACTGGAAACAGCAGGAAAAAGTGACGTGCTGCTGAAAACAACATTAGAAGGCAAAATTATTCTAACAGCAAGGTCATGCGAACAAATCACCGCAAGGTAAGAAGTGCTTTTATTTCTCCATGATAACGCCCGACACTCGCTCTCACCCCGCCATGCGCTCAAGCGGAGCTCACCTTTCTCACACGCAGCAGTCAAGCCAGCACAGGGCAAGACCACGTGCAGGTCGTGCCCCTGCGTTAAGTTCCTGCTGTAGCTCAACATCCACGTTAAACATGAGTACAATACCGAACACGCGCATTTCATATCCTGGCACCTGGTAGGGTAGGTGCAGCCATTAAAGCATTTTTCATTAGCAGGCGGCTGACGACCCGGGGTGCTGGCCGGGTGCCAGCACAGGCCGTTCCTCCTCCCCACATTCCAATCTGCAAATTCAATTAAAGAGGATATTGTTCTTCACCTCCTTCCCATGCCCAGTGCTGATAAACCCACCACGCAGTGAAACGTTGCTATGATGGATGAGGTAATTTCTAGCAGTATTAGATAGTTTATAATCCAAAGGAAATATGGTGAGAAAGAGAAGGTTACTGCTTGACGTCATTAGTTGACCGAGCAGCTTTGATTAGATAGCATTTTCCTCCTTTTTTTTTTTTTTTTAACTCATTTGAAGACCAGCTAGGAAAATTTCAAATAAATAGATACAATCCCCCACCCCTCACACACACAGTAAGGGGCAGACAACCCTCTTCCATTTTCACTTGCTGACATCAAGGACTGAGCTTACCCCTCTACTGACCTGCTTTGAAGTTTTCAAAAAACACCATTAATTAAAAATCAAAACACCACAGTGCATTATAAACACAGAGCTTCGTGTGCTATCATCTGTTTCCTAAACCCACAGAAACTATCTTTGTGCATCCTTTTTCTGCAGAAAGAAAGGAAAACACAAACGGAAAAAGCTAAGCGTGAAGTTCAGTTTTCAAATAGCATTTCTCCTTAGGTCATCCTGAATAGTCTGGACTGTCAGAATTATAAAAAATAGCTACTTTCCCAAACTTTTACCTGAAAATAATAAATATTTCTTAAAAATATACACCAAGTTAAAATTCTTACTGGGAACTTAATCAGTACAGTGAAACAACAGTAATATGGGAATGTGTTTAGCATAATAAATAATCCAATTATCGTGCCATCACAAAGCCCCCATCAATAAATAAACGCTCTGAGGAACAGTAAGGAATGTATGCGCATGCAAAGGCGAGGCTATTTAAAGATGTGTGGTATGACAGAGTTTTTGCTAATTTTATGTGAAACTATAGCAGAGTTATAATAGATAACCTCAGTTTTGGCACCGCACAAATGCTTTCCATTAGATTTTTTTTTTTTTTTTTTTTAAATCAGTCAATCATCTTTTTGCCAAACTACAGTTATTACTAATTTTGTCTTTGGTTTTGTCTACCAAGCAGTTACGTTCCTGTCTTTCACTTGATTTCACAAATTAAAACCTTAGTTTCTTGATTTACCCAAAGCAACTTCACAGGAGGAATGCTATGCACAAAACTGACCCAAAGGAAGACCGTTCTATGCAAGTGTACAGCTTGCATACATTCTTTGTTCATGTAGTAATATATAATGAACTGTGGTATAACAGACTTGCCTTGCTCTCATTTGAGATTAGTTACTAAGTGGTACATTTTAAAAACAAAATGCTGCAAGAGGCCAGCTCTCAAAGTGATGACCCCAAAGGAATTTCCTACCAAAGGGAGGAAACGATCAGAACAAAGCCTCAGGAGCTGAGAAGGTGGCAAAGAGATGATACATCCTCCGAAGATTTTATAATCTAGGGATAGATAATGCAAGAGACAACCACAGCTGCAGACAGGCAGGAAGGGCAGAAGCAAATGGTAAAAACATTAATCAGGCAACACCTAACTTTTCATCAGTTCTGTTCCAGGAGCCAAGGAGAAAGAGTTTCATGGAGAAATGTGAGTGGTTTGACAGACGGTTACAGGGAACGCCTCTTTTGAACCCAAAGTACTTGATCAAGAGAGAGATTCACTTGTCCATGCGGTCTGAGCAGCTGTATCCCCAAGTAATTTGGGTAACCTGTGCCACGGCTAAAGACAGTTGCGTCCCGTCTCTTTGGAGACCTGGATCTCTGCACCGAGACACGCTGTCAGCAGTGTCACACGTGGCGACAGCAGGCAGCGCTGGCTCCGAGCACCGATGTGACTTTCTTTTTTTCCCCAGCACGTGGTGCCCATGGTGCCAGCCTGGCCTTCACAGCCCTGCTGCCGGCCGGCGCTCCAGCCGGCTATTTTGGGGCTGCTCCGAGCGCATCACCCTGCGTGCCACAGGACTCAGCTCTTTCACCAGGACAAAACTACTAGGCCATTCTTATTTCCACCTGCTGCCGTGGTGAGTGTTATACGGAGTGCATGTTCAATTTTCATTTGGAATATGACTCACTCTTTTTGGAATAAGCTGGTGGCAGGAAAGTTGTGCTCGCCAGTCTCGTCGACAAACACTTCCTCCTGGAAGTATCTGTACAATGATGTAATGCTAATAGGTCAATTTATTTTCATTCAGAAAAGCAAACACCATGCCTAATATAATTTTTGGCGAAAAGTCCATAATGAAAAGAACCAAATCCATTTCAGATTTACTGCTTTTTAAAAAAAAAAAAACCAAAAACAAAAAAAACCCAACCCAACAAGCTACAGGTAAATATTTACATGTAAAACATTTCTAGGGTAAATATTTCATTTAACTTTAAAATGAGATGAGTGACCTTCAGTGAATTGTTTGGCTACACTTCCATTTTTAATTTACAAGACATACTAAAGGAACAAAGCAAAGCAAAACTAGGCAGAGTGTCTAATGCACTAATGCTTTCATAATTCAAAACAGGTAGAAAAAGGCAACTCTGCTGTATTCAAACTGTTACTGTTTTGCTGACAAGACCACAACTTCCAGCTGTTAAATGGCTTAATTGGTATCTTACCCTTCATTTGATTTCAGGTTCTTTCACAAAGAAATTAAATTATAAAGCCCAAAGCAAGAACACATGAACATGCAAATACAGAAAGATTCTGTACTGCAGAGCATGGGCAGGACCCACGCTGGAGCAGGGGAAAAAAGTGTGAGGAGGAAGGAGCAGCAGAGGGGAACTGCTATGGACTGACTGCAACCCCTGTCCCTGTCCCTGT
>JAVKLA010000073.1:18451550-18480437 GCA_034782735.1 Sagittarius serpentarius
GGACTGACTGCAACCCCTGTCCCTGTCCCTGTCCCCGTCCCCCTGCGCCGCTCGGGGTGGGGCGGGAGGTAGATGACTCAGGAATGAAGGACTGAAGCTGAGCCTGGGGAAGAAGGGGGAGAGGATGGGGGGGGAACATGTTGTTTTAATTTGCCTTTGTTTCTCACTACACAAATCTATTTTAATTGGCAGCAGATTAAATTAACTTTCCCCAAGCCAAGTCTGTTTTGCCCATGATGGTAACTGGTGAGCAGTCTCCCTGACTTTATCTCGACAGCTCAGCCTTGCCATCGTATTTTCTCCCCCGTGCTCTTGAGGAGGGGGAGTGAGTGAGTGGCTGGGTGCATGTCTGGCTGCTGGCCAAGGTGAACTCACCACAGCATGGTCAGTATATTAACCTGTTTTTCTTTTAAATTGGCTCTGTGCTTTTCTGCTAATCACCACCATCACGTTGTTTTAACAACAAAAACAAAAACCCAAATCCAAACCCACAAAACAACAACAACAGAAGTGCTCCTTATTTTATACAGACCAGCTTATTTCTACGTGTTAAGTTCATGACACTGCCAGTGGAGTGGGAGTCCCACAGAAAACAGCAAGTTTTAAAAAACATCATTTTTAAAAGATGCAAATCTACATTCTACTAAAATCTGATAATTTAGGGTATCAGGACTTTATATGAATATAGACAGACAGCAAAGATGATGCCCAAAACCAGAAAGAGCAAGACTATCTGATCTTCAGCTGCAACATGTCAAAACAGAAACACTGCTGAGAAGATCAGCTGGGAAAACAAAGGCAAAGAATGTCTATGAAAAAGGACTTAAAAAGGCAAAGGAGAAACTGAAGGTTTTTATATAATCATTTCATTTTTGTGAAGATCAACATATTTCTTGTTTCTTGTCCAGCCACAGGCTCCCTGTTCAAATATGACTCTTCAACGATGAGACATGCCTGAAGTCTCTAGTCCAAATTTTGTAAGAGTTTAGAAGTGTCTCTATTTGGAATTTGCTTCTGAACTCCATCTGGCAGCTGTCGGTGGGAATGACAACATCTGTGGTGAAAAGGGTCTATAAGTGAGTTGAAGCAAGGTGAAACAGGGGGTCTTCAGAGTGTTTCAAGAATGTGAGTGAGCTTGTAAAAAGGAATGGTGAAAACAATACAGCTGTATCAGTAACTCAGTCTTAAATCATAGAATGGCTTGGGTTGGAAGGGACCTAAGGTCATCTAGTCCAACCCCCCTGCAGTGATGCGTATATATTTTATCTATCTTGTTTATTTACATAGCTTCCAAAGTTCACATAAAGTATATCTACACCAAAGGAAATCACACAGTATTATTTCTACTATTAGCACCTAAATCAGTGCAAGAAAAAACAAATGCATGCTCTTATTTCTAGTGACTAGAAAGACACATAAAACATGAGTCAACTCCCATTTTGAAGATAGGTCTGAGAGTCTCCTACATCTGACACTAGGATGACAGAGCTAATTGCCAGTTTTCATCATAAAGTACAATTTTAAATCAACAGAAGCAAAATTTAAGTGTTCAAACCTTACTCACCTGTCATAAATATAGTTCAAGAATTTCAACTCCAGAGGACTACAAAGAGCCCTGAATTTACATAATTGCAAAAGTCATCAGGTAGGACAGTACAGAAATCCTACCATAATTCCTTTCCTCCTCTTTACATAAAAGGAATTTAAAGAATTACAAAAGGTTTACTCTCTGGGTTGTGTAACTCCCCATGAACCCATTCTGAAAAGCTGAGGCTGATCAAGGTCAGAAAACACCTCCTGCCTTCTTGGTTATTTGCTTCTTGTTGGGTGCAGTGGAAAAAACTCTTATTTTGTGTAACAGAAACACTGAGTTCACTTGAGTCTTGCTGAGATGAACCCATATATATTTTTTGGCTATTTCCCCTGGATCAATTCACCAAAAACACCAAACAAAAAACCAACCACAACAAAAAAACTCAAAACCACCCAACCAAAAAAAAAAAAAAAACCACCCCAAAAGAAACAAATAAAACCCTTGTACCAGATTCAAAGTTCCCCTTAACAGATTACCTTAGTCAGATGGATCAAACTTCCTCAGTTTGACTGAAAGTTTGTCCCAAACCAGGAAAAATTATAGTGCTTTACAATTTTGTTTGGTTGATCCTAGAAAGATCACGACCACATACAGTACTTGATTTCTCACAGATACTCACTAGTTTGTCCAAAAAAATCCAAGGCAGATAAGGACCTCTTCTGCTAGCCAAAATTTTACTTGTAATATCACTTTGGTGATCCACTATTCTTTGGGGGGGGGGGGGTGGGGAACCACCATGGATTGGCTGCTCATTCCTTTTCAAACATATACAATTAGCAGCACAAGTACAATCCCTGAGCAATTAACAGTGCAAATTGCATGTTCCTGCAACATTCATTGCTATGGAAGTCATCACATCTGCCACTTCAGGAACTAAATTTACTGAGATGAGTAAGGTGATTGGATCTGACTAGCACTGTTTTAGATTAAGACAGAGCTACACTAGAAAATACAGGAGAAACTTCCAACACACTGTAAGGATTTAAAAAAAAAAAAATATATATATAAAAACAACACAAAATGCCAAGTAGGAACTCAGCAGTACCTGCCACTGAGCAGATAAATGCACCACACAGAACTGGCCCTCGCTGGGGGCAGCATGGACACATTTAAAGAGGGTTCAAAGCTGTATAGGACACTGCTTTAGAAAGCCAGAGCAGTATATTCTAAATTACCAGTTGATAACAGCTGCACTTGTTACCCTCTGACTTCCAAAAACTACCCTCACAAATTTGGAAGTTTTCTTTATTTTCCAAATGGTTATGCAGTTTCACCAAGTGACATCTGAGTCAGCAATCACATCTGCATAAATCTTCAAACTCAGAAGGGTATCAGACCCCTTTAAAAATAAAAAAAATAATAATTCACACAAATCCCCCCAAACTCTACACAAACAATGTTATGGGGAAGGAAAAGCTAAGCTGCCCAGTACAACAGAATAAAATGTCCACGTGGCAACACAAGAAACATTCACAGTGTAAAAAGACACAGTAGAAAAAAAAAGAAAAAAGAAAAACCAAGATTGCACACAGTCCCAAGCACCAGCTATTGAGTCAGCTCCAACTCAGAAAAACTTTATGCAATCACTGGTCACAGATTCCTCAGTAGCCTTCTGCCTGCTTTTAAACTGAGATTATTTTCCCCCCTCAGCTCTGACCCAGCATCAATTCCACGGAAGCCTAGTTAAACCATCCTACAGCTTTTTTTCTTTAAGGTTAAAAAGTACAGATCTCAATTATTGTACGTTTGAAAACGTCAGTCAAACTAAATGCCACAGCATGAAGAAAACAAGAAAAAACCACATGGAAAAATGAGTCAAGAAGTGTATAGGCTGAATACCATACCTCCTGAGCTTCGGTGGCAAAGCCACACTACTTCTCATGGGGTTTCCCTTTGGGCAAGCTCATAAACAAACCATAGCCTAGGTTTCAAGAATATCACCTCTGCAACCTCCCCGCTGCTTGAGGTCAGTCAATCAGCAACAACTGCCAACCTCCTTACATACACTGAACATACACATTCCCACAACCTGTTGCACGTTTGCCTGGTTTTAGCTTTGCTTTTGGATGCTCAGTTTAATTTTCTGAGTCAGGCTCATCCAACAGGGAATACTGCTTCTCTCCAGCTTGAAGGTTGCCACCCTTCTGACAACCAGGCCAATGTTGCATCAACATCCTTTGGCACAGTGCGCGTCTAAGGTAGTCCTACTGACACCACTGTGAATCAGCCTGCAGAGGCATGAAAATCTGCCTTCAGGCTCGACAAGGCACGTCAACCCCATGTAAAATGTGCTCTTCCTCCCAAGAAAATGACTGCACAGCTGCTCAGCTACCTTCTTTTAACCTTTTGAACAGGTAATAAATCAATTAATCTCACACCCGTACAAGAATGAAGCAGGTACATCATCTTTATGTGCTGCTGGTGCTCCTATTCAAGACTCCTCCTCTCATGTGAACTACCACAAACTACTGCAAAAAGTTCACGTTACTCTGCATCACGGCAAATTTTCCTCTAGCAGGATGTGAAGTGTAAATACACAAATAGATGTTACAAGGAATCTACAGTAATGTACAGACATTCAACATCCCACAGGTGAACAGCGAAAGAAAATAGGAATAGACTTATCAATAGGTAACAGAGAGAGCCCAAAGAACATTCTCCAGTTTAAGCACAACAGAGAGAAGAGACAAGTAACAGGACTGAATATATGTCTGTTTGTAAGGATTTTTTAGGAGCTGGATGAAAAGGAGTCAAGATCTGAAATCAGAAGAAATTCAGGGATTAAACAGATTTATTACATTTGCTACTTATTAAAATTTCTATGCTAAGATTTAATACAAAGGCTGACTATTTATCAGCTGAAAGCTGTGTTTAACTTCCTTCCCTACAAGTCTTTTATTCCAGTCCAAGATGATAAATAGCTTGGTGGAAAGCTACATTTGTCTTCCATGGAAAATTTTAGCTGCTTAGCTCAAGACGTCACTCCCAAAGACATAAATTTTACTAGATCACAAGTTCCAAAACTTGCAATCTCCAAATGGAGTTATAAACTGAGAAGTGAAATTGCGGGCATGGGGGGAGAAGCTTGACAAATGCTGGTTTTTAATAAATTCCAGAAAAAAGGATTTCAGAATGCGTGCAGTGAACAATTACATGAACTTCGGACAAGCTCTAGAGCTCGCCTGGCTAGCACAGGGGTTTTAGTTCAGGAGCACTGAACTTGAAACAGAAGCACACCACAGGAGGCTTCCACAGGAATTTCTGATCAGCACAGGCTTACAGGACCAAATGATTTTCCAGTGACTGACTCCTTAAGTCCTTGAGAAGCTGGTCCAGATACTGAAAAAAACCCCACGCCACGCCATCCCAGAGTACCCGCCACACTGCAGATCAACATATTCTTAGCATGGTCACAGCAAACAAATTATTAGAGACACCTATCAACTAATGCCACAGCTAGAAGCATACCCCTCCGTCATTAGGTACTTTCCTTGTTTGTAAGTATTAACAGGCAAAATTCTTTTCAGCTGGCAACGTCCGCCTCCGCAGGCGGACGCAGCCATCAGCACGGGCAGGGCTGGGACCGCCAGTTCCACAGCTCCTCGTCCCCAGCAGCTCCCAAGCCCTCACCCCGCGGGACAGCCTGCTGCGCTGCTGGAGCATCTCCAGGTGCTTCAGTTCCCACGTACAGCCGAGACCGAAGGAGAGCACCTTCTGTATTTTGTGACTGTTTGTGAAATCTGATCGGTTTTGAAACCGCTTTGAGTTAGCAAAAGCAAAGCGGTAAAAGAGTGTCTCTATTTCTGAGCAAGAGAGTGTGGTTAGCTGTTTAAGACAAAACCCAAATTTTCAGTTTTCCAGGAAAGGTCATGACTTTGATCTCAGACTGGGAACAAAAGTCAAATAAAAATGCAAAAATCTGAATATTTTTAAGACAGGAAATTGTATTCTTTTGTCAGTGGGGTTTTTTTGGTTTGGTTTTGGGTCTGTTCCCCCCCCTACCCCCAAAGGAAATCCCCCTCTGGGATGAAAATGGAAGATTTTTCGCAGTATCAAAACAATGCATTTCCCCTTCTTTTTCTCCAAGAAAATAGATATTTCAGTAACACTAACATGTTCCCATGCTTGCTCTATTCTTGATAATTTTAATGGAAAAAACATTTCATTGACAACTTTTATTCGGATTAAGGAGCGTGGACAAACACTTTAAGCACTATTCTAGAGCTGAAAACATCTGGTTTAGTTCACATTTTTGCCAATAATTCTGTGTGCATCCTTGCCCTTAAGATTTGTCAGCCATACCATATCATAAAACAGATTATTGCTCTCTGTTTGTACAAGAGCTAATACGACAGGACTCTAATCTGAACTGCGACCTCCAATGTGAAATATGCTACATCGCTACTTTTATTTATGTTGAAATTGGAGTGTGCACCTTATATGTGCTACTGGCCACAAATGAAAGGATTTTCAGCTTAGTGCAAAGCGTACTAGAGATCAAATTCCCCATTCAAGACTGTTTTCTTCAAAAGAACCTCCTACTCAAAATATTATATTATTTCTATGATCATTTCATCATCCCCTGTGCTGCGCTCCAAGAAGTTATCAGTAACAACTCACCACTCAAAACTGTGAAAAGCAAGTTATTCCAAGGGGGAATGACAGCACCCAGCTGCAGAGCAGATAAAATTATAAAACAGTTTACTACTAAAAACCACATCAAACCACCTAATACACAATTATCTGACTGACACAACGGGTTCTTAACATACACAGAGAATAACCTAGGGCAAAAGGGATCAATGACATGGTTAAAGGCATCTGTAGAAGAGTAAGATGAGTTACGGAAAAAAACCAACCAACCAAACCACACAATCCCCGCCACCCCCGAAAATCCTTTCCACCTTCCCTGACTTCCAATCCTACCTGAATTATAACTAATGACCCTAAGTGTTTATGCACCCAGTAGTATAACTACCCTTTTACTACACAGTTTAACTGTAGTTTTTTGCAACAGAAACAGAAAATAGATTTGGCCATAGCAAATCAAAGTCTACGGTAAAAGTGCATTCTCACTACTCACTGTATGAACACTTGCAGCTAAAGTCAGACCCCTCCCGATCACAAATACTATCTCTGCTATTTACAGACCGTTCACGAACCCGCGCAGGGACGTTCGTGCATTCAGCTACCACTCAGGAGCTCCAGGGACTTCAGAGGCTGGCTATTCATCTCAATGATTTGCTTTTTTTTATAAGTAGCTATACAACAAATTATATCTCAAATTCTTGTTCTTAAAATATCACACTAGAGTTACATAGCAATAAATGTATTCTTAAGGAAAAGAACACCTTGAGTATATGGTCACATAGTAAATCTGCAAAGGAATTAAATTTTATTGTGTACGCTGAGTAATTCTGAAAGGGAAAGTATATTAAATCAGCATATATATTGTATATATTCATACTTATGGGATGGCTCCGAAACTGAGGTTTAAATATTCGTATTTGAAAACAACAGCATCAAAACCAAGTTCATATATAGAGAGAAAGAAATCCTTCTTCCCAGAAATTAATAAATTATTCCAGGAGATATTTGAAAAATAACCTTCAAAGTATTGCCAAACACCCCAGTTGTTATCTTCACAGCTCAATAATCTAGCCAATAACATACCTTCCTTTCAAATCAAAAGAAAAATACCAGCGAGGCTGGAGTCCTCTCCACCTTCCAACTCCCGAGGAGACAAATGTTCCAGAGTCATCGTGCTTCCCGCATCTCTCCCACACATCTACAAGTAGACGGAAAGCCGAGAGGATGGGGGAGGGAAAGGCAGCTTTTTCATGGTGGAAAAAGCACTTATCAAAACTACATATTATTACTGTTTTTTTAGGTTGGTCTTGTACCGTCTACTTTCCATTAGATTCATCTAATTTCAAACAATTTTAAGAACATGATAGGCTTGGCAACCATCCGTCAGATACCAGGGGTTTATTATAGTGTTGTGTGTACTGTTTCTAAAAGACTAACTGAAACATCTGAAATAAAAAAGAAACTCCCAGTCAATTTATTGGTATGTAGGTGTTTCTCCAGAAACAGAACACATAATTATAAAATTATGTTAATGTATTAAGGCTTTTTGGCATGTGTTTTGGGAGTTACATTCCTTTCCATCTCATAAGAGGCACTATTTTAGAAACACATCCAATAGTCACAAAAATACTTGTCTGATTTGCAGGTGCCCCCATCCATCCAGCTGTAACACAACAGGCTTCTGTGGCCCTGAGACCCTGCTGAGCAGCACAGGGCTGTAAAGAAAGGGAACTGAGGAGGATTTTCTCGGCACCTTTTATCATGGTTAGACAGCTCGCTGTGCAGCCGCTCTGCTAAGGTTGCTGATGCATCCTTTGCTTTCCCATGGTCTCCCAGACACTATTTCCTTTCAGAGAGAAATATTTTCCACCACCTTCTTGTTACTTTTAAGCCACACCTCCAGAGAGCTGGCTGATAAACTTCCCAGTATTTCAGAGACACCCTAAAGAGGTGCTGGGCTGAACTTGTTTGTTCATTTATGGGCAGTGCATGACACGGGAGGTGACTGGGCATGCAGGGATCATCCCTCCGAACCACACAAGGAGCCCGCTGCTGCTGGATCTTTGGAGTTCACCTGCAGCTGAGACGCTGTGGGCTTTCCACATTGCTCAGCAGAGGCAGCAGACGTGCAGATGTCTGCCCTGGAACAGCTCAAGCTTAAAGATGCATTTCCAGTACAAAGCTTGTACCTTCCACCCATGGAAAAATCTCTGCACATCCTTAGTCTGGTGGAGACACCAATCCCACACCGACTCCAGACTGTCTTCATAACTGCCCAAGAGCCACATCAGTTGTTCAAGTTTGTGAAGCAGCTTTTTCAGCAACGTTAGCCCCATCAAAGTCCAGAGCTAGATGCACAAGCAGCAAAGCGATATACAAGCAGGCACAGATTTTAATCAGTAACCCATTCTGAAGTTTCTGCAATGTCTCACACGAAATTATAATAAATGTATTAAAACTCATAAGCTTCATGATGTTGAGCATACTGCATATCCTTTCAGTGCTGCATTACTATCATGTTTTCTCTCCTTCTTTTAAGGGCTACGATTATTTGCTACTCATTATGCTCAATGAAAATCCAGTTTATAGCATCTCTCAGCATTAGGTAGTCCCAAATTGAGCAATTCCAGCAACTCTAAATTACGAGTGAGCAAAACAGCAGTGACTGTGCCTTCCTTCTCCCAACTACATCATTATACTGAAGCATGAAGAATGAGAAAAGCCCACACAAAAGACATCAATTTACGCTCAGCTCTCACTCTATGTTTAAAATAGTTGAGGCAAGAACAAAAACATCATTCATTGAATACTGAATGCCCTCAAAATTAGCACTAAGGTTTAAGACCATGCTATATTTCACTGAAACAATGGAAAGTTACATGAACTATTCCTCAAACGTAAAGCTGAAATTCTCTTTCCATTAAAAAAAAAAAAACCAAACAAAAAACACCCCACCCCCAAAAAAAATCAACCCAGGAAAAAAAGTGAGATAAGTTTTTCTATCTGGAAAAGATCACAGCATCTCCTAGGCTACAGCCTCACCACTTCAAGTCAAGGGACATAAAAGAAGTCGAACATGAATTAATGCATATCTTCTTCCTTCAACCCCCCCTTCCCCGAAGCATAGGAAAAAACTAGCTCATTTATTTTGCTCAGATTTATGCAAACATGGTAACTGTAATGACTGAGCTCCAGATTATCTGGTTTTCTTACAACACCAAGTGTTGGTGAAATCTTTTCTTGTTTGAAATTCTCACATTGTGACTGTGGCTAATGCCGTTTTCTGAATTTTAGAGTAGCACTGATAAAGTATGGACTAAACTGAGTGTGACTAATTAAAGCAAGACATGGAAAATGCACCAAATACCAACCCACCTAAACAGCGTGCTAGAACACAGACCTTAGCAATTGTACTTTCAAACCAAACCAAGTCACTATTCTCTGCATTGTAAGGAGGTTTACACAAAAGAATCAGATACATTTTCTTATTGCACAGATTCTTCTTATGTGTTAGAAGTATTGCCATAAAGAGAGAAAACAAAAACAAAAACAAAAAAAAAAAAACCCACGGAAGAAACCCCGACCTATTACCATTTTAGGGAAATTCCTGTGTTTGAGAGCTCTGCTGCTGCAGACTGAGGTTACCCTGGCTAATGTCTTACCAGTAGAAAATGTCTCCCACTTGCTATTTAATTGCAATTCACTCTGCAAGATTTTGCTTGCTCCTGATTTTGTGTTGCAGTGGCTAGTGCTGTTGGGGTCCTGTTTAATCCAGCCCTGCAAGATGAAAAGATGCATGCAGCCTGTCAACTTCCAGAAAAATTAGCCTAAAGGCTAAATAACTTTGAGAAAAATAACCTACCACATTTTATTATATTGGAATGAAGAGCTTTAAGAAACTGGTTACTCTTATTCGAAGATGAGTATGGATATATCAAACAACACATCTTCATATGATTTTTATTTTTGTTGTTTTCCATCTCTCAGTGTGTCCTTCCATGCCGCCTTTCCAGAGCTAGGATGAGTCTTCAGACAAATCCTGTCCTCTGGTTTGTGTTTCCCATCCTGACCCGGGATGAAACTTCTTCCTAATTTCTATCTTGTTGAAAGGTCATCATCACTGTAAACCCAGCTTTGGGCACTGTGCATCACCCAGCCCCATTCTTTATGCTAGTGAAGATTTACCTTCTTTTTTGCCACATTCAGGATGCTTTTGGAGTATCCTAGTGAGATGAATGGGCGTTGCTGATCTGATTTTTGTTGTTGATTACACACAGAGAAAAGATGGAAAAAACCAAACCAAATTCGTACAGATTTTACAGCTGGATCAGGAGACTTCTCTGTTTAGCCTGCCAGCAATGGAGAATGTGCAACAAGGTTATATAAAAACTAATCATATTGGAATTTCATTATCCCTAATGTTTCCCTGTTGACTTTTTTTTTAAATCTGACCTCTAGCTAAGTTTCTCAACAGCAGTCAACAACAGCCACAGTGCTGTGCTCTGCCGATCACTGAGCAAAAAGTCCTCACCTCCCCACACCGCCTCGCTGCTGTCCCCATTTCTTGATGGTCAGGTTTCACTTTGGAGATACAGGACTTTGGAGATTCAGGACTTTGGAGGTTTCACTTTGGAGATGCAGACCTGCTATCAGGTCTTTCCTGCTAAGAAAACAGTCTATGAGAGGGACCAGATACTCGTACCTCTTACTCCTCATTTACCCACTCATCTACCTTCATTTTCTCTTCTCCTTGCATAAGAACAGCAGCATTTTGTATGCCTTTAGAATAAATGGCCAGTGAGGCCACAAAGCCATGGTGTTCTACCATCGACTTTCTTTTAAAATGCCTTACTACTTAGCAGAAAGACAAAAAATTCTTTCCCTTTAATGATGACAGCAGGATCCACAAAACCGGTAAAAGGCATGGAAGAGGATGGTGTGGAAGGACAAAGTAATTTAGAAAAAGATGTGTTGCCTGCAATGTAATATTGTGTTGTTTATGGTCTCTATGGCAAAGCAGATGCTGCAAGATACCTAACAGAGGTGTAACGAGCAAGCCTCTTGATACACAAATTACAGGATTTTGCCACAATCTTGAAGAATTCAAAGGAGAAAAAAAAAAAAGCCTGAAACTGGGAAGAGCGTAATTAATTAAGGAACACAATAGAGGAGTAATTTCAGGGAAGTGCATGGGGAAGGAAGGCAGACAGATGGGGAGAGTGATGCTCTCCATCACACAAAACAAAGGAGAAGGAAGTTTAAGAATAAGAGTATTTTATTTTTAAACCTAATTCAAGGAAGCAAGGGGTGGAAGGAAATACGAATCCTCACAACCAACTCAGTATGTGCTCTAACTGGAGATTCCTCTTGATAAAAGCAAACAGTAAGAGAACGCTGCTTGAGAGACAGCCTTGGGGACCCCGGAGAAACACAACCCAGCTCCACCGCTCGGAGCAAACTCAGAGGCACTCCTCAAACGCCGGCAGGGCAAGACGCAGGCTGGAGACCTCTAGAGCATACCAGCCCTCGGGTGGAGGGACATTGCCAGTGTCCGCTGTCCAGAGAGGTGATAAGGACACTACCGAGATCTTCTTGCTAAGTTAAATCCAGAACTAAAAAAAAAATAAAAAACTTTTCTGCATTTCCAATTTTGCAGCCAGGCATCCAGTTGCATGCTTTAATAGATTAAGCTTTTTTATTGCCATCCCATAACCTTGTCTGGTGTAAGAGTGGCCTCCATAGAAACGGGCAGACACAGGACAAACCTAAGCGCAGGCTGAGGGCACGCAGCCCTGCAGACTGCTGCCCCAAACACAGATTTGGGAATTCTACCAGCTGAGACCGTCATTTTCCTCACCCCACCGTGACGACTGGTTCGAAGGTAGCGGATTATCCCTAAGGAAGTATGAACCACTGCCCCTGCTGCAAGCAGAAGTCATCAGGAGGAGAATTTCTGACCCCTGGAGCAGCGGTGACGGGCACACCGTCCGGCTGTCAGCAGCTCTGCCGCTGTTTCAGCCTCAGCATCATTTGCCTCCGCCTGTTTCCCCATCCATCAGCCATACAGCCACAACTGCCTGAATGCAACGGAAAGAGTTAGGAAGTAACTGGCACTAAAAAGCGGCAGATTGGTTTAAATTATACAACAGTATACTTCAGTGGTCACTGTTTCACTGCACAACATAGCGGGTCCCTACTTTTAATTCTTAGAAGGATAGTATTCTTTCCCCCCCTTTTTTTTTTAATGAACTTAATACTTACATCAGCTTTCAAAGAACATTTGTGGCAAGAAAGTATGCTCCCACTTAAAACCTCCCTTTTTTCTAATGCTAATAGCCACGCTACACACTCTTCAATGAGTGTCACCACAACCGAAGGACTGTCTGAATAATGCAAAATCAAACTACATGTATATGAAAAACCTCCTGTTCCACATTCAAACTCCATATAGGAAGTTTCAGATTCTTCTGTTTAATACCCTACTTGGGTCTTTTCGATGACAGAACAGCAAACAACATGAACAAAATCACACTGATTTTGGTGGTCTGTTCCACAAAATTTACTTTAAAAGTCTTCCCATTGCATATACTCTCTAATTTCAATGCGACTTAACAAGCTGTCTAGAGGGAGTAACAAGAAAACTAAAGACTGATGGATGTTTTTCTTGTTTATCTTTTTCTGTTTACAGCTGAGATTATTTCCTCATTAGTTTCACGACAAATGGCCTCACATTTTTCACTACTTTCAATAATACCACAAGCCAGGTTTCTTTTACACAGAAACATAGCCAAAATTTTTATAAAAATAAAAAAAATATAAAAAAATTCACAAGACAATTCGCTGAGAATTTATACCTGAAGTTACACATGCCATTGAAATGTTCATAGCAAATAATATGCAGTCAGAAATGGTTTGTCCTTCTGCCTGTTTGCTCACAGACAGCAAACATAAACATGTATTTGAACTTGTTTAATGAACACTTTCTCTGAACATATTTATGAAGAATCTGAAGACAAACTGCCTGTTGTCAATACCAACTTGATTCCCTTTTCATTATTCATACTGTGACACTGTTCACTGAAGAGAGACTTATTTATATCTGTATCTTATCTATAAAGAAAGATGCTCTTACTGATGATTAAACAATAAAAAGACTTGAGGACATAAGAAATAAAGCCAAGTAACTCTATAGATATATTAAACGTAAAAGTCGTCTATATAAATAAAAGGAATATTCATTTCTTGACTTCCTACTTACATATTTCATATATTTCATTAACTTCTTGTGTTCATCTTGGAAGTCATCTACAGTGATCCATAGGCCACAGGCTGAAACCTACTTCTCTAATATACCCACAAGTACTGGATTTGATCAGTTAATTACTGCATGGAACTTAATTACCCATGTTAAGCCTGAAGTCAGATGACATACTCAAGCAGTTCCCTGCTTGCCACTAAATCTGAGTAGAAGAATCAAAGAAATGAAAGAATCTCATGAGTTCCAGAAGACTGAGTCCCAGCTGCATATCTTCTCCTGCCCATTTAATACAACTCGTATGTGTCCAGCAGTAAGGTTTCCAACTTCTGGCGGTAAGTGATAATCTCTGTTTTATTTGCTGGCAGTTTTTCAGGCTGTATTTCTCCTTTTCTCCCACTGTCCTAAACAGCTCCCCTTTTCCTCGTTTATGCCTGACACATACATTGTAATCACACACCTTTAATCACTCCCTAGCTCAAGTACTGAGCTCTTTAATTGCTCCTACAAATCAATCCTTTGAGCTTTCTTCGTTTCTTCCCTGAACTGGCTAGTTTGCCAAAAACTTTCAGGCCAAGACATGCCCAGCTAAAAGCTTCCATTCCAAATCCGTCTCAGTGTTGGTAAAATACGAAGTTAATTTTAGGTTTGGACAGAGAGCTGTAGATGAAAATTCCCTGAAACACAGGAAAGGTAGATTCCCTCTTTTTTGAGCTTTCACCAGTAATTACGGAGATGACCCTTGCAACATGTGTGGTAAACAGCTGCAGAAAGCAGCCTTGTAGCGAAGAGGGGAAAGAAATCAACTTCTTAAAATAAAGAAGGGATCAAATTTTGCTCACACTTACATAAAAGATTAACTGCAGACTTCAGAACATAGTTCAGTGCTACTTACTGAACTTAGGTCTTTTCCTGGCAGAAGCAGTCCAGCACCACAGCAAGGTTATTCCAACAGTCAAACATGAACAGCTTTAAAAAGTGTCTCTCTTGCTGATGGAAAGATGGTTTATAAAAAAGTTTGCAATCAAGATCACAGACCAAATAAGACTATAAATATATATACATACATACACATATATATATATATAAACTTGCCTCTGGCAGCATGTCATTTTTCAATATTTTTGTTTGGGAAAAACAGAAGTAGCATAAGAAATTAAGCTGACTGAGTTTAAAGACTGAAACCAGATCTAAGTTCTTTTTATTGCCACTAGACATGGCACACGCTAGGAAAAGGGCTCTGTTGTTTCCAGGCTCTTAAATAAAACACCCCTTTCCTAGTAAAAAATGTGTACTGTGTTAACTATAAATAATCAATTAAAAGACACTTCACTTAAGAATATCCCCAGTCACTACTTAGGATTTGGAGCAGCTGATACATGGAGATCTGATAACCAGTTCTACTGCAAGTAAAAAAGTCCTACTGTTCCTTTTCCTAAATATGAAGGGTGACAGAAATTGCAGTCACCCTCCCTACCACAGACTGAAGTTGTCCAGCCTCCGGCTCCTCCAAGAAACACGAAAATAGCTACGCTTGATCTCCTACATATTTCAGAAGGCAGGTGTGCTTCCTTCATTCCCTCCTGAGATGAGGAAAACATACGGGGAGCTTGGGAGACCAACGTGAAAGCAGCCACAGTTTTGGTGTCTGTATGAAGAAACAAACCCTCACACTGCGTTACTGCCATTTACGGCAACTGAGGGTCTCTGAAATGCAGAGCACCCCTCCAAATAGTAATTTGTTTGGAAATAGGTGTTGCTACCGCACCAGGAACAGTTGTAAACTTGCAGAAAAAAGCCTTGCTAATATTTTCCCATCACAGTTACTACTGTACTGGTTTTAATCAGGCAGATGGTTGGTTCATGCTGCCATTCAAATAAAACGATGGACAGAAAAGCCTAATCCTCATGTCACTATGTGACCAGACCCCACAGGAGCGGAGCAGTTTCTCAGACAGCAGGCTCTCTGCTCTGCCATCCATACCTTTTGCTGCCTGGCAGGGTTGCAGGTACATGGGAGAACAGCAATGCTTCCCGCGCCCGCAAATCCACTCCTAACAAGCCACGCCTGAATGCTGAGCAAGGTGTAAGACCCTGGACTAAAGTCACAGGCAAGAACCAAGGTATCAGCAGAAAAGATGGACAGCATTGTTTTGGGAAAATGTTAAAAAAATCCAAACAAAATCGTTCACAATATTATTTTTTATTCTTCTAAAACAGAGATCTGAGCCTCCACATAATTTCTGACCTAACAAGAAGACTCAGGTGTATGTTCTTCATGACCAGTTGAGATTGCTTAAGAAATGCTTACACAACTGCAAGAGCTATAAAACATGAGCAAGCTTCCTCACTTGAATCAAACTGGCAAGCTCTCAAATTTCAATATGACAGATTTATTGCAAATTTACAGTAATGTTCATCTACCCAGTAGTAAGAATATAAAACTTACGAGTTTGTAATGCTTCACTGAAATTTCACTTGCTAATTAACAAGACAAGCATCTCCTACTAGCAGTATGTCTACTAGCCAAAAGAAAAACCACCCTGACCCTGTAAGAAATAAGGTCTCCCCCACAGATCACCCATACCTGTAAACCCCATCAGGAAAGGGCCTCAGAAAAAAGATGATGTTCCACAACCAATTCAATTGTTTCACCCTTTCAAATGTATGTCAAACTAAAAATTGTTCATTAATACTTCTTTAAAGCCTGGGAAATACATGTATGTCTGAATGACGCTCTTAGTCATATGGTTTAGTTTTAGGTAGTCCTGCAAGGACTTATGGGTCCCTTCCAACTTGAGACATTCTATGATGTGTCTTAACATGCATATACGCACACACATATATGACACACGTGTGCATGCAAAGTGTACGCACGTGTACGCGTGCCATCGACATGTCTTGCCACTACTGCTCACATTACGGACAACGTGACTCAAGACCACTGCTTAGGGCTTACTTGGTTCTGCTTGTAGGACAAACGCCAAGCACAGCGTCAAGGCTGTTACGCCACTCACCTCTTCCTCCCCCACAGATGACAAAAAGGGGTAGAGAGAAAGCTGGAGAGATTTCCCTAAATCTAGTCAGCCACACCCGAGCTTCAATCTTGACCTAGTGTCTTCACAGAGACCAACTTCCTATCATCCCTGCATCTGCAGGTCTGGGTAATTAATCGTCAGTACATTAGTCCAATTAGTTTCAAATTAATTCTTTTAAAAACTCACTGAGAATTACAGTGACTAAGCCATGCTAATTAAATACTGAAGCAGTAAGTGGCAATAAGCATCAGGAGAGGTTTTTTCATCCCCCACTCCCAATGCACAAAGGATTTAAGAGCATTTACTAGAACTCATTCATTGGATCTGTGAGCTTCTGCTTGACCCTTAATTTTTCTTCAACATATTTAGGCTGTGTAAAATATGTATACATGCATGTATATGTAAAGCACAGCTCCTGAAAAGGGCTTTATAAAGATTTCCTTAGGAAAAGAAAAAAACAGTGAAACCTTTTCTAAAATACCAAAAAAGCTTCATTGCTGTGTTAACTAATGTAGAAAAAAAAAAAATACATGTGACAATAGTAACGTACTATCTCAAAGCAATACAGAAACACTGTATTACCAGTGTGCACAATACATACTAAAAAAGCTCCCCTCCAAAAATAGCACAATAATTCTTCTCACAATAACCTGAATATATGCAATATTATGGTAGCCCACAAGCACAGAGTGAGGAGGATGTACGATGCAAAATGAATCAGATGGGTACTTTGACAGTAAGCAGAGAAAAAGTGAGGATAAAAAACGTAAGTGAAAACCGAAGACGGGATGGAGGTTTTTTCCCATAAATATTTATGGCATCAGTAACGATCACTACTCTGCCTGGCGACCCAGCAAAGGAAAAAGAATTAGACTGTGGTATCTTTTGCCATCATGTCAAGGGAAATCCTGCCCCAAAAGCAGAGCTCCAGGTGCTCTGCTCCCACCGTACCGAGCCCTGAGGAGCGCAGGACCACCAGCTGCCCCCTCCAGGCCCTCAGGCAGCGGCCGGGCAAGAGGCAGCACACGGGGTACGCAGCTTCGCGCGAAGGTGCCCCAGCTGGCGGCAAGGGAGGAGGTAAGACGGCTATCGGGCCAAGAAAGCAGACGACTTCAGCCCCCACCACCGCGTTTCTCTTCTTGGCGGCATTCGTTCCCGTCTCGCTCCTCTCACCCATTAACGACTTTCTCAGACATGCAGGAACCAGTTATCTTTGGGACCTTGAATTATGCTGGCTAAGCTTGGTAACATCCAAAAGTATTAAAGGAAACTAAGCACTTAATAACGTAAGAGCCTTTTTTCAGGCTAAAACACATCACAGCTTCAGTGACAACACACAACAGCTTTCAGTGCCCCCCTCCCTCCCAACGACCACCGCTGCAGCCCAGGTAGCATCAGTGCTATTTCATCACAGGTAAACCTCTGCCCAAACTGTAAAAGCTGTTCTGGCCCCCAGAGCTGGCATATCCACGTGTGGCTCAGGGAGCTTCCCTTAGTTACAGAGAAGTTGCAGGCGTCGCTTCCTACCCTTTAATCCAGGGCTCATTAAAGTCAGTGAGGATGCTGCCTTTGAAATCACTGCGAGCAGGACTCGCCACCTGTCTTGCTTCCCCTTACTCTGCATTGCGCCAGCGTAATTGCTGTGGGAGAGAGGAAAGAGCTGCAGCAATTAAACACTTAGGGCAGACCAACTGAGCTGGTTACACAGTTCAAGGCAGCTTGAAGGCTTTGTTAGAAACCAACAAGGAAAGATACACTAAGGAAGTAAACAAAGAGGAAGCACAGTATTCATCACATCGCTTCCTTTCTCTCATTACAAGCTCCATTTTTGAAAAACTAGAATTGCAAATACATGCCCAATTCATTGATGTTCAATACGTAAAAGACAATAACCAACACTCAGGCCTTTGAAAGTTTATCTTGCACAAAGGTTATTTAAACAAAGGTGATACTGGGCCCTAAGCAGATAAAAAGGCCCAGGTAAGCAACAGGGATGCTATATTCCATTATCTGAGAGTCTCAGCCAGCAGCCTGGGTGTTTAAAGCACTGCTGCAAGAACAAGATAAAACACCAACATATGGTCTTCACAGAGTATCATCTTGAAAACGAGCTTAACTATAATCCCTCGACTTTGTGTCCTTTGCAGAGCAGGTTGCGACACACATCTCGCACAAAAAAAATAATAAAGCAGTGCTTTGATTCTGCTTTTTATTGCTCATCTTCACAAACATGATGAGTTCAAAGCCTTTGTTGAACATCAATATTTTCACCTGGCCCTGCATTTTAGAATGACTTCAAATCATTGAGCGATTTTTCACCCAAATGATGCCCTGATTGGTTGCAATTTATTCCTTACGAGTAAAATTGTAGCTGACCATTAAAAATGCATTTGTGGTATCCTCCAGATTCTCCAGGGTCAGCTGAAATAAACACACCCCTGCCAAGTGATTTCGCAGCCTGCTGTCTGCGCAGCAAGAACATTTTGTAATGTTTTAAAAACAGTCCCCGTATTTCTGAAATTAACCACTCGCACAACAAAAATAACTTGACTGAAAAACATCACAGACAAAAATGGGGAGGGAGAGGGGAAGCGGAGTAGGTATGTAAGGAGGCACTGCAGGTAAGAGCTTCTCTGCGTGGTTTATCTGCTGGGGTCTTTCAAGTGTTCGACTACAGTAATTCCCCCAAGATTTTCTGAAAGTAAACACAAACTACCCTGATCAGGAATTTCCCATCTCCCATGTTCACCACAGCTACTCAGCCTCCTAAAATTAGGGTCCAGCTTCTGGCTCTGCTCCAGACTGCCTTTGCCACCTCTGCATTTCAGCTCCCAGCTGTGAAGCCCCCTCCTGCAGCTGGCTCAGGCCAGCGACCAGCTCCGGGTGGGCATCTGCCAACCTCCCAGCATCATGGGCCCTGCTTACAGTGGTGGCCTCCAGACACAAGCAAGACTAATTATTACCATATGAGAGTTTCCATCCCACTTTCATAACCCTGCAAGTGTAGCTCTTGGATTGGTTTTTTGCCTTTTAAAATAAGCCAGTATTTCTCTGGCATAAATAGAGATTAAAAGGAATCATGTAAGGGCTTGTGCAGCTCCAAAGCCAGGGATAATTGCAAAACACAAGCCTTACCTCACCAGTGTTTTAAATGCTTTACTGTGCATTTTGCAACTGTGGCCACAGAAAAATTGGTGCCTGCATTAAGTTAGGGTTTCTCCTCTTATTTGCTGTATTAATTTTCCTCTTTCTTTTTAAACAATACATCAACGAAATGTCAACCCTTTTTTTTTCTCTCCAGACTTATGTTTACATTTGCACATCCATGACGTTAACTACTTCACAGCTGGTAGATACTTGGGACTCTGAGATGAATTTGGGTATTGTTCCATTTCACTTTTTCTCACTGAGCTATGTTATAACTAAAAATTACTGATTTCAGTGAAGCTCCTCTTCATTATTATTCAGCAGAAATTATATTTAAATTTCTTTTCCCCAAAAAAATGTTAGTAAGCTTCAATAACTAACTTTAAGGATATTCCCTTGCCAGAAATTCAACTGCAGAGCTTTGGGGTTATTTCTGAGTGTTGTCAGATTAAACTTGATATTAAATTAAAAGCTGTTTCACAATGTCAAAAATAATGGTCTGTATAACAATATGCCTTCTGATGGTAATTTGGCATAATTAATGCCACCTTTTCATGCAGTCTTTTGTGTTCTGAAGTTTATTTTGTACTCCCACATGGAAAATGAGATCATTCAGCATGTGGAGGCATTTACAGGATACAGCTCACTGCTACCCATTGAATCAATAAAATACTGAAAGGAAGGGAAAATTATTTTAACGTATCAACGAATGTGTCCCTTTAAGCACTATTAGTATTTTCATTCAAAAGACAGCAAAGGGGATGATGGTAGCTAGTGTTAGAGATCACCACCCTTCACATGTGCTGCCTCATCTCCACATCAGGACACCAAAAGTTTCTGCTGGAGGTTTTCTCCATCTTTCATTACAGATGAGCTTGTTACAGCACTCGGTAGCAAGCAAAGGGGCATGGTTCACTCCCCAAACCTACCAGCCATGTCAACATACCCACTCTCTATCCAGTTTCTCCTCACTAAATCCACCAGTGGAAGACGACCCACACCACACCAAAGGACAAACACAAATCTACCCAAATCGAGGCAAAACATTTTAAAGCTGTGCAGGGCAGCTGCATCCACAGTACTCAGCACAAGCCCCAGACAGCTCAGAAGTCAGACAGAAGACCTGGTGCTGTCTCCGGATTCCCCATCATGCAGGCACAAGGTACAACATAGCAAGTCCCACCCTCTCCACCCTCCCTACTTTGCTCCACACTTTTCCTTGCAGAAACTATTTATTAAACTATTCTATTTATGCTATAAATCTAGATAATGATCACTGCAATGGTAAAAGTCTCCAATGTTAATAATCCTGTCTTTTTAGTTTTGGATTCTTAGATTGTTTTAAAGTCTCTTGCCTTAAACCTAGAAGTAATTAAAATCTCTTAAAGCATTAGCAAGATCAGAGTCGGAAGATTTTGGAATCCTCTACATTTACATGTTTTATGTTTCAGATGCATAGCTAAACTGCTTGAAAAATATCCTCAGAGAAAGTCCAACTAATTTTGTTCCACTCTGTTTCTCTTGTTTCAAAACAGGAAAGTGGCATTTTCCCTCCATTCCCTAATTTAGCAGACAGACAGCACCACAGAAACCATGCAGCGGCCAGATTCTGATCTATCACAGACAGGTGCAACTCTGAAATCCCTGGAGTCACTTAGGGGTTACGCAGTGCAGTGAGTCCATGGCCCAGGTCAGTTCTTGTGCACATCAGTTTGCATGAGCATGTTCAGTAGGCACCTCCAAAACTGAGGGTTCTTTCAGTTTTAAAAGTTCCATCCGACAGAACTCATAACACCTTTTTTGTATGTTAAAGATCTGCTGGTGACTCAAAGCTGATGATCAGTAATAGCAGACAAAGTTTTCAAAGACCAAAACACACATCTCTCTTCTAGGAGAGAAGAAACTGGATTCTCAGTAGTAAGAAATAAATGCAAAACTGGGATAAAATTAAATTAGCATCTTGAAAATAGTTACAAAGCAAGCTTGCCGAAAGGAGAAGAACATTTCCTGTTGAAATGATTCCTACTTCAAGAATTTTCCTCCTGGTGTTTGTTTCCTCTTGTATTCTCCTCTCTCCACATCCTCCTCTGGGACTACGGGACTTGATGACATCCAGCTACAACTCGGGCAGAGACAGAGGATGGGATTCCCAACACTGTGTTTGGAAGGAGAAAGCATAGGAAACTGCTTTTACTCTTGAGAGAATCTGGTTCATCCAGACGTCTCTTTAGCGTGGTGACCGGGAATCCAGGAGAGACCTGTCCAAAGGTAGCGCTGCATCATACTTTCTTTTACAGGCCCACCGACCCACAGGTTTTACAAGCACAAACTAGGACGCACAGTTTACACAGCTTTTCCCATGCAGAGGCATGTAAAGAAAACAATACAATCTGCAAAGGGGTCAGAGGATGTATCGTGGTCAGCTCAAATCCCCCACAGAGTGCAAAGGTGCCAGCATTTTCTCCTCCCCTTTTGAAATGCAGCACTGCTACAAGCATCAGCTGCCATAACTATTTTTTTAGCAATGCAGAACCTGACACTTGCAGAATACGAGTTAGTCTGTTACTTCAAGGAGGACAGCATACAGGTGGCATGGAGAAGAAAGCCAAGGGAGGCTTTCAACAGCTAAAAAAAAAGGATTACATTTTAGATGGATCCTTTTTGTCCTTCCAAACAACCCCAAGCACAGCGACACTGTTCAACCAGCAAGGCTATCCTCCCTCCATGGTGTCAAACGACCTGGGCTAAATGCAAAATAAAAATCAGTCTGATTGTGACTTTTTTTTTTTTTAATCACATGCCAAATATGACACCAGCCTTGTGCAGAGGAAGCATCTGGACACACTGGAAAGAATTTCCTGACTCATTGCGAGTGACAAGCTCAGCTAACAGCTTCTTTCCATCAGCTACAGAAGAGCAAATTGCTCCTGTTCTGCTTCCCTTAGTAGAAAAGGGGGGAAAAACCCTCAGTATTCTACCTAAAACAAACAAAGCCCAAAAAGCCAGTAAAATGGATTCAGTTTTTTTGTTTTGGTTTGTAAACACGGACTTCCACAATACCAGGATTTAGCCTAAACTGCTCAGCTATGAGAAGAGAGACTTGGAAAGTAAATCCCTGTTAGAATGCCAGCAGAGTAAGATATTCTATTTATCTTCCAAAATAAAACTCCGGAAAAGTTTATTGAGCAAGAACAAACAAAAGACCAGGTAAAGAAAACACAGCATTTTACTAGCTCAAGGAAAAAATATGCCATTTAATCTTTAATAAGCTTTCCCCACAAAGCAAAGTCCATCTGTCTAAATTTCTCTTAAATGGCACAGCAAGTAGATGATTAAAAAAAGCCTCAATTTTCTCAGCCTTCAGGACCTTAAGGTCTTTAGTAATGCCAAGAATATCCGACCACAAAATATGATTTTTCTCCCTTACGCCCAGAATTTCATTAGTTTTTTTGCAAAATATTTCTATTACCCTCAGTCCTTCCAGAGCAAGTTAAAAAAGAAGAAACAGCAAATAGCTGTTGTTAGAGAAGTAACACAAGGACCCACCTGAATCCTCCTAAGAGGGGGAAAAATGCAAGAAGAAAGAGATAAGAGGCTCAGCGGGAAAATATGAGTAGACAGAGGTGGCTGAAAACACCTGGTAAAGTTTAGAAAACAAGTATGGATAGTAATGACCTGTAGAAAACGTGATCATAACCATTCCAATATACGCAGAAGGAGGGAAGTACAAAAATTAAAAGCTTCCTCTCTTGGGCTGGGGGAGGATCCTGAAAAGCTGAAATACCCATTGTGGTTTTTTTTTGTTTTGTTAGTAACTTGGGCTTTTCATTCGTGGCAAAACTGAGCCTGGAGCCAATCTTTTCCTGCTAGAAGCAGTTCCCCAGGAGATGATTTTCTTTCCACACGAGCCCTGACTCTGCCATGCTCCACCTGCACCCCTAGCAGCTCTGGACCAGCTGGCTGCAGCCTGGTGTCATCTTCCCTCTCTGGCGCTCCACCAGCGCATGGAGAGGGCTCTGACCGGGTGTCCACATGAGCCCGGCCTCGGATGGGGCTCACCACATAGCTCTCAAGTGGCTAAGAGCACTCAACCCCTTCTATCATAGCCACAGCTGCAAAGCTCCCCGTGGGTCAACAGGTAGAAAGACTTGTTTCAGTCAAGAAAATTGGACCTTCTTCCAGAGCTCTTCAGGTCCATGTGCCACCCTCCCCGACTACACGGTGGTACCCATGCTGTCCAACCAAAGCTCCAGGGCTACACCCTGCCTCCCAGTGAAGCACTAAACTCCATCCAGAGAAGCACAAACCCACCCTTGAGCAGCGCCTGCCATAACCAAAGGCTGAACTCTGATCTCAAGCAGGATGACGTGACCAGCTTCCTACAGCATGTCTCAGCCCAGAGGGTTACTAATGTCACGAGATAAAGTCCAGATTTCTGGCATAAAGCTACAATCTCTTGCTGGAACCAAAGCTCCAATCCACCTCCTTGCTACTATGCACCTACGTGCTACTTTAACCACGCCAGACTTAGACCCCAGCACACAGAGCAGTGCTAGATGTGCTATTCAGAGGGGTGTTTGTGAGCCAGCAGAGGCCACAGAGCGTAAGAAGCTGTGAAATGGTGTATCCACTGGCTGAGTGAGTAGCTGATGATCAGAAAGACAATTACTCTCCCTGAAGTAACTGTGGATGGTCCCACCATCTAGAAGAGTATGTAATAGCTTCTGGATTCCTATTAAACTTTGTTCCTTGTGATTTCTGTGGGATGAGTTTCACAGGTTATACATAATGCAAAAAGGAAAAAAAAAAAAAAAAAAAAGGAATTCCTTTCAGCAGGCTTATTACTCACTGATCCTCCACTCCACCAAGAGACCCCAGTACTTGAATAATGAGGCAAGGGTGAGCATTAGTCTCATTCATTTCCTCTGCCGTACTGAATAGGAAGCAGAAGAAATGCTGACTAAAGTCACCTTCAGAGATTTCTAAACCATTTAATGATACCATAAAAAACTCAAATACCTGCTCCTGTGACACTCATTCAAGGAAATCTTCCATTAATTCCACCCTTTGTTTCCCTGTTCAGCTGTACAAATGAAGCTAATTTGTAAATGCTTGGGGTTCTGGGCAAGTCCCCATTTTCTGCCAGCTTCACAGGCTCAAGGGAAGTGCACGTACACAGGTCACGGTGTTCCAAAGGTCCTATGCAAAAAATGTCCCTGCCCTCTGCCAGAGCCATGCTGTGTTCCTGGCTCCTGCTTCCAAGCACTGAAGACATTCCCCACAGCAGACAAGACCACAGAGCAGGTCTGCAGTCTTAGGGGAAACAAAAGCTATTGCACCAGAGACGACTGGGAAAGCAGCCCTTTTAGGCTATCCCAGCAAAGGCAGAGAGGTAACAAACACGCGTGTTCTTCAGGAAATGCCACTGTCCTGCAAGAAACACTTTGTCCCAAATGGCCTCCCATGCACCTGCTTGAGAAACAAAACAAAACAAGAAGAAAAACCTGACACTGAAGTCTGATTTAAAAACTGATTCTGTAAAACAGAAAAGTGGTATCAAATTTCAGCGTACGCACAATTCTGGTGTTTAGAAGAACACTTCCCTTATCACACTGTCCTTCACAGTCGGCCAACGCTTCAGATACTTAAACAGATACTTTTTAACAACTCTCCGATTTCCAAAAAGGCGCCAAGCTCTTTACGTTACTGAAAAAAACCTAGAAGATGAAGGTATTTAAAGGGTTTCTTGAGTGGACAGAAGGCAAATAATAATAAAAAAAGAAGGTCTAATTTCACCTTCCTTTTCACAATTTTTTTTTAACTGACACGCACCTTTCCTATTTTTTCTTTTCTTCCCTTCAAACAGGGTGAAGCTGTATTGCCTCCAGATGATCATGACTTTGAAATGACAGCACAAAACCAAACACACCTGGAATAAAAGTGTTAAGCAAATCCTCACACTGTCTTGTGGCTTCTTCCCCCCGTTTCCTCCTGAAACCCATTATCCGATCCCCACTCCCCCACCTCCGCCCCACTAAATTTCTGATGCTTCTCCTCCCAAGGTCTCTGCCAACAAGGTCAGCTGCAAAATAATGGAGACAGCTACTCAGACTTCACTGGCACCGCACCGCAGAGGCAAGACTGCGACAAACTCTGCCCAGCGCACCTAATCCACCAGTCCTGCTCAGCGCTCCTTCCACCCCTGTTTCACAAAGCCTTGGAGTTGTGATATTTTCCCAGCCTTTGTTTTTACATTACATTGTGCACCCATTCCTCACAGAGACCGCAGTGACACCTGATCCAGTTTGCCCTGAATGTTAACTGTGTGCGTTTCCACTTAAACGTGATCCCTGCGCCACTCTTAAAACATGTCGGAGACCAGATAAACAAAACCCGCTAAGACTACCACACTAAACTTCCAGCATGTTGATGCTAGGCTGCAGAGAGAGCATCTTACCTAAGCAGAACTTAAAAAAACCCAAAACAAAACAAAAAAAACCCAAACAGCCCACATACACACACACCAAACCAACCAATCCCTCGGCAGCTTCAAAAAGGCACATTTGCTTATATTCTTTTTTGGTCCTATGAGGTGCACGAAAAAGGAAAATCTGAAAATCTTGAGCGCAAATCAAATAATTTCCTTTGCTTTCATTCAAAATTCTAAGAAAAATAGCTATCAAATCATCATATCTTATCAATGTCCTCTCTACACTGGCTTACAGTTTGCAGGAAACAACGCTTGTGTCCTTCTCCTTGGACGTTATAGATTACATCAGGAAAAACAGCTGAAGTGTGAGTACCTGATACCAAGCGGCAACCAGTTCACAGCCACGTCCCTTAGGAACCGAACCAAACCATTAAGACCAGACATTTAATGATTTAAGCATATATTTAAATAAAAGGGCTAAAGGTATCTTGTGCTGCATGATCAAAGGTTTGAGGAGCAGCTGACAGACCAAGGAGCACCAGCTTTTCTGGTTGACTGTGTCGACTGCCAGGAATATGCTGCCCATGAGAAAAAAGTCCAAACATTTATTTTATGATACATTTAAAAAGACTGGATAAACTTGCATTCTAGATTTATTTCTTCTTTTAGCAAAGGGCATGCTCAAATCTTATTTTCTTAAAGCACAACATTTAGGCAGATATTTAAGTGCTTTGCTGAGAAGTTGTCTGCTTGGCAGACCATTTATAGTTTCTAAGAACAGAGCGACGAACCTAATTGTAGAAAACTCTCTGACCCATGAATAATCCTTATTCATATGAAAATAAACCAAAATAATGATTAAACATTTACTGGTGTACAGAAGACTCCAGATTAAATAATTCTATGCGTCAGGCAAGAACCCTGAGCACTGGCTGGGACAGAAAACCTGCAGGTCAGACAGACAGACAGACAGACAACTTCCTTCTGGTAGGTCCAAGCTCCAGGCACAGCTCAGCCTGGCCACTGCGTGGGGGACTGCCAGCCCCGAGGCACTGCCGAACACCTCAGCTCCTGGGAAATGTTACGGGATTGAGTAATGGCGAACAAACTTCAGAGCGATGCTGGGGAACGTCCTGTCGCGTAACGATGCTGCTTCTCAGAACAGCACTGAAGAAGAAGCAGAGCCCGTGCTTCTCCTCTACTGTGCGTATACGTGGCTGTCTGAGGCTATAGGGAGATGGTATGGGTAACAATCACAGTGGCGTGTTTTTGAACACTAATTTACAGCTCCTTTTTCGTCCAGTGGAGGCACAATGTGACACTATTACTCTGGAGAGGATGAAAAATGACGAAAAAAATGAACCTGGGAAAGAATAAAAAATGTTGATCAGAACTGGTCAGTATCTGTGAATAATCAGCCCACACATTCTTGAGCACTTAAAATACTACATTTATCACTTTTGTTTATCCCTGTGAACGAAACAGCAAGAGTCCTAAAAGAAGTCTGTTCAGCTAAAGAGCTGAAATGCCCTAGAAGACGACCAGGACAAGCAGTCTGTGACCACCAGAGCTTTGGGGTCAGGAAGGTGCACTAGGGGGCCACGGTGCTCCCCAGACGGAGCTTCACGGCTGGGTCGCAAACTGACAGCTCTCCTCTGCTCGAGGGAACCCCACGTGTCAGGGGACTAACTCGAATCTCTTACTGACTCCAAATCTGGGTGCGGGTTTCCATATATTCAGATGTTTGAAGCCTCCCCACTGCAGCAAGTCTCCTGAGTAGTGCTTATGGTATCCCAGCACTGGGCTACCGCATTGTTACTTTAAATAGTAAGATCTGAAATATGAACTTAGCACAGAAAATGGGGACAGGCCTTTGAAATATGTTAAAACCAAACAACTGGGCAGCATTTGGCCAAACTGAGTAGATGAATATTTCTTTCCTTAAAGTTTTATAGAGGTTTAAAAGAACAAAAAAATCATCAAAAATTCCTTCTCTCTATATCTAAATATACATATAAAATGAAACATACTTTTCTGCAGTATATAAATAAATTTGTAATGTATATACAATCATGCTTATCACTATAAAGTACTATGCAGGACAGAATATTACTTTTCCGTATGGGGCATGCATTACATCTGGACAGAGCAGTCACACACACGTGAGCCTCCAGCTCAGCTTCCACACCCCACTTGGGAACTTACATGATCCTCAGAGTTGCAAAAGCACAGAGTAAGTAATGCAATTCCAGTTATGATGGCCCCAAATACCTGCTTGCTTCCCCACAAATGAGCTAGACAGTTGTCTTGCACTGGTCTGATCGTCCAGTCAAAAGAACAAGTTTTGAAGTTTTAAAGCATCACTCACTCCTGCCTCCAACGTTATCTTCACTTCAAAAACAATTCATGTGGTTTTAACATTTACTACTCTACTGAAAAGCTGAGGGCACATGGATTGATTGTTTGGATTTACCACAAATCTACAAATCAGCGCATTATTTAGAGTAAGCCTATAAAAGACTTTCAACACGGCTGTGCCAACACACCAGTGTAGGCTCCAAGTATTTCTCAGACCAGTTTAATAGACTTTAGAATTATTTCAGAATAAAACCAATTTTTTCATTTCCTACTTCACTTACTAGAGGATATCATGCAGTCTCTGATGTGCATATCAGTATTACATGAGGGTAAACAATGAAATCAAAGTAGACATAAAAGCAGTATAAACATGAGCCCCATGTCATGTAACTAGATACGTGTCCTGGTTTTGGCTGGGATAGAGTTAATTGTCTTCCTAGCAGCTGGTACAGCGCTGTGTTTTCAGTTCAGTATG
>JAVKLA010000073.1:18481107-18506528 GCA_034782735.1 Sagittarius serpentarius
TCCCACTGGGTGGGGGGGGAGCGAGTGAGCGGCTGCGTGGTGCTGTGTTGCTGGCTGGGGTTAAACCACGACAATACGGTTAACTTCCAGGTTTGTTGTGAAATGGTGATACCTACTCCACACAATACAGCACGATTAAAAATACTGCAGTTTCAGTTCTCTGCATCTTTACTTCAAAACTCACTGCTCCAGTCCCTCAAATGAGAAAGCCACAAACGGCCAGCTCTCATCTTATCTAAGTGTTAAGCCCCAAGGAGCTAAATTCCTTATATTGCTATCCTTCCCTGACATCTTTTTATTACCATGTAGCATATGAAGTTATTAAGTGCTGTGTGCATTACTTACCCTGTAAGCAAGTTGCCTGTCACATGCAGATTCACAAATACTGGGTCCATGCCCTTGCCTGTCCTCCTTTCTGGGGTAAATGCCAAAAAGGATTAGAGGTATCACCAGGAGTCCAGTGTACAGCAGGGGAAGCCCTACAGTTGTGTTGCAAGGGTAAGGACAAGATTTAAAAAGGTGGCTTGCAATGTTAGCCACCTGTCAGAAAGGGAGAAATATATTGCAAAGACCTGTTTTTCACTTGTATGAAAAGGCACTTCACTGGTATGGGGACCTCTGAACTGCCTTACAGATGGTGGAGTGACTAAGGGTTTATGCAAGATCTCCAGGGATTAGATTATTAATGATGCTTATGATTTTGCATGAACTGGGTCACTACGGATTAGAAATGTTCGATCAGAATAGGAGAACCAAAACTGAACACCGTTCTTGTCTTTTTCTTTCCTCATTTCTTCTCATTCAGCTACACATGTTCTGGTTTGCACAGGCTGGACACCAGCTTCTTATCCTGCTCAAATGGCGAGGATAGAAACACTTACCCAGGAACAGCATAGTCTTACTGCAATCTTGTTAACGCTCTCTTCAAGCCAGACGTCATTCAAAGTTTGTGATTTGGTTATTGACCTATGGGATCTGCAAGCGTTGACAAGTCAACAGCTCCTCAGAGATTTTCCACGTCAACCTCAGAATGACCGTTTCACAATATTTTTCCCCATTTCAGCCCCAGGAAAGAAATCAACCTTCAGTCCCGGCAGTTAATGCAAAAGTGAGTGGGTAAAAGCAAATGAAGCCTACGTTTCAAAAAGATAATTTTCTCACGCTCTCCCCACTCAGTGTACTGACATGTCTCAAAGCATAAAAGGTGCATTTATACCTTTCAAAAGGCTTTCCGATTATGCCATCTGGGTATATGACAGATGTCAAGAAACTAGCATCAAACTTTTGGTACTGGGAAAAGACAGTTATGTGTAAATTAAAGAGACTTATAATACCAAGGTTATTTTAGTATAAGCTCATTCTTTGGCCCATGTTTTGTCAAGAGACAGTCTTGCCATTCGATCCACAGTACAAGGGTAAACTCAATACCTTTAATGGAAACTCCCAAACAGTATGTCTTACTTAATGTCTCAACCCCTGTATTCTTTTCAGGTGTTATATTTTGTATTTCTTTGATCTATTCAGCTGCTCTCTTTAGCATGTACTCTTCTATTCACAATAGGATTAAGAACATCAGATTTTTTGCCAAATTTGACTCTTCAAAAACTCCCAAACCCAACGATTTTCTACAAAACTGAAGGAAATTCAAACCAAAGTTTTTATATAAAGACCTTCAGAAGCATGGGAACAGGAGGAAAACAAAACCAGAACACCCCACAAAAGGATATAACAAAGACGTCACAAAAGTTAATTGAAGTATTCAACTCAATCTAAGAGTGTTTCGTCCACAGCTTCTGAAACAGGTCAAGCTCCAAATAAATGATCACAAGATACTACTAAGAGTCTTGAGTGCTTCTTCCGGTGTTTTATCATGATGTTATGTCAAGAAATACCATCTCGCTTTTGGTCCAGTTCAGTGCCAACCAGACAAATTAGTTCTCTCTCACAGGTTAGATCTGGCTCCTGATTCAACACCTGGACCTCAGAGCAGTATGCAGGAACTCTTCTCTCTTTTTTACAGAAGTAAGAAAACTATTATTGTTGCAACTCCAGCATTAGGGAGAAGAGGAAACGCTAGCTAGTGATGAGATTCATCCGTCCTGAAGCTTGAGGCACTAGTACATTAAAAAAAAAGAACCAGTTAGGCAGTACATAAGACCACAATTTGGATTCTGGAAACTGAGGTTCTTGCTCTAACACCATTTCAGTGTGACCTTCCAACAACATCACAGCTGCATCTTTACTTTTCCTCCCTGACTCTTCCATCTTTGTTTCTGGACTGCATTCCCCCAAAGACACATAACTGATACGTGAATACATAGTTTTGTGCGACCTTGAAACCTCATTAACAAGCCTCATACAAAGCACTCAGGTTGGTGCATGCTTAACCTAAAATCACGTACAAGAGAGAAGGATGGACTCTCCTGCACCACCTGGAGCACGATCCCACAAACCATGCGGAACCGGGATGGAAGAGGGACGGCTGTTTGTAACTGTCTCTTAGCTACAACTGGAGACTAAGTCCTCCTTGTCAACTTCAAGACACCACATGGATCTGCCAGTTTGTGCAAAGTCCGTGATACACAGAAGCAAGTTTGGCATGGCAGGTATGCCATGAGAGAAGCGAGCATCAAGAGCTCAAGTGCTTAATTGCACGTACATAGCTGAGCATTTGTTCCCTGTTAGACACTTCTAACTTCTTCCAGGAAAGAGGAATTTTTAATTTCTTTCTCAATACTGTTTTGACACAACCTGCAACTACCAGTGGCAATTTCAGAAATTCCTAATCTGCCCGTAAGGTATTGGTATATGCATACCTGAACTGGATGAGTTACTGCTGTGTCCTGCATTACAAGTCACAAGTGTGAGGATTTGCCTTATCTCAAATACAAAAGCAGAATCCAAGGAACTAATCCGATCCCTCTACCAACAACACATTTAAAGGAAGATAATCTCTTCCACAAAGACTCGCTGTCCTTCAGTAAGTCTGTTCTCTGCTGGGTGTTTCTACAAATAATAGTTGAACAAGCTATTCCCACAGGTACTGCTGCACTTCCTAACCAGCCACAAACAACGAAGCACTCCTGTTTCTAAGTCAGGTGCAGAGTCAAGAAAAACCAAAGACGAACTCAAGTGCTCGTTTCCTTGTCTGATCAGAAATATCTGATGATCTGTGAAGTGCAGCAAACAAACTGTCTCCTCCTTACCATTTTCAATTGCATTTCATCCTGTACTTGCAAGATGCTAGATGGGACTTGAATTGTCAGCATTTCACAAGAGGGGAGGGGAAGGGGAAAAAAAAAAAAAAAAGGCTCACCTGCACAGAACTTGTATTTACACATACAAAAACCTGTTTTCCTGAGATTTCAATGCAATCCATCAAATTAAGGTCAGATAAGCACCCGAGATTTCTTATACTTATCTGATCGAGGTCTCCAAACCACTGCCATCCATCACTAACTTTGTCATCAATTTGATTCAAATAAAGCAGTGACTAATTTAGGTCTATTGTTTTTTAAAGGCTTATTGAGGCTATTTCTTGATTGCAAACCAGGTGTATCTCATAGCTGGTAAACATTTCAGAGTGCTGATTTACCAGCTCACTGGTACCTGAAAATGTGGCACAATGGCTTCTCTCTCAAACTTTCAGAGCGCAACTATTAGTAACTAACTACTACTGCACTCCTTTGTAAGCAAGAAAGAGATCAAGCAATTAGTTCAGCTGGCTATGCTTAAATCTACTAAACCAAGCTCAAGCATTGCAGCTGGTCTACTCCTGCCATACAGAAATGGTTTGGGGCAAGTGAATTCTCTTCTACCAAATACATCCCTTTTAAACTTCTATCCATAGATACACCTGAAAAAGTTTGTTTCAGTTACTCTCTTAGAGGCCACAAAACCCTGTTTCACGTGAACTACTAAGTCTCTTGCTAGTGACAGAATTCACCATTCCTCCCAGGTCCTTCTTTTGCTCATTCCATATAATAATAAGGCCTAGTATTACAGAAAGGGAAAAAAGAAAAAAAAAGAGAAAGAACCCCACACACTCTTTCCAAGTGGCTCTCCACTACCAAACCCTCACGAGGTGTCATCTTAACAGAGAAATGTATACTTGTGAAGAAAACAACGAAATTAACCTTAGAGGGTAGTCTAGATCTATATCCCCACATTCAACACACAGACATTTGCAATAAACAGGCTTTCTTAAGGAAAGGTATTGCATCATTTTCCAACTGCAGTGCAATCAATCATTTGAAATATTTGGTTTGTTTCATCAGATGCTTATCTGTCTCAAGTGACAAAAACGTGCTGCTTATTACTTTCTCCAGTCCTGTATCCAGCATATATCCCAGCAGTAGGTGGGATATATACCAGGAGATAGTGTAAAACTGTACTCTCCCATCCACGTACAAGTCCTACCACATCGTTTCCTGATTTTCCTGATATATTTAAGAACATATTTCTGCAAGTGCACTGCTAAGTATTTGACAGGAATAAATGAAGGCTACTACTTGGACATATCTGTCATAATTATTTCTACAGGCTAATGCATTCTGCTAAATATTCCTACAGGACTGCCAGTGAAAACACTAACGAAATACCCAGAGCAGGCATCATTATCGCTCATGTCTCACAGCGAAGCTATGTGAACATGCAGGACAGCAGACGCTGCCCTCCTACAAACCTTTCTCTCCCCTCCTCTTTGCTTTCCCTGAGCCTTTACAGGAGGATCAGTGTACTTCTGCGTCAGCTGATAAAAACAACTTTTAATCATCTGCGCTGGCATACGCAGGCACATAACAGTACGTTTTGAGCCTGTGACTTTGGCAACACGTCCTAAAATTTAGCAACGGCCAAGGCTTTGATGCATAAACCAAAAGATCACAAATGACCGCATAGATCTTTTCAGCTTTTACTCCAGTATCTCATCTAACCTGCACAGAAAACACTCCAAAGAATATGTCTTGCCCACTTCCCTTAGCAAGACAGACAATGGCCAACTACCAAGACTGTTTAAAATATTTTTGCTGCCTACCTTAATGTTTTCTGCCCTTAGTTTTGGGACTGTCAATACCTCAATAGCCCAGAAACTTTATAATTTAAGGAGAAACACACAGTAAACATAAATGAAGAATAAAAGAATATAGAGATGTTGAGTTTTTTTTCCCCTCAAACTAAATACTTCAGGCTGAACTGCGTGATTCTGTAAAACACATTCTGCACAGAGCAAAAAAGACACTTATTATACATAAATGATGTTCACTTTTTCAGCATGTATTTTACTAGTAGGAAGAATTTCCCAGGATAACAGAACAACACACACTTTCTCCCCAGGAAAACCAGTGTATGAACTATTTTTGAGTCATGTAAAGAATACCGGAGTAGAGAAATGGCTCAAAAAAAAGAATCTTTCCCTGGCAGAGGACTGACCAGACAGTGTAGTAAGTTAAACCCACCGACCATCTTAAGGATTCTCCAGTTATGGGTGCATGGCTGGGCCTTGCCCACAGTGTTAACAGGACCCCTCCAGCTAACACCCTGAACTACTGTACTACAGCCAATATTCACTACAGTTGTAAACAACTGCAAAAAAAATATACAGGAAAAACCTTGACAAGTTTGTAGCCCACAACTGCATATGGTAGGAATTGATGGAGCCTTTGCAATACAGATAGTGCCCCAAATCAGTTCTCCACACAGAGACAGTTTCCAATGATAAGGGACACATGTAAGGCACGTTCTTTTAAAAACCTGACTCCCATTAAGCAGCTCATTGTTCATAAAGGGAATGGTGTTTACACAGGAAAGAGTCCAGTTTCAACAAATCAGAGTTCCAACAGATGTTTCCTTCTATCTAAGCAAAACAAGTTTGTGACCTGTTCCTGCCCAATCAGAAAGCTTCAAAATTAATTTTACAGCAAAAAAAAACCCTGTACTCGACAGAATGACCTTGGAAAACAAATTCAGAAAAACTTGTATTTCAAAATTGCAGCTGCTACTGAAGTGAATTAACTTGAAAAATTCAGTCTTTTTTAAAGAGAATGCCTTATGATCTGGGTTTGAAGGGATACAGCATGGTAATTATTATTTTGGTGTGTGCTGGAACGAGAAAGTGGGGCAGGTTGTTACTCACATGGCTCTGTGTCACAACCGCTCTCCTCAAATCAATTTAACCTCTCTTCTCCAGACCTTCCCCAACACGCCTCCAAAACTCCCAGCTGCTCTTGGCTTCCTCAAATCTTTTAAGACCTGTCTTCCTCTGCAGACAGCAGGGAAATAATAGAAATGGCTGAGCAGAGTACAAAAGGTGTATCTCTTAGTTTTATTTTAAATTACCACTACCAGTACACACTAATCATACAGCAAGCATAAGCACTTTGTAGAAGCATGGAAGATAAAGAATTTCAGGCTTTACCAAATTCCTGCTGTTGAGAGTGCGCTGTTACACACCTGACTGTTTCACTTTCCATCACAAGAAAGTGTCAGAACTTGCAGCATGTACCTGGTGGTACTATAGTACTTCGGAGCAAAGCTGGATCTGGTGACATTCCGTTGCACGGCTGAATGCTGCAAAGGCAGCATCTCCCAGGGAGCTGGTGCGTTTTCTGTACCCAACAATACCTTGCTACAGAAAATAAACTGAGATGGACCACACGTTGCTGAGAATTTTATCCAGTTTTTTTATAGCTTTTATAAAATGCAGCTGCAGAGGCCCAACAAATTAGACTCACAGCTAGATACAAGTGTCATAGCCAAAGCTAAAATATTCTTAATCACGAGTATGACAAGTGTAGTCAGTGCCTGCAACCTTCGGTGCCCATCTTTGCCTCCGCAAGTCCCTTCTTCACTAGATTTCACTCCAGTTATTTCTTGTCCTAGCTAGTTTGTGAGCATTATACAAAGTTCCCACCTCCGCAATATTTTATGTGCAGCATGCTCAGCACTGAGGTTCCTTACCCCAGCTGAGGCCTCTACGTGTCCTGAGATGAATATAACAACAAGACGGGGCTGTAATCTGGCAGCAACGCAAAGCAGCATTATTACAACCAACACGAATACTAGCAGTGTGAAGGAGACCCCACTGAGACACATTTCAAATCTGCCTATCAAACAAGTATAGCAGAAGGTAGAGGTGGTTTTCTCCCTCCCCCCGTAATCCTATTTGTCCTTTAATTAGATCTTAAGTATAATCTCAAACTGTCAGCATTTTTGTAAAGAAATACCAGCTCAGGCCTAATTGGATTTGTCAGACAACCACAGCTAAACAGTTCTGCGAGCTCCAACAGCTGATCAGCTAGAGAAAAAAAAACCTTCCACGTTGAAATGCGTAAGAATACGAAAGTTCATTTCAAGAGGAAAAATTTCCTCTGAAAGTAAGTGGTAACAAGACATAATTTGTTCCACAGTTCCAACCCTGTCCCTTAGCAACATAATGATGTGGCGTGGCACAGCTAAGGCTGTGTGAGCTCCATATAGGTGATTATCTGCAGTTAACTGTTCAAACATTGTCACTTTGGGCTGCTCTGAATTCACGACGATTGCTAAAGGTTTGCCTATGCAAACTTGCTTTTGTTTTAAACTTTTTAACCATGAATAAGAAAATGGGGGGAAAAACCCCAGAGAATTCTGTCAGGAACACATAACTAGCATTTGAGAAGAAAACAAGTATATATTACACCCCATACAAACAAACAAACAAAAAGCTATGTATTTTAGCTGAAGAGCAGAAATACCTCCTACTCCCCTGGACTCTTTGACTTTTTTCTTCACCAATATATATATATGTACACACGAAGCTTGCTCTGTCCTTGTTGCGTGTATCATCAGTTTCTTGTTCTGTACATGCTTCTGTGGGCTGGAATAATGCATTTTAAAGACAGTCAAGGATATAATGGCCTAAAACCCATCCTCTGAATGACAAGACAGAATACATTAAAACGACGTAGAGGTTACAGGTTAAGGAAGTATAATAGGCCAAACCTTACACCACTTTCTATGCCTTTAAACTGTGGTTTCTTTAATGAAGACTGAGATTATTCCCTATGTGTCTGGATCCAGAGGAAAAGCCATTATACAGATGGTATGTTGAAAACTGAAGTGACATTAATTTCACGGACTTTAAAATAAGACACACACTTTTAACATTTATATTTAGGAGGATATCAACTTGAGCACTCAGCAACATTATCTTCTGCATTCGCACCGCCGCTAACCCGCGCACCTGTGACTGAGGAATATAAGTAAACTTTGCATTGAATTCCAAACCATGTTTTGATCTGAGGCAAAAGTAATTTGAGATAATGTAATGAGTCTAGCACCGTCAACATCAATACTCAGGAGTTATACACTCTCCTACCTTTTGGCTTATCCACACCAAGGAATCCAGCCTGTCCCAGGGTTTTAAATACTTTATGTGCTGGGAACTGTCCTTCTTCCCACTTGTTCACAAAGGGATTAATCTCCTTGTCGATGACCCAGATTTGAAAAATAAATTTTAAAACTTATTAACACAGACATTCCTACAGAAACACCTTTGACTACTTTTGTCTAAAAAAACCATGCAGGGAAAATTTTGAAAGCACATTAATTTTCTTACTTCCTGTTGGATGTTCTTATTCTCCACCCACCCACAACTATTACAACAGATGCAATGAGGCAAATATAAATAATTCTTTTAGCAATTACAACTACTACAACAGGAAGTCATCAGGGCTGGTTTAAGCCTCTCAAGACCTATGAAAGTGGTAGCTCCCCCTCACCATTTATTACCTTTCTGGGTACAGTTTCTAGGAAGTGACAGGAAGGGAAACATGGACTGTCCTCAGAGGGACCTTGCCAAAGACAGTTAATGATCTGTTCATGATGACCACACACAGTACACAAGACAGACAAGCAGGAGAGAGAGACCTTATCTCCCCTTCCTTTGCCTGGAACACTCTCAAGGACATTAACGCTGTTCAGGCACTCGTGTTCAGTCCGCATTTAGACTTCCCTAGGATCTGACAAAACACGTACTGGAAAAATCTGGTCTTCTTCCAGATTTTATAGCATTTCCAAGTCTATTTCCTGGGCAACTCAACTGGGCTATTGCTGCACACCTTCTAAAAGTCAATGTCCTACGCTGCCTGGCTACTGCCCTTGCTCTATGCAGGCTGCTGTCTTCCCTTCCAGCTGTTGCGAGCAAAACACACCTGGAGTACATCCACTACATTCAGTAACGCTTTCAGGTTTCAGAGCACAAGGGTTGTACCTCTCACCCCGCAAAGTCCCAGATTTCCATGGCCTTGGGAAGGAAGCAAAATGGGCAACCTGCAGTTTTGCAGCCAACCTCTAAGCCTGGGAGTAACTCCCGACCAGAGCCGGCTCCGTGCCAAACAGCCCCACGCCATGGGGTGCGCCGGGCATTTGCGCTTCTGCCACCTTGTTCTTCCTCCCCACGCCTACCCACCGGGCACGAGGCAGGCGCGGTTTCAACAGCTCTCCAAAGGAGTCAGTGGTACAGTGCCCACCCTTGCCTACCTCCACAAGCCAAACCAGGGGTTGGCACAGGCTGCTTCTGCCGTGCCACCAAGTGCGCGGTGCACCTGGGTCAGCACGCACAAGAGGGTCCCGATGCAAAACAGAAACGCCACCCTCCTTCCCCCAAACCAAACCTCACCAAAACAAACGCCAGCTCCCAACAGCAAGTTGATACCTTTAACCCGTGACCACAATTTTACTGCTACGCTGTTTCACAAAGAGAGAATTTATTATTTTAAGAACTTACTCTTAGTCTTTTCTCCACACTAAATAAACAAGTCCTGTGGTGCTAACTATTTCTTGAGCTGGAAATAGACTCCTCTCCCTCCCAAACTGCTGCGCTCATGAGACCCTGCGGAGCCTTCTTCCGAACTATCTATTTATTGCACATTCTTTGGAGAATTTCAGCCCATATATGGCTGCTTTCTGCTTCCCAGTTGGCCACAGAAATAAGGATACTTCACTGTTGGCAACAGAAAAATCACTTTTTCACTTCTCTCACCAAATTCTGAGACATGTATACACTGAATGTTCAACTCATTCAGTAATTATCATCTATCTCCCTCTCTTATACTGAATAATGCAGGCCTCATGAACAATAGTAACAAAATAGTCACCAGGACACTACCCAGGAGAGCCCACATTTAACTTTTTCTATATTGCCATATCCTAGATGCTCAGATTCTAGGGCACTGACCCTCAGTGTTGAGTTACAGCTGGTGAAACACCTCTTCGACTGTTTGTAATAACATCTGGTAATGCTCATCAGATAACCTCTTTCAGACATTTCCCTGGATGTTATGAAGTACGTACAGAAAGTTATCCCAGTGTTTTGATGGATCTTGGCAAAAGCATGAAGTCAATGTTTTGTGCTTCTTGTGGCTGGTACTGGGCCAAATGGTTCACAGCCTACAAACAAAGCTACCTTTGAAGTTAAATGGAGTCAGAAGAACAGCTAAGGCATTAGAGAAGTGGTTTTACATCACTTCTGCAGATTATGACCTGCTTGCTCCTGTGCCTCTGAGTAAAACTCAAATTGTTTAACAGAGCCAAAGTTTAATTATTACAAGGTGAAGTTTGCCACATCGAGTAAAACAAGATCTTCCCTGCATGACACAACAAAAAACCGAAGACAGCCCCGCTGCACAAACCACAAACAGTGCATGCCTCTAAGTTCAAGAAAAAAGAAGAAAATACCACAGTCCAGATACTGATATCCACAGTTTTTTCTTAGGCACTGGACTATCCACTTTAAACTGTATTTTTGCAAAGAAATGAAGCAAGTTCTATCAAAAGCTTTTGAAACTTTAGACACAAATTGTTTGCAAAAAAAAAAAAAAATCACACATGCCATTTGCAATCATAAATAAGACTCTAAACAAACTAACCTACTTTCAGGCATGCAATCTCATTCCTTTAAAAGTATCACTCCTCAACATAAACCTTCAGAAAACACACATCCTTGGATAATTTGCACAGAGTCAGAGGGCAGACGGCTTGGATGGGAGAGGGGATTTGGGGCAACACCTCCCCTTTTACTATCACATACAAACACAACCCACATTGCTGGAGAACGGCAGCGCTGGTCAACTGGCTGATACTTCAGTACTGATATTGGATATTATCATCCCCTCATATAAAAGCAAACTGAAATAGATATATTTTCAAAGGACCAAGTCGGCAATGACTGAAGGAATACATGCAATTACAGAACGTGTGCTTAAAACATTGCTAAAGACAGGTTTATGCGGATGCAGGTCAAATAATGCTGCATACCTAACCATTTATTTTGCCCTTTTCCTTGGCTTTGACTGCTTCCTCACGTGTGCCCCCAGAGAAATATTTCACGCTTGAGTTAATTTAAATCTTGACTAATTAACTTCGAATTAATTCCATTTTTTTGAATGCACACAGCTTTTAGAAGCAAACACTAAGAGCTGCAGGCAAAAAATTATGCAGGCACTTTAACCTAAATCATAAGGTATACGTGCTGTGTTTGACAAATATACAGAAGCCAGCTTTCAGCAGTAGGTGAGCAGCTGGTCTGCTTATTTTTATATGCTTTATCATGAGGAATGTGGAAATCATGGGTGACAGCATTTAGACTTGAATCACTAGGATACTGACTATAACAAAACCTAAAACTCCTCTCAGTAGAAATATTTTAACACAGCATCTACAGATGCTATCTGACAGATACTCCCAGCCATGAAGGAAATCTTTTCACCTGATCTAGCTGGCCAAATCTCAATGGCATTTGGGTTGCAAAGCTGATTTAGGAGCCATATATCTTTTCCACCTGGCGACAGAGTACCAGTAAAACACAACAGAAACCTATTTTCCTGACAGCAAGGGCACAGTAAGTCTCATGTATGGGACTGGTGTTTTTCTCAGGCTGCTTCATCCAAACCATGAGGCTGCAAACCTGAAGGACTCGGCTCTAGAGGCAGCCTCTGTTCAGCCTGCATCCCCGCGAGAGCTCGGGCTGCTCTCCGGGGAGCCTCCAAAAGAATGGCTTCAGGGCTGATATCAGCCGTGAATGATTTCAAAAAACGCTGTGGATATTTGCCCAGTCGGAAACCAATTGAGCCAACAAACTCACTTTGTGTTGAATGATGGTAAGGAAAATAAAAGTGCTTTTATTTAAAGTAGTCTTGACAAAGTTTTGTGAAAACAGCACCTGTAGCTTCCTGCCCAGGAACAGGGAAATACAGTGGCAGGGTTGGGGAGATGATGGAGACAAACTCAGATTTTTTTTGTTATAGATTATTCTAATTTCTCTCTAAAATAGAGCAGTGAAAGTATCTCCCCAAAACATTGCCAGAGAGTTGCACGTTTTGATTATATTCCACTGGAAGTTAGAACACTATTTAAATGAGAAAAGAAACAAAACCGCACATTTTGGGATTTTCCTTCACATGATGCTCAGTATTTTGTGCTGATACTGTACCAACACCTACCCAGAAACATTAGCAGTTGCCATTTAATTCTCACTGTATTCTAAAATAAATACACTACTTCTACAACAGTAGAAATTGTAATTGAATGAATTTGGGTACTGAGAGTGTGTACAGATGTCCTTTACAGCAATTAAAGATTTCTTTCCATTATTCACCTGCAAGCTTACCTTCTATCAAGCAATTCAAATCAGAAATTAAAGGCCATACCACTTCTACACACAATGCCTCTTGTATCTATCCCTTATAGTACTGCACAGTGGTAGTATATTTCAGCACACAATTAGCAAGATGATGAATCTTGAAAAGAAAACAATAAACTGAATTCTTACAAAAATGACAAATTTTTACAAAAGCTTCCTGGGAGTTATACCCAAGCCGAGATTAGACTTTTACTAGAAAAGCAAGAGTAAACGTCTGAGAAAAAGTTACTTTGTATTAAGACGAAATGGATTTAGTGGTGCCACATAATTGTGCCATATGATGTTACAAGGAGCATTTTATTCCTTTAAATAAAGTTACAGTAATTGAATTTAGCTCTATTAACATAATAACTAAAGATGACACCATTAATGGGATGTTTAATGTAACAAAAAAGCAAATAAATAAGCAACAAACCACTAATGACAGTTCTTCAGTGGTGGTATCTAGCCATTAGCATAACACTGACTTGAAAGGAAGCAGGTAACAGACCAGAGAGCCCTTTGCCTTCAACACCAGCAATAACTAAAGAAAATAATTAACAGCCCACAAACCAACGTTTCTCCTTGTACTTTTATTCACAACTACCGGCAGCAATGACTGCACCGTGAGACAACTTGGCATCGTAGGGATGCTGGTGCTGTGGATAAGGCAGCACTTTAGCAAGACGTAAGGCAGAGCTGAGGTGGTCAAACCCACGGGCCGCTCACAGCTCCTACCAAAACTGGCCACCAAAGCCCACTCCATGGGTGCAAGGCAACCAGGACCCCACCAGCAAGCTCCTTGCCAGCCACCACGCCACAGCCTGTGCAGGTCCTCTCAGCTGCTCCTCAGGGGGCCCTTATACATCCAAACAGCCGCTGTTCATTTCCCACACACTGGGTCTCTGTTTGGGTCCCCTTGAGGCACACATCCCAAGCAGACCAGAACGAGTTTTCCAGCGTATATCCCCTGTTTCTTCTCACTCCTGGGCTTGGAGGCCACGGCCCTCCTCGACTCCCTCACAACTCCTCCAAAGCCCTAAACAAAGGCTGGTGGCCAGTGCTTTCCCACTAATACTCCTCAGAAAGCTAGGGAAAGGGCACAGGGATGGAGACCGGTATGTGGAAACACATTCAGGACAGAACCAGGGCGAATCCAGGTGGGCGAGAGAAGTAGGTCAGCTCCTCGTAGCTGCTACCTACTAGAGAGGTTGTGGAGAGACACTTCTGCCACGGCACCTGGATGATGAGGATATCTACCAGCATGGTGGGCAAAGCAGGGACGTGCTGTCCCTTCCGTGCTGGCAGCTGCTCCTCTGCTTCCAGTCTCCACGACACATGCTAGGAGACCCTAGCAGAAGCCAGGAGCTTCCCAAGTGCCCGGATCGCCCTGCCTGGCGGTGGCAAGCCTGGACCTGCAGCAGTCAGCGCCCCAATGGAAGAGGCAATCATTCGGTCTCCAATGACATCACGGGCAGAAGCAGAGGCACTATGTGACTTAGAAGACCACAACAGGTTAAAAATAACCCCATCGCACAAAGATGATTTAACCACGCAGCAGGCAGAAAACATTCCCTGCAGTGCTAACCTTGCCTGCTCATACAGTGTTATTTAGTGCATTTTCTTCTGGCAAACAAAATCCAGTATTACCAGCTTGCCTGAGGTTTGAAGTGATCTAGAGAGCAAAATTGCAAGTTACCGCTCCCTCTTTCAGCATGCATCACCACCACAGGGTGAAGATTTCCAGAAGTACGCTAATTAAAACAAATGGGACAGCCCTCACTCCTTCTCTTATAAAAACATACACACTCTTATTGGTTAGGACTCAGGACTCACCTAGGAAATCTATGTAAAAAAATGACTCACCGCTACGCAAGGGGTCCTGTCAAGGTAGCAAATGTCCTAGATGCTACCAAAACACTTCCCCCTTTTACATGAGTATAGGCAAGTCTCCCTCTTGCCCACAACGTGGAAGATTTGGCATTTGGATACAATCTGCGCCTCTTAATCCGTATTCACACTTGACTACCCAGCCAAACGTATGACGTGACACCTGGGCAAATAAATGACCGTCAACAAGAGCTGTCACTGAAGAATTTGGCCTATTTGAGTATGGGATTTGGGAATGGGCCTCAATGATGGCACAGAAACTTCTGTACTCTGAGCTGTCATCAGACCATTGCTGGGAACAAGCCAAGAAAGCGTTTTCCACAATGACACAGGATTGAACTGGGAAAGTTCAATTTAAGTGTAAACATCCATTTCATGATGCTGTGAAAACACCTGGCAGGAAAAAAAAAAAAAAAAAGTCCTAAAAGCAGAATATCCAGACAATTGAAATAAAGAACAAAAATGAAGTAATTTTGACTTAAGCTTTTTAAAGCAGCATGATTCATTTTACAAACCTCAAACCAACAAGTTATAAAATTATAATCTAGATGGCAGTTCCTTGTAAAGCCTCAATATTTTCAAGCCATCATCAAGATACTAAATAATAAAGTGAGTGCAACCCATAGAATAAGCAGTAAACAGCAGGGAGAAAAGACAGCATTTAAGTATCTGTCTAACTTAAAACGTCACATCTAGTAGCAATGAATCTAGAGAGTGTGGTCTAAATTTTCACAAAAAGGTTTTATTTCAAACAGCTTTGATTTCTTTCCATTTTTTTCCACGATTACTGGAAACATTTTTTTCAAACATTTTGTTACTCTACTTAGAATTTTCAATCTTGTTTCCCCCTATGAAAACCTAGAATGAATGAGGAATTACCACACATATCCATGTCTTTTTTAAAAGCCTTTACTGCATTTGAAGGAAAAAATGCCCCCCAAGTTGTATGGTTGGTTTACTCTCCATCTCTTATTACATTTTTCCCCCATTATAATTGAGGACTAACAGATTTAATCCAAAACGTGATTGATTTACCCCATACAAACAAGCTCACTGATATCAACCCAAGCACATCCCATAGAGGAGAGATGCACAGACTGAAATTCATGGACTACAAAGCAATCGCACAGAAGCCCTGGGTGAATAAACGGTATTAAACAGTAGGATGGGCTGTTCTTATCAGCATCTTTTTGAACACTAAACAAACACTTCTGAGCAAGAAATGAGTGGTTGCAGGATTACTTAAAGAGAAAGCAGAAAAGTTGCTCTCGAGACTTTGTCCTTCCTTCACGAACTTTGAAGAACGTACCAGACACTCATACACCAGGCAGGACGGCTGCCAACGCCCACCTCTTGAAAAGGTCCAGAAGACCATGCTCTGCTGTTTTTGCCCTTCGGTTAATTTTGGTCTCCCCAACTTTTCATACATTTAATGTGCAGAACCCAACCGCTCTACGTGGCACCTGCAGGACAAGATGTGACCAGCCCAGTGAAAACAACCTGCTGGATGAAAAGGACACTTCAAGCCAGCCAGAAGTTATCAGTGAGAAGAAAAAAGACAGCCAAGTCAAATACAACTATCTTCTCCTTTTTTTTTTTTTTTAAATTCCACATCTAAAAACCTTAAACAAATGTTGAAAAGCAAAATAACAGTTCCACCTACCCTATTTAAATGCATTGCCAGTCCCCTTGCCTTGGTGGGATTACACAGAGATAAGGTTAGGACCACACTGAAGTACCTGGCTCACCATGGGCTCCATTGCAGGCACTTATGCTCACCACCTTCTTTTTCTATGGACCGCATTGCTGATCTTTTATTTTGCTTGTAAATGTACTAAGCTCTTGACAGAATAAAGAAAGAGACACATCAACCACATCAGGTATGTTACATATAAACCCTCCTGAATCTACTCTGTTGCATGTGTGCGCATTTAGACGTAAATATACGCAGATCTGTGGTTGTTCAGCTTCCCCCTTTCCCCTTTCCCAGTGGGCTGTACATTAAGAATTGAGACATTAAGAATGAAGGAAAAAAAAGTCATTCCAGCTTAGCACTATAAAGCCGGTTCAAAGGGGCAGGTAATACACCATTGCTAGCACCTCGAGTTCTTTAGGATACTTCTACTTCTCTGTTCATTGCTGCAAAGCGAGGGTGAACAGGCCTGGCTCACGTCTGGGTTTCTCCACTGCCACTGAACATAGCTGTGGCCAGAGCTGAGTTTCCAGAGAAGCTTTCAGTGGATTTAAAACCAATATTCAGAGGCTCACATCAGAGAAAAACAGTAAAATTTCCTGAGTGCTGGAAAATACACGGCTGAAATGGGAAGACAAGTATTTAAAATTTGTTAATTAAAGCACCACAATTCCTTTTTGTACCTTCAATTAAGCCACGCCACAGGCAACAAAGGAATCATGCAATCTGCTACAGCACTGGGCACCAAAGACTGCAGTGATCAGCAAATACAGGAACGAACTGTTGCTAAATGAAATTTTCCCTTTCTCAAAAGGAAAAAAAAAATTAGAGGAGGGAAAAACCCTATAACATAAAAGTTGGCAGCATCTCATTATATAATAAAACATACCTGTCCTCATCTATTTTTTACAAAATCCGGTTTGCAGAAACAAAAGCATGCACTTTATGAGTATTCTGCAATTTTGCCTGGTCTATTCATTTGGCAGTAACTGGACACGCTTCTGTTTAAATCATCGCGTTTCTTCCTTTTCACTGCAACACAGTTCCTCGCAACATACCTAATACATAAAGCAAAGCTGATTATTGGTTCAGAACTTTGAATACTGCAAATCTTTTGGTCCCATACATCTGGCTATAGTTTTTACTTCAGGAAACAAAAAAACCCACACCCTGAATCAACCACAAAGTTTTTGCCAGCGCTTACCAAAGACTTAAAAGCCTACAAGTCCGCCAAGGAGTGCGGAAGCATGCACTGCCCCTCCACCCTCTGCAGCTGCTGGTGCTTCTGGGAGCCCCACTGCTGGAGCAGAGGGCACGCATCATCGCCATACTAAAAAAATAAAAGGTCCTGTCCAGCACCTGGGAGCTGAGCCCAGCTTAAACTTTTCCTGAGGAATGAGATGCTGGAAGACCAGCTCCAGCTGGGGAGGGACCCACATGATCCTATCTCACCGCTCCTCCCTCCCTCCCTATGTCCTTCTTCCCAGGACAGTCGCATAGGCAAATCCCTCCTGTACAGACCTGAGTGTCTTGGCAGACTCTGCACACTCCCAGCCACAACCCCTTCAACTGCCCTATCCAAGAATTTGGCAGAAAAGGGAAGATCCCAAAATTGCTTCCCACTCTGGACTCCAAAAGCTGCAGCTACTATACTGAAATCTGTTCTCCAGCAGAGAAGGATAGGAACACATTTGCAAAGCCTCCCAAGATCAGGTAATCAGTTCTGTGTTTAGTTCCATGGAATTTCTCACATTCTCTCCTTCAAGCACATGTAAATTGTGTTTTTCTTAAGCTGCCTCTCTGTCTGCAGTATCTACTGCATCTTCCATTCAACCATACCACAATGGGCAAAGCAATATGCCATCAAAAGAGCATTTCTCACTTGATACTCAACACCATGGGTTTTAAGCCATGTGGGGGCTGCGGTGCTCTTGAGCTAGAACCACGTCTGCACGTGGTGTCATTGTGGGGAAACAACAGGTGAAAAATCCCCTTTTCCACCTCCAACCAGCCATCGATTGACTGCATTCAGACTCATCCACAGCAATGACAAGTTCAGTTCATAAGAAGCCTGATTCCTTGTATTTGGTGACAAAGCAACCTCTCCAGGTACCCTGTGAGGCGGTCCACAGCACCAACCCCCAGAATGCATGATTTCACAATTTTAATCTTATCACTAATCTTCTCATACATACAAATTACAAAGAATCTAAAAACTCCCACGTGGGACTGTCCCAATCAACTTGGCCTTCAGTGGGAGGGGTGACCCTCTTCCCCAGAAGGCACCAGAATGAGCACAAACCACACAATTTCACAATATAACAGGCAAAGATGTTTTCTTTTTTTTCCTGGCCTGACATACAGGAAATCCAGAATTAGTGAGAACGGGAACCCAGAATTAGTTAGAACAAGTGAGTCCTGAGGGCATGGCTATTCCTAGGATCCGAGGGCAGATGCATTCACACCAGGATAGTCCTACAAGAGCAAAAACGTGTGCCGTGTCAATCTAGGTGCTGATATCAGACAAGCCTTTAGGATGGCTGGGAGCTCTGGCTACTTGTATCCAGTCGTGACAGTGATGCGGAGCTGAGCGAGTGAAGCATTTCCCCCCCCCCCCACTTTCGAACACAGAGATGCCGAGCTGAGGCATACTGCGATGCCCACCAGAGGCTGGGATGCGGGGGTTTGGATCCTGCTTTTGACTCTGGGTTGCATCCCTGCAGGAACAAAACAAGTTATTTCACTGTGGCCCACGCCATCCCAGGCTACCTCTTCGCTGCAAGGTACTAGGACGTTGTGGAATTATATGATGGGATGCAACTTCAAAGGCATATGCCTCTCGAGTTTATCCATCTCTGCCATGCACACGCACCTCCCCATCACGGGGCTCAGGACTTAATGCAGTACCTCGGCAGAAGTGCAACCTGAAAACTGGGTAACTGTTGGAGAGACTTGGCCCTGTTAAGCAATGTTGCATCAAGTGCTGGCTCGGCTATACCATTCGTCTGGACTGATGGATTTCCTTCCTCAAGATATCTACCTCCATTAGCAGAGCTTCCAAAGTTCATCGGTGTTTTTTCACCAACCAGGACCACAAGCGGCAAGCAGGGTCTCCTGTGGTACTTCCAGGACTTCCCGGTGCATCCGTGGGTTCATTAACACGCAAACAGGGATGTCTGTGCTTTCACACCTGTACCCAGAGAAGTAGTCCTGGACAAAAGACATGCTTTACTGACTGCATCCAAGAGGCCCATATCATGACTGAATCCTCTATCTAAACCAGAAAATACTCAGTCCTAGGAAATGATCCTAACTCTGTTGCTGCCCTCACCTTTTCTTTGTCTTGCATCACTGAAAGAGCAAAAAAATATTCTCTAGAGCTACTCAAAGAATGGCTCTGCACAAACTGTACCAAACTGTAGATGAAGACCCACCACAGACCTGCAGCTTATGCCAGTTTATGTATGTGCTGACATTTAACCTATGCTCATCACCATATCAGCCAAGGACCTGATAAGTTTGTACCAAGTAAGTCTGGGGTATCCTCACGGATTAAACCAGCTGACCTCACTGAAGGTCTGCTAGTTCGTAATACTAAATCAGCTAGAGGTTTGGCCCAGCATCTGAACCACAAGCAGCTTACACAGGATCTTACTGCATTGCTCCAGCATCACACAAAATATTTTTATTCAGCACACCCTAGTTCCTTCTACTTACTTTTTTTTTTTTTTTTCCTGGTGGCTGGGAGAAAGCTAAGCTGAAATAAGATGTTCCACATTTCTCTCCAAATGAGGTGATTTTTCTCCAGGATTTTATCAGCTTCCCCAGAAAGTTTGGTTTCTTCTCAAGAATAAGAGAGAAGTATCTAATTTCCTTTTCTGCCTTTGAAAATGTAATCACGACACCACTGTGCTTATCCCACTGCATGCTTCTAACAGCAATACTTGTGACAACGGGTCTGAGAGGACCCGCTCCCAAGAAACTCTCCCAAATCTGCCTGAAGAGCAGCTCCGCTCTCAAACACTGCAGCACTTCTCCAACGCAGCCTCCTGTCCACGGCAGGTTTGGGTGATGCTGACAGAGTAGAAAGAGGGCTCCTGATGACAGACAAAATCCTGCCAGTTCTGCAGCAGTGCCAGAGACCAGACACCAGCAGGCATGGTCAAGCATGCACCAGAACATACTCCAGCCTTTCTGTCCTTTAGCTGTCACGGAGCACGTTCCCCCCAGGTGGCCTGGCACGCAGCGCGAGCAGGGAGCGGAACATCCATCACTGAAGAGCAGCTTTGAGTGCAACAACTTGGCTGCCCCACTATTCCCTTCTCCTTCGGATCTCTGCATCTCACTATTTCAGACACTTCTGGCACTTTCAGGAACACAGTATGCTGCCCATACCGGTTTGCCCAGTCTCAAGTTTACGTGGCATATTTTGAAGGCTGCCATATATAAAATGGCAGACTGCAGATATAATGGCATTTCTAGAAATACTTAAAATTATTACACTTGTCCCGACTTATTCCTACAGAGAAACTAATGCTCCAGTTTTTTAATGAGAAGTTAAAAACTAGGCATTGACACCTGTCTGAGGGAACATACAGCTCAGGTGGTGCTACCAGGGCTAGTAACCAGGGATCTCTGGCTCTTAAAGGACATTGAAAACGTAACAATCGCTATCTAGATGCACAAGCCTGGCTGCATGACAGCAAATAATTTTAAGCAGCACACCAAGTAGCCTGGTAATCTCCTCATGTAATCTATCAGTGTTCATCTATGAAATTCCATCTTCAAGGACTGGTGCTGGATGTAGGCTTTTACTCTCCTGAGCCCAGACAGAGAGAGGAAAAAAAAAAATCTCCCAGAAAGTCAAAGTCCAGAGCAAGGCAAGCTGAAATACAGATCACCTTTCAGAGCATCCTGACACCTGGCTGGGAGATGTCACATTCAGCAGTATGGGTACACAGGCTGGGGAGAGATTTAATTGTGTATTTCCAGGCAAATGTGGCCTAAAAAGATTTAAGCAAAGTTACATTTTCTGAACAGTCATGGCAAAACCTGTATAAAGCCTAGACATTTGCTCAATCATAAACTGCTTATTAAGACACGATTGCAGTTGTCAGAAGTGCATAACTATATTGCCTACTCCAATCAGGTATGACAGTGATAAAGCAATATAATAGCTAGACCCAAGCCACAAAAATATCCCTTAGGCCCAGTTCTCCTAGTAAAAGATGCTCACTGAAAAGTCTAACTAGATGCAATGGAAATTTGTTCCAACATGAATATGGGGTAGGAAAAAAATCCAATGCTTGGACACAGCAACTACAATCTCAGATGTATGCACTACTCTGGCACTGAGTAACAAATACAAGCATTGCTTATAAAAGTGCCTTTACTGCATTTTTGCTACACAATGAAGCATTTGTACATTAAGTGACATTTTTCTGATTATCAGAAAAAGCTTTTTACAGAGCTTGCTTGACTGTGCTGAAGCTCATTTTTTTCTCTCCTACTCTCCTAAACTGATTTAAAAGCAACTCTTGGTAGGGCACTAGTGAACGTACTGGATGATCCTTCTTATTACAGAGGTATAGCCCAGCTGCCCCTTCCAGTAACAACAAAAATCAGTTATGAAAATTTCTTCTCTGTTGAATTGCCACCAAAAATTCTTGGCAGTAGTAAAGGATATTGCTGTGTTTATCTATACCAGTGAGAGAAGCAGCACCCAAACGTTTATATGACATTTCTGTCAGACACAAGATGACAAAGGCTATTGCAAATACCACAGAATCTGGGAATACATTTGCTTCCCTTAGACAGATGGGCACTTGGTGCAAAATCTGTGAGCCTTACTAATGTTTCAGGCAGGAGACAGTTAAAAAAATATGACTTTTACCTCAGGTGCATGATAAATAAGGTTTTAAAATCACAGGTGCAACTCATGTGTTTTGCAGATTCAGCTGTGTCTTTTCTCCCTCCCAATTTAGTGAGAAACTGTTAAGTGATTTATATTTGTAATACCAGCAACCTACTATACTGTTCTGTTACTGGTTTTTATGATTTGCTACAAAGATAAGTAAACCAACTCCACCCAAGGTGCTCCAGCAGCAATGGTGGTCACTCTTCAGTATTTTGCAGAGGGTCAAGAAGAGCCATATTCTTTTGACAGAGAATTTACATTTATTTTACCAGAAAGTCAAAGCAAATGTCAGTATTTAATTCTGATCCTGCATGCTCTAATACGAAGGGGCTTTAATTCTTGTAAAAACACATAGTAAACAGAAACTCGTGACATACAAGCCAAGAGTGGCAAACAAGGTAGCGGTGTCCTTTGGTGGAGTCTCACTGTCACAGGGGAAATCCCCCTTATCCTACAGAGATGTAACCTAGTGTACTTAGACCAAGTTACCACTGGATACAATATGAAATCTCATTTATATTACTTGCAACTCCAGCAAAATAGATGCCAATCCTTTCAAACCTATTTCCCAAAGCTTCTTACTACTAATGCCAGAGGAAAATTAAAATGGACAGCACGTATATATCCTATATGCGTATGCATGCTGTTATGCATACACACACAGAGTAGGTTACATCTTTTTCCTTCTAGCCAGTTATACTAAAACTTAATTATTGCAGCAAGCTGTAGGATACCAGTGCACTGCAAGCATTGTTCAACAAGTTAAGGAAAAGTTACATTTTTGATTTCCAAGAGGAAGGGTGGTGACCTATAAAACTGTAAAGGAAACCACTCACAGGGTTATTTCAATACCCTTGCTAAAAACAGCCCCCTGGAATTATACGAGTCTCCTCCTCATCCTGCTCAGAACAATTGGAAAATTACAGATCGTTTAAAATACACTAATTTAATAGATTAAAAAAATAAAATGAATGGACAGAAAAAAAACCCCACCAGTTCTCACTCATGGAACTGCACTGCTCATTTCTCCGATTTCTCTGGTAGTTGCATCTGGATTCAGCTAGTGGAAAGAGTGCCCCAAATTACATAATAAGTACCCTTAAAATGTGTTACAGATCCTGAGTGGTCATTCTCTCCCAAAGACTTTACTTTCAGTAAAAGACTTTTCAGTTTATCCTAAAGTCACAGGGGACATGCTTAACAAGCCAAAATAAACACTGATTGCTAGAAGCTTTGGGGTGAACATCATCAGACTAGATTTGACATAAACTGGCAATTTTTTCCCCCTATATGATCAGGTAAAATCCCAGATAAACACTACATAAGGACTCTGTAAAATACAGGACAATGAAAAAGTTGGGTTTATGTTGCTTGCTGCGATTTCTTCTAAAATATATTCATCACAGGGATTGTGACAAATGTAGCATCACATTCGCTCTTAGCTCATGATACAATTATCTGCACTAAACCCAGCAAGGCAGGGCATACCATTAGCTGCACTTCAACAGGTGTGGGGGGGAATAAAAACAAGGCGGGGCAAGTATTTGTAATAAAAATGCTTTGTGTCTCACAGCAGAGCAGCAAACACTAATACAGCCACGTCCCCCGTCCCCCCTCCCCCCTTTCATCTGATCCCTCAGTAAATACACAGCTGCAAACACCTGAGACAGAAAACAACACGTGCCTTAACCTATCCATGACAAAGCAGGACTTTCAGAATCTTTCAGATCCAGATTAACTGCCTTCACAACGTCTGGCCTTGTCCTCTGTATTTCAGAAGGACATTGATTTTATCACCAATGCAGTTCTAGTGCTCGGGCAGGTAACGGGGAGCAGTGTGCCAGGGAACAAGTTCAGCGGGCAGATGACTCTGCCGATACACAGAGCAAAGGCTCGCCCCAGACGGCGTCAGCACAAACTTGACACTGCAGTATTGTAGCTACAAAATCCTGAACTATTAATCCAGGTGAGAGAAGAGGCTTCATTCCCAACTTCTTCTACTGATCCTTTCTGTCACCTTATTTCTGCTTTGCAGAAGGTGCAGGAATTTAGACTAACGAATGAACTTCTTAGGAAACAGACCGGCCATGCATCGCTTTTCCTTATTGCTCAGGTTTCTTTTTTCGTAACATGGAAGATGAAACCACGACTGCTAAAGCTCAAGGGTAATAAGCCTCATCTTAGCGATAGAAAACTTGATTAATTAAATGGCCTTTGGGATATCTTGTTTTAACAGTGGAAGGGTGAAAGTTAGTTCCTAAAAAAAACTGAAGAAAAGTAAAAATCACGTGACTCGGAAGTAGTACCTGCTATCTTCTGCCCACAGCAAACTAGGAAAGAGGTGAAATTTGGAAAAGGTTAAGTTCACCCATGAATATGTGAGATTCCTCGGGTAATTTTAAAAAGCATCTATCAAAGATACCACAGCACAGCTCCAAAGTCACACAAATGAATTAGTATTTGGCAACCCGGGCCGTACTGTTCTTAAAAAGCTACAGCAGAGCACTGCAGCACCAGGCAGGACTTGCAAACTTGGCTGCAGGTAAACGAGGGACAAATCCTTCCGTGCCGTAACGCCTACCTCCGAACGCACATCCTGCTCGCTCCTACGGGGCCGCCACCATAACGCCGTTCTCTCCCTGTAGCGCGTGCTGAACTTCAGCACTTTTCTCATCAGTTCGTAAAGGCGGGCTCCTCTCACACGCCCCCCCGGCCCCCCCTCAGTGTGCACCGCACCAGGGCTTTCTCCCTCCGAAGGACCTAATTCTCCGGCTTTGACAGGAGCGCTTAATTGTACCTCCTACAGGCGACACTGGCCCCGCCGTCGGGAGTACACAGAGTTCACCAACGCGACTTGCAGACCGTCGTGCGGCGTTCAGCTTACCCGTTACCTTACCAGAAGGGCCTCCTTTCCTCCTGCTTTATGGCTCACCTTTGGAGGAGCCTCCCAGTACTCCCCCTCCAGAACGAGCGCAGTGACAAAGGGGCTCTGTTCTGCCCTCGCCTTCTGCCCCGCGTCCCCCGAGCCCACCCGCTCAGCCCGTGGCAGCACGCAGCGGGCAAGGGCTCTGCCGCTCCGCCTGCCACGTGCAAGGGACGCACGGCTTCGCTTCTGACGCTGCCCGGGGGAAAGTTCACTTACCGAAGCACATCCCGAGCCGCCCTCCCCCCGCCCCCGGTACCTTCCCGAGGGCCGCCGGCAAGTCGTGGTACTGCGGCGTGCCCCCGCCGCCCCGAGCTGCCGCCGCGCAGCGCCCAGGCAA
>JAVKLA010000073.1:18515072-18529140 GCA_034782735.1 Sagittarius serpentarius
GGGGGCCTGTGGGAGCACGGGGGAGGCTGCGCTGCTTGCGGAACGCTTCGCACTCACCCTCGTCTGTCCCTCCTGCTTACTGCAACTTCTCGCTGATGTCAATTTTACGCAGAGAAGCCGGAGCGAGTTGACTCAGAGGTGACATGTGGAATTTAACTGTTACTATTTTAAATGTAATTTAGTAGTATACCTAGTTGCTAATTAGTGCATCACGTTCCTGCTGTAAAGCTTATCCCACTTTATTAAAGAATGCAGCTAGTGGGACAAGCTGGGACTTGAGTGCCACCGGAGTAATAGCCTTTTGTCTGCACCACCATGTTGTTCGGTACGGGGAGCATGAAGGGTTGATTTTACAGAGGACGAAATTATTTTTTTTGCAGAAGTGCCCAAATTGTGCCGGATGGAGGCTGATGGAGGACCTTGCAGGAGTCATCTAAAAAGATACGCCTTTAACTTGAGCTCGATGAGGTGCGAGGAGTTCATCTACGGTGGCTGTTACGGAAATGGCAACAACTTCAGAGATTTGCAGTCTTGTGTGGACCACTGTCTGCCAGAGAAAAGTAATGGTTGTTCCAAATTTTTAATAAAATAGATGGTTTAAAAGCGATATGATATTTTATTTGGTATTTTCCTCTGGATACCCATACAGTGGTATTCTTGAAGACTTCTGTGAAGCAGATGCTTATATTTTCTGCAGGCTTTCATGTGTCACTTGTCTCAGCTGTTACTGAAAGAGCAAAAACGCTGTCTTAGTTTAATAGTGACCTTAAATATGCCCACAGGTACACCCAACCGATCTCTTGACTTCTAGAGAGCTGTACATGTGTGATCTGAAGGGAAATAAGGTTGGAGATCAGTGTTGAGGCAGATACATGAGACATGGCAGTCATGTTCAGGGCAGTGATACTGTAATATAAAGCAGAAGTGCCTTTCTAAAATTCAGGCCTGAGAGATGGTGTTGGGTGGCTTGGGTTTTTGGCACTCGCCAGCTCAACTTCTGATAAAAGTTTTTTGCCTGACATGACTCTTCATCGTCTCTCCGTATGAGCTTGAAAGAAGAGAGGTGGTAATTATGAGCGGGTGACTGTAGCTAAGTGTTGTCATAAACACCAGGTTAATATCCAGCGTGAAGTAGGATTTTTGAAGAGGAGAGATCTACCAGAATGTATAAAAGCTGTCACTGCCTAAGCTTTGTTAGTGCTTGATGAGACAGTTATTTTTGGCTGATGACAGGTTGTCAGTGTTTTCTTAGGTGAATGCTGAATTATTTTTAATTTCTCTGTTGCACATCCAATAAATTGATAAAAGGTTTCCAACAAGAAAAGTAAAATTTTGTTGAGGCAAAATGAAACATGATTCTTATGAGGAAAGCAGTGGGGTTTGTACTCTTTGCTGCAAGCAGGCAGATTTTGCTGGCAAAATTGTAGCAAGGATAAACCAAATAGTGCCTTTTTCCTCTACAAAGGTAGTTCCACTGGACTTACTGTTATATTCTTATATATATATGGAGTAAGACTTCTGGTCAGGCTGTGTAAATATTTCAGCTGTTGTACGTATGGCCCCACAGATGGGGAAAGCTGATGAATTTTGCTTGTGGGATAGTAATTCTGTTTTCTGGGACTGTCTGTTGCTTTCTCAAATTCGTTAACTCACAGGAATAAGATGTAGTAAGTCTCTGAAGTAATCGGTAACAGTCCTGTCAATTCAATGGGAATAAGAGCTGTTTAGCCACAAAATTTATTGCAGGGTAAATTTGAAGAAGCCAGGCGTAGAGATTACATTTATGTAATTTGTCTCTCTCTCTTTTGTTTTTTTCCCCCCTTTTTTTCCTCAAGCTGGTCCCTTGCTATGTTATAGCCCAAAGGATGAAGGACTGTGTTCTTCCTCTGTGCCTCGCTATTACTATGACTCCAAGACTAAATCATGTAAGGAGTTCAAATACACCGGCTGTGGTGGAAATGCCAATAACTTCGTTACTGAAACAGATTGCTACAATGTCTGCGGAAAAGGTAAGATTTTTTGTATTTTGTCAGTCACAAGCAGATAAAGGAATCCAAATACCAGTAACAGGTGTTCAGCGTTATTTTACTCACCTTGGCTTGCTGCAAGTGTATGCTTTTTGCATTTCGGACCCGTGTTTTCAAAGGCAGGCAAAACTGAGATGCAACACTAACTCCTTCTGACAAGAACAGTGCGGTGCGAGGTGGTTACACCATTTTTGAATGAAGGGTAGAGAAGGGCACACAAAAAGACTAATTAACTTACTAGAGCCCACAAGGGATCAGTCTTTAAACTGTTCAGTACCAACATGAACACTAATTACGGTGTCATTTTCTTCTAGATATTTTTAAGTATTAAGGATTAAAGTGAGTTGTGGAATCAATTTACTTTTTTCCTTCACATTTTCACCAGTTACCATCCTCCCTTGATTCCCTGCTGCCTGTTCCCATTTCCCATTCCCATTACTAAAGATTTCTGCCTCAGCAGTTGTGCTGAGTCAACTGTTTCTGTGGCCATGGGCGGAAGGGTTTGGAATGATAATTGATTTTTCTTAATGGTTTTATTCAAATCAGCTACTGGCTGTGCTTGTAAGTCAAAACAGTTGTGCTTTTACCTGCAGTCATATGTTCATAGCAGCTATTGCAAATTTTAATACTGTGGTTTAATTAATTTTGTATGTAAATCAATAAGAGAGAAAAGCGTAATTTTATGTTGATCCCCAGCATACTCAGGAAGCAGACACAGCACAATACTTAAAAAATTGATACTAACGGGGGAAAAAAAATTAAGGCTGTATCTAGCACGTACATTGCCTTTGGGGGAAAAAAAAAGCGCCAAAAAGTAGCTCTGTTTTAAACATGAGATAGGTATGAGGTCCAAGTACTTCCATATTTAAGATGAGTAGTCAGAAGGCTTAAGTCAGGAGATGATTCTTCAGTTCTGGGCTGGAAATCCAGGGCTGAGGCAAGGGTTGCACCCTGAGCACAGTCCTCAGAAGTAAAAATATTGTCTGCCAGTTAGTCATGACTGTAATATTTCTGTGGGTGACAAGTCTGAGTGTGTCTCTGCCGTTCTAGTATTAAAAGAGAGTCTTTAATAGCATCCTAAGTCTATCTGAGATGCTTGTGATTATCTAATTTGCATCTATTACTACCTGGCAAGGCCAGGTTCCAGCCTAAACGTGCAGAGAAGGAGGAGGAAGGAAACCGCCTCTTCAGCATCTCGCCTCCGTGCTCTGTGCCTGCCCACACCCAGCCAGAGCCACCTGGGGGTTTTCCCTTCCTCACTCTTTCTGTGGAAGAAAGAAGTAAGGAAATGCTGTCTGTCTCCTAACTAGAGCACCAGATAGCCAAACATAAAGGATCGGTTATAAGCTTTTTCACCAGCTTGTGGATTTCACAATTCAGTAAGGCTTGGTACAACCAAAGCCCATAGTTAAGGGCGTAATTAGTGCTAATTGATGTTGTGCTATACATATTCATTTCCATAGTTTGGGAGTGTACAGCAACACTAAGCAAATCTTTCAGGCAACTGAAGCCACTCCTCTCCTGCTCCCATAATTCCCTCCCCAGCATCTTTCCTGTTACCTTTTGGAGTCTCAGGTTGAATTCAGTTGACCTTTCCTATGCAAATACAGAACTACTGTTTAAGTTGATCTATAGCTTTTGGAGTGAAAAGGTTTCTGATTAATTTCATTTTTAAAAGTTTATATTGGAAAAGAAAATAAATATGTTGGGGTGACAGCAAAAGGGTTGGGAACTGGCCACAGGGGCTCTGCGTGCTGGTAAATAGGTAGCATAAAGACAAAGATTTTTGGTCAATTTGCAAAGTATTTGTTTTCTGAGCTGCACTCACACATTTCATGCAGCCTTCATAAGCATTTCTGGAGATAACCCTGGCTGTCTTTGGCCAGTCTGCAGCTTCTGTGTGATAGTTCTGTGCAGAAACCCACATCATTTTGCCTTTTCATCTCCCACAAACACTGGTTATATTTTAGACTTTACCTCACTGTTGTTCAGAGAAATACAGTAATAGGGTGGAGTATTTTTTTGTTTTGTTTTGGTTTGGTTTTTTCTCAGATAGAGCAATGTGTTTACTTCCTTTCTGCTGTCAGAGCAGGACAACTAGAAAAGACTTTGATGCTTGCTCAGGAAAAGAGCAGCATAGTAGGACTCCAGTGCCAAAGGTGGACACATTGGAGACCTTACAGTGTGTGAGAATAGGGTGTCCAGAACACATTTTACGGTTTCTGATATGTTTGTTGTTATTGGATCAACTGCTTAAACAGCATAACATTAAAAAACCCTCAAACTCAAACAATAAGGAGTAGTAACAGTTTTTTCATACTGTTTCCCTAACTGCTTCCTTTGTTTTCTTAGCAGGGACTCAGAAACCAAGAATCAACAAGCCAACAAATGTATTCCGCAGAAAAATGATGAGAAAACTGATTAAAAAACCTCAGACGTATAACGCAAAGTCTTAAAGCTGACGTGCACTTGGATGTTTGAAACACCTTCTTTTGATTCCCCTTTCTTCTTTTGTAAGATAGTTTCCACACAGTTTTATACACCAGCAATAGTTCTGTCTTTCAGAACTGCTTTTTACTTCCAACTTACTTTTTATAAAGAACTGCATTTAATAGAAGAAGGATGAACCTAAGTTTGGTTCTTCTCCTCTGTTGTCTTTGCAGTAATACTTTGGCAAAGCCAGGTATTTAGATTTCCATGTTTTTATGGGGGAATGTTACTACTGCCTTGGGAGAATATTTCAGCTGTTGGAAATCAATTAAGATTTGAAAAAGCAATCGTCTCTTACTATAACTAAGGAGCGTACAAAGCTAAATCTCTACCATGGATTTTTTTGGCATCCCCTGCTTCCTAAAGAGAAGGAACCTTTCAAAAGTGTGTTCAGAGATTTATTGCCCTGCCATTTTACATACTTTGGCACTGTCATTTAAGTAAGATTGTCCTTTACAGTTACGTTCATAGTCAAGGCCTTCAGAAGCCTTCATAGCAGTAAAAGAAGTATAAACTTAAATCTGGCTCATCCCACACGAGAAAATTGGGAATAAGGATACTTTAATAAACACTGACAAAGGCAATGAATACGCTACTCGAGTATTAAAATGAAAATGTAGCCGTTACTTTTTCATGACATTTGAAATTTCTGCTAAGTTACACTGCAGATTCTCGTATGGCATAAATCAGCATATTTTTATTGATTTTAATGGAGCTATGCTGATTACATCTGCTGAGGATCTTGATATTTGTGTTTATGTGGTGACTGTTAAAACAGAAAAGCAGAAGCTTCTGCAAATCTCATGTAATCCCTCTTTTGAGACAGTATTGTATTTCTTATGGTAGATTATGCCTATGGTGATATTATTGCACCTTCCTTTATGTTTTGTATTTAAGCCATGTCTGAATTCCAGTTAATTTCACCTACAATATTTTCTAAATATGAATTCATAAGTGATGTTAATAAAATGTTTTTGGGGAAAAAAAGGAGTGCTTGTTCTGTCATTATCCTGAATTAGTGGTATACACCAGTATGTGTAGTGGAACCTATTATTTACTAATTATGACTCTAGCAGAGTTTAGTTGTCTCTTAAATCATTTCCTTACGCTGAGGTCTTTATTTGAAGAAAGCCAGTAAATTGCGTTGATGTCATTCATCCCCAGCCGTTTTTATGGCTCAGCTGGCTCTCCCTAAAGAGCTGCTCTCAAAGGGGTGCTTAGTTAAGCTGATTGTCTGCTGCTGGGTCTCCTGTTTGATGCTGCACTATCCAAAGAGCTTTTGTGGGGGTAGCGGGCTGTTTGCTGGAAATGACACTGGCTTTCAGTTAGAAAATTTCAGATGTGTGCTTTATCCCCATTTCGGAGAGGGAACATGATGGGGAAACGAGTGAAGATTTGGTTTTCTTGCTGATTTTTCTCTCACTGCTGGATTTTCAATTCAAGCAGTCGGCTGTGCTTGCCATAGTCTTTCTACCACTCCATTTCTGGCTCTTGATCTCAAAAAAACCTTATTTCGATTAATCTATCGCTTAGTGCAGACGAATGAACACACTCTGTGACAGAAAACTGCAGGTAGCTAGTGACACAGTTTTGAGTGTTTGTCCCATACCAAACCTCTTCTCTGGTAACCAGCCTTCAAATAGAAACGGGGCCAGTCTAACATCCCTGGGGGAGACAGGGCATGCTACCCATGGACGCTGCCGATGGCCCTTCCCCCGGGCTGTGAATTTTGGCCATGCTGCTTAGAGCAGCGGCCCAGAGCGTCCCTCTGAGTATTTTTTCATACCTAGCACTATCATTTGGGGCACCTTAGCTGCATTTGCTGCAGATTTTGGACCGTGGCTTAAAAAAACCCACAAGCCCATTTCAGAAGTCAAAGTTCAATTTAAACACTGTTCTGAACTGTAGAAGATGGCCATCTTGTAACAGCATCACTGCGGGATATAAGCTCTCGTAACATGTTTGAGAAATGGACTGTTACTCCTTACCTCTCTGGGTCTTTGACTTTTATAGGAGTATCTTGGTGTGGGATACAAAAGTGGACCTGGGATTTACAAGGAGCCCAAAATCTGAGAGCAGCTCCATCTCGCTTGACTGTTTGGTCTCACAACTGGGTGCCTGGTCACACGTCATGACATGTACTGGGCAATGGGATACCCAGCTAGTGTCCTGGAAGGGATCCAAGAGTTTGATGATCTTCTGCTCATGCCCCCTCAGGGGCCCCAGGAGAACTTTCTGGGTGGACCGGGCTCCATCCAGGACGCTGCAGCCGGCGCTGCAGCAGCCGCTGCAGCCCTTCGCAATGCGGCTGCTCCACACGCTCTTTCTTTTCTTGCATAAAACCAAAATTCAAAGTCCAAGGGCTTACTGCTAGGGTACTCAGTAAAATATCAGAGGCTTGGGTATTAATCCCTTATCTACCTGATATCACACAGAAATTTAGTCTCAACCGTCCATAATTCTTGCAGGGTTTCCGAGTGAGCAGGCTGTAGAGTATTCCAGAGGACTGGGCGGGGGAAGAGGAAGAGGGGAGGCCATGGAAGTTTCTTTCAGTCCCTTAGTGAAGCTATTCCACTTTGTATAAATTGTACCTTCTTTCCAGGTAAATGCCTTAATCTGGTTTTTTTAGCTACCAAGAATTTCAGCTGCCACTATGCTCCTTTGCTTTGTGTTCTTAAGTTACTCTAATATCCCCCCAGACTCCTGTGGCTTTGACTAATCTAAATAATTCTCTATCATCTACAGCATTTTCTGTGACTCATGACTTACTTCCTTTTTCAGTTTGCTGATGAAACAACACTGGTCCAAGGTTGGGTCAACTTAGCATTTTGCCACGTTGAAAATTAACGCAGCCCATACCATCCTGCAAATTAACTTTTATTATAGTAGCCAGTGTCCAGCAGCTGGTATCATGTGTCACAGCGCAAATTTCTACTGCAGAGGAGGGAAGCTGTGATTATAATCGGTTGGGTTCATCTTGTCTTGCATAGGCAAAGTGCCACTGAAACTCATGACTAGTGACTGCATGGGACAGTCATACCTGCAGCTGAACAGTGGTTGCTGAAATAAGCAGATTCGACTAAACTCCATTGCAAATAACATCCTTGCTCTTTAACTTTCATCATGACCCGTAATTCCAGTTCTTTTCTTAGTGATATCTTGTGAAGAACTATAACAAAGACTTTATAAAAATGAAAATCTGTGTTGATTCTTCATCCTTAGCCTGCAGCAACTCTCAGGCAATTGCTTTGTGAAATATTTCAAGAGTACGAGAGTGGTTTCATCTTTGTGTTTCAGTGGAATCTTAAGTGTCAAAAAGAGAAAACAAAAAAATCCATGTGGAAACACATAATCTTTTTTTCTTGATAAGCTAAATGGTGGCAAGCAAAATTTCACCACATCTCATTTTAATAGTTACTAGCCCCAATAAATTCCTTTCTCACAATTCCATATTTCAGGAGCAAAATGGCAATGAGTTTGGCTTGTATCCCTGGAGCAGATATCTGACTGCCGGAAGTGTCCCCGTTCCTCTATCGCTTCTTGTCAGTTGAGGAGGTGGAAAACATGGAACATTTATTTAAAAAAAAAAAAAAATCATTTGTTAGACACAATGGACCACATTAAAAAAAAAATAAAAAAAATCACTGAACTTGTGCCTCAGATCACAGGTGAGAGATTTTGTCCCTAAGCTTAGAGTCAGCTATACAGCTGAGGGGCAGCTCTTCTGGATCCAGGCAGGGAGAAGTCCGTTTGACTAGATAAACGCAGTCCAGCTATGGTTATGTAAACCTGGAAGCACCACATTGTGGATGTGCCAGAATTATTATGCATTTACATTAGTGTTATTGAGAGCAAAATCTGCCTCATTATCTTTCTAGAAGGAAAGACTATCACTGGTGATAATTAGCGCAGAGATACTTGCTTCTGTTGAAGTGAGCCTAATTTTTCAGTGTATGGTGGTCCTCTAGAGTAATGGCTATTATCTGATAAATTACTTAATTGCTGTGGAGAAGGGGTGTTAATCATAGTCTAATGAACAGCAATGATATTAAAAAAAATCTATGTAAACAAGATGCATAAAAGCATGCTGTTCGAGGTATTAGCAACTGATGTGATCATGAGCTGTGGTTTCCAAATAAATGCCAAATAAATAAGTATTCCCAGATCATATCTGAACTATTCATAAAAGAGAGATCACTCAGGCAAGTTAAAGACTAATTTATGAAATGCAAAACATTATATCTATTACACAGGAATAAAATAAGTCCCTTTTAATGAAGCTTCCCTTTGTACTGGCATCGCTGCCCATAATTTCACGTGAATATAGACAAAATGGGTGCTCTTCCAGACACATCTGGTTAAGTGCCTAACTGCTTTTGCGTGAAGAGTTTAAATGCAGTTTGAACTCAAAGTATATCACATCATCTCACTTGGTGGGGCTGAACTTCAAGCTGGTGAGTGTATGGTAATATTAAGCCTTATTTTTTTTCTCACGCTAGACCCTCATTAAAGGCCTTAATGTATTAACTGCAAGTTAAATACTTTCATGTATCTGCCAGCTGAATTACAACATTTTTGCTCAGTGAGCTTTCTTGGAGGTAAGGTACTACTTGCTTAGCAAGTGTGCAGCATCTTTTCTAAGAGGGCAATGCATTTTTAAATTTTTTTAAGCTTAGTATGAAATGCAGTAATCAAACTCATAATAACTAATAAATGCATATGAACACTATCCTCTATGGGATATTTTTCTCTGTGTGTGGGCAGCAAGATAAAGAGGATAGATTATAATAATAAAAGCTATTTAGAGAGTCGAGAGTAAGGGTGAAGAATATACCTCGTTATCAAACCAGAAAAAAACTTTCCATCATCATAGCAGTTTTCAACAAGGAGAAATCCTGAGTTTTACTGATGTTAAAAAAGAATACTTTATAAAAATGCCTCCAGGAGAGAGTAGCGAGACTTTTTTTCTTTCTAAAAGTGGGAGGGAATTCTGATGAGAAATACAGTGATGACAAACGGTATTTACTGCTCTCCTATGGATCCAGGCTGCTGCACTGGAGCGCAAGGAGCCTGTAGAGTTCCTGCTGTGCCAACCGGAGGGACTCTACCATGATTTCAACAAGACCTGGAGTGAGTCCAAAGGCTTCAACAACCTCCTTTAAGTGCAGAAACATGATCTTGCACAGAGCAGCGTTCTTCTGCAGCAGCACATGTACCTGCTTTACCTGAGCTCTTCTTTGTCTATGTCCATCAGTGGGTGCAAGCAAATAAACAAAGGCTAAGCAAAAAATTTCCGACCTTTATTTCAGTGCCCTTACAGTTGCTGGACGTACGATGTAAATGATTTCGTGCTCTGGTGGGGCAATAGGTTCCTTTCAGGTGGGAAAGGAAACTAACTCATTTCTTTATTCCAGTATGCCTTCAGATAGCATTAGGACCAAAACTGCTGGGAAGCCTATTACATAAAAATGCTGGGAAATATGTTTTAATATTAAAGGCATTTCCTTGATTAGGTTTTATGAGGGTTTGTTTCTTCCAGCTTTTTCAAGACTCTTCTTTCAAAATCTAAAGCAATATTCAGATAATTAAAGATGGGTTTATATTGAAGGAGGAATTTTTAAATCTCCTTAGTTTGGTTAAAAGTCATCAGATAGCTTGGATAATCTTCCTTCTGGTATATTCTACGTTAATAGACACCTATTGTAAGTGTCACTTTTGTACTGGCAATTAAACTAGGTTCCTTAACTGATCTCGTAATAGCAATTTTGCATCCTTCTAGTGCGAATTAATCTAAGCAGTACTAAAATAAAACTGTGCAGTATGAATCACAGTAAGTTCTAATTCTCACAGAACTATTTAAAGCTACAAACACCTGAAAAAAGTGAATATGTCACTGAAGTAGAGCTCACCTCATTTTGTTTTTCAATTTTGTATTTTCTTTTTAAAACTGAGACTGGAATAAGATTACAGACTGTACTCTGCAGTTATGCTGATGGAAAGCTGCTCTCGTTCTCCACATATACAATAAAGAAGCTCTTTCCAAACCTATTGCAATGGAGCTGACAGAAAATCATCCCACTCTTTATTGCCTCATTTTTGAACAGACATTTGTAGTTAATATTTCTATCCCCAACAGACAGAATTATGCCTTTGAATGTCATAGTGAGCACTCAGTAACATTTAGGATTGAGGTTTTCTGCTTTAAAAACCTCATTCTATTTTATTTTTTTTCGGTTTATTGCTTTCTCGTTTTGCCCCGAAAGGCGTTAGGGAGGAGCGTGCAGAGTCTCGGCTGCAGAGGGTGAGGCTCCAGACCTTAGAGGCACAACATGCCCTCGAACTATTTATTGCTGAAACCCTCGGCCCCATGAAGAAACCACTGTGAAACAGCTCAGATGGCTCCGTGGAGAGACAAGAGGTAGGACATATCTTAAGCACTTGAGAAAGGTAAAACAGAGGAAAATAAAATAGTCACACCTCTTGCAGGCTCCCTCCTGTTCACGAGAGACATTTTGCAAGTTGTGCAGCAACGTTCGTTCCCTGGCTAGAGAAGCCGAGGCTGGAAACGCCAGACCTGACCACGTTCTTGGCGCTCAGGAGCCAGATGACCTCCGAGCTCCTTTCAGCCCAAATTTTCCTATGAGCGTGAGTGACTGTCTTAAGTGAAGAGTAATGTAATGCTGGACATGCACATAAGTTTTCTGAGCACATCACAGAAAAAACTAGGGATCCAACTGAGTCCATCCTTCTGGGCAGCTGGGGCATTTCCCATTGCTGTTACCTGGGGAAATCCCTATTCCCAGCGCAAGTCCCAGCCCATGCTGGGAGCCTTGCTTTGATTCGGGGAGGACGCCTGTCCCAGCGCTGCGCAGAGCTACGGGCAGCTCACTGCTGGGGACACGGGCTGAGAGCTACAGAGCAAGAGGAGCAGGGCATGGAGAGGGACACAGCGCTGGGTGCATCACGCTGGGTGGGAATGGGGAGGTGACTGTGGGGAGAAGGAGAGCAGGAGTGAGCAGGGGGGGTCCCACCATGCGACCTGGCCTGCTGGGGTGCTGAGGCTGGCGACGGAACCCTCCTTCCCTGCCCCCTACAGCAAATCCATCCCACTGTCTTTTCTGTACACTATGCCCTGTGGTTAAAGTAGCGTATTTTATTCTAAGGAACAATATTGGTTTACATCCTTTGAGCGCTATGTGATAAGCTTGTTGGCCACATGTCATTACAGCATTGTCCTACACCAGCTAATGTACAAAAAGCAAAAGAAATAAGAAAGTCAGCTATCTGGCCTCTCAGGTGGGAGCATACAGTATTAATAGAGCTTTGAAACGCATCACTGTACTCAGCAAAAGCCTAAAAGTAATATTTTTCTCCTTCAGACATCCAAAACCATAAAATAATGACTATTTTGTTTTTCAGTGGATGCAATCAATCTCAGCAGCCTGGAGTGAATGCTCCATAAAGCACACGGAAGCACGACTTCGAGATTTTTGCGACTGCTGAATGACTGTGACAGCTCTTCCTCTATTTTATTGCATTCAAACTGAGCAGATCTGAAGAGAAATTGCGATACATGCATGGTATGCATTATTGGTAGCATTCATTCACCGTTGTCAAACCTGTTCCTATTGTCTTATAGACACGTGTTTAGTCATGCTCCAAAACATGATTGGGACTCAATCTTTCTCTGTGTTTTGTCTGCTAAATTTCCATTTAACAGTCAGTCAATTTTCAGTAAAAATGGTTGTGGTCCTAATCAACAGGTATGGAAACTCTGCCTTATCTCAGAGAGATCTTATTGGGTATGTTTGGTCTGTACAATGTCCCCTTTACTAGTAATGCAGCTTTTGCAGTCTGTACTTTGGTCTCTGTCATTTCCTCAGTTTTAGTAACGAAAGAGAACAAAAGGAGGTTGTTGGGGAAGGAACTGCACATTCTGTATCTGTACAGAGAGTGTTTCTACAGCTGAAGGTGAAAAGAGAAGGGATCAGGAAACAAAGACCGCATTTACAAAGGTGTTGGATTTGTGGGATTTGAATACGCGTATAGCTGCCTAACTCCCACTGATAGAGTGGGAATTTCCCAGGCACTTTTTAAGAGTGCCTAGGGCACCTTATCTCTGTCCTTGGACATTTATCTCTCTTTAGTGAGGTAAATATCTTTGAAAATCAGACTCCACCTCTCATTTTCAAAGTGATTGAAGACCAGGTGGTTCACCGGTCATGCAAACTGTCCTGCTCAGAATCCCACAATTTGGTGTTGCTCAAAGTTGAGAGACTCTTTCCCTTCTTGTGTGATAAGTGCCAGTACCCCACCACGCAGTGCTCAGTGGGCTAGGTGACCAAGAAAAAGATGTGCAGAATTTGGCCCATTAGGTAGGTTGCTGTCTAGAACAGGAAAACTGAAAACCAGGGAAATAAGTGAAAAGGCGCGTGCACATATAAATGCCCAACTCGGTGCAGCTGCTGAATTGGCCAGAAATGAATGTCTCCCTCTGTGCAGAACCCAGGGTCAGATCCAAGTCCATGCTGCCTTCTGCCTTTGAGTCAATAAATTTGAGGCAGTGCATTTTGTAATATTAGGAGTTGCCCAACATTTAATTAATTTGAATAAAGACAAAAAAATAGTAGAATTTCCGTAAAGGCTGCAGTATGAGAAGATATCAAGATGTGAACCACCTCTGGTTTCAGTTTTGCAAACCAGAAACCTGTCTGGCATTTTACGCAACCAAAACCACACCTTTTTCCATTCAGCTCTGATTTATTAACTAGAAAGCTCTCATATCACTCCCTCTATCCACGGTTGCTGGTACTATTTACAGTTTCAGATAACATAAAAGAAAGCTTGCTGTGCCAAACATGGCAGTGATCATAATTTTCATTTTTTAACACAGTTATCATTTTCACATTTCTACTTTCTGTGTTTTCCACTTCTGAAATGAATCATGCATATAAAAAATAAAAGCCTTCATATTAAATTGGTCTCAGAACATTAAGCAAAAACATCCACCGCACCCTGTGATTAATTCATTAATCCATCTTTCAAAACAAGTAATCTAATTAGCTTGCAAACAAGAACATGACGCACACGTGGCTCTTCAAATAGTGTTGACATACTGAATACTTCAGATTCCTGCGATACCCAGCCTTTCACTTGCTGCTTCCAGTTCCAGTAAGACCCAAGACCAGAACGTTTTTGCTCTCGAAGGTTACTTGGTGTGCAACACGGAATGAGCTCACGGTCCAAGGCTGGGACGCAAAGAACAGATCTCTTTGAAGAAAGCTGAAATTTCAATGCCTCTAACTGACAGCCCTAAGCAGAGTTGGCTAAAAAATATGCATATTTGGAAAGACCTGAGAGCTGTCATTTGGCCTCTTCATGAGTACTAAAACTCAATCAAAAGTTCAATAGCTCATGCCATACATACGTATTTGTATGCCTGAAAGAGAAGGAGAACTGAGGGAAGCAGACTGCCTGGTGAAGAATGCAAAGAGAGCTAGGTCTGTCAACTCAGTTAGGAGAGCTACTGTGACGGGTTGACCCTGGCTGGA
>JAVKLA010000073.1:18536557-18547276 GCA_034782735.1 Sagittarius serpentarius
GTTTAATTAAGGAGGGGGAGTGAGAGAGCGGCTTTGGTGGGTACCTGGCGTCCAGCCAGGGTCAACCCGTCACATAAACATAGCTATATTCCAATGGAATGTACAGAAGAGAGAGACCTGGATTCCAGAAACCTGCTTCAGGGAACGTTTTGCATGAAATACTTAAGTATCTGCCATCTGAATCTCTGCTTCTTCAGAAAAGAAAACCATCTCTACAGTCAGATTCCAGCATCTGGTTCCTCTCCCAGCTCCCATGGGCCCTGTGTGTGCAAGGCTTTTCTCACGTATGTGCTCTAAGAATGCCAACGTCTAGGTGATTATGAGACACGAAAGAATGACAACTTGGTAAATCTCACCAGGGTGGTTATGAGCGAGATGCTGGTTTACTTCTGACCATGGCTGAAAAATCTTTATTCACTTGAGGTCTTGAGGAGAAAAAAATGTGGGTATCTACAGAATTTAGAATCTTCAAAGTTAGCTGGAAATCTGAGGACATAAATTTTGAACACAGACAGCTGTAGAACAGCCACTGACAAATACACAAAGTTTCTTGTATGTATCCTTCAATCTTGCTCTTAATAACAATTTCCTGGGTTGATTCTCCACTCTACTACTCCTCTGGAGCCAGTGCTGTTATGCCAGTATACTCTGCTGGTGGGGTCTGTCACATCTGTTCCAGTCGTGCTTCTGCAGTGAATGCCTGCAACACTGGCCTCTTTTCAGCACCAGCCTCTTTTTAACACTTTCAGTTTTTTATTCTATATTGCTAATCAGACAAAATGATCCCTAAAATTGCCTGTGAAACAAAGTGCAGTTACAGATCAAGGACTGAATTGCAGAGATGAAATGTTCACCATGCCAGAGGAATTACTTCACCCTGAATATTTCACATGTATTTCGAAGTAACTGCATGTTCCCTCCAGAGAGTATCATCTGACTGACTTCAGTTTTCAAACATAATAAATCCCGTAGCTTAAATAATTGCAGCTGCTAAGCAATCCTGTTTTATCCATTCTAACCAAACATTGCAAAACGCAGAGAAATATTCAAGGAAGTTGTTCAGATTATCAGTTCCCATTGGTAAGGACACCTATGCTAACGCGAGGACTCCTCGTTGTGCCTTGAAGACCTGTTTTTAGGGCAATACGTCCAGACCAATTGCTAGACCAATTCCCTGTCCCATGGAAAGTAAATCATCATCTTGTGTTGTGATTTCAATTACCTTACACTGTCACAGTGAACTCCCCCTTAGGCTGCACCTCTGCCTGCTGTGAGAAGTGGGGGACGTTTAAATGAATCGGTTTAGAAGACAGTGAGGTTAGATGAGTGCAGATCCCTTTATGGAGTTATTATTTTAACCACTGAACACAATATCTTTGTAAAAAAGATTCTTGTTTTGGGTGGGTAAAATAATTTGATTGCATGTAAAATGCTGCTTTCTCCTTGATTTCTTAAATTATACTGAAGTCCCAGCTGTATTCCCTAGACAAATCATCTTTGAGCTAGGCAGAGAAATTATAAAATACCTAAGAAAATAATTCTGGCAAATGAAATACTGCCAAGATGAGTTCATTCCTGAGTACCTCCATAAAAACAGCACAAACAATGTCCCGGTTAATTTTTATCTCAAATGACTTTTAAAATAAAGATTAGTAAAGTAATGAATGCATTTATTGCTACAGAAATAAAGTCATGGGTGAAATGTTGTTCCTGTTAAAATCAGTGGATGGACATAATCTACCCAGTCTAGGTCTAGTGTTTCACCTTATTTCTTCATGCTTCTAGGAAAGCTGACCATCTCACCTGCCCCAGTAGGCTCCAGGTATCTTCTTCTAAACTAAATCAGCTTTCACGTTGAAATGGTTAACTGAACGCAACGTGAATAAAATCCCCGGTGATGATTGATCACATTAAAATACTGATTGATTCCTACTTTTAGTCTCAAAAGCAGGTGATCATGAATGTATGTAAAATGGTTGCGAACTTGATAGAAAAAAGGTGGTTTGGTGCTTCTCACAGAAGCTGAGGATGTCAGAAATTGAAATATCTTGCTAATCACAGGCATAGTGACTTTTTTGCACCTCCAAATCCTGCTTTCTTTTGCTCCATACCTTAAGCACCACAAGTTGCCTGAAACAGAGAGTGTGCACAACTCTCAATAACACCCTGCCATTGCTGTGTACATTATTATGGACTACCCTAGAGAGGTGAAGGAAATCACCTTCTCTACCCTTTCCTTCTTGTTTTATACACATTTATGGTATTATGTTTTTACTCCAGCTGTGACACCTGTCAAAGACTGAGGAGACAGAAATGGAAGAGGAAATGGCTTGCTAACTCTAGATTTCTGTCTGCCAACTAGACAAGCTTAATCATCTAAAGAGAGTTAACGTGTGGGTGAGAACCTTTTGTGAAATTTGCTCCTTCACGAAAACTTGCACTCAGCCACTAATAGACTTGTGCATTTAGAAAACCTTTCTCAACTTTTTCACAGGAAAAAGCTGAGTAGAGTAGAGCATCCTCACTTATACAAACAGGGCAAAAAAAACCCAGAGGGGAAAAAAGGCTAAGAAAGATGCTGTTTCTACTGAAAACTTTCTCTAACTCTAAATGAAGAGGAACTTCTCACTTTTTCTGGACAAGAAAGCTCTTAGCACCCACTTCTAGCTCCAGGTCTCAAGGAAATAAGTGGCAATCCACACCAAACCTGACCAAGCTGTTTAAATATTTAACATTGTACCTCACCTGGACCCCCTAATATTGTTTGCCAAATATAAGTGGTGTCCATTTCCCACCATTATTGCTGCTGGGTAGATAGGAAACCCCAGCCTCCAGCAGTCATAGCTGCTAGCCAGGGTATCACATTTGTCCTGTAAGAGGTCTGGTCTCATGATGGCAATGTCCACATCTAAGCAGAGTTATTTTTTATTGTCACTCTTATGTTCCCACAGCAGTGCTGGCCTTCTATCCCACTTATGTGCTTGCAGATTTCTTTTGTAATGTCATCTTGATAGCAACTGAAACGATGCTAACATAAATTATTGGATTTCACAGTTCAGACTGGACTACGAGGAGCCAGATATTTTGTCTAATGAGTTCATGCCCAGTACTATGAGACACTATGCCTCCCCGGCATGGGGCCTCTGCATCAGCTTGCCTTTTATTTTGACAAAATCAGACAAAACAATTAGAGTTATTACTCCAGCAATTATGTCTATTCAGATTGCAAGTGGTTTATTGTGTGACTTGTCTTTTGGGGTGTTTTCTTCTTTGCCCTTTGCTTGTACAGTGCCTCCCACAGCAGTGTCCTGCTCCAGCAAGAGCTCGGAGGCACTCCAGAGTCTTGGCAAACAAACCCAGTCACAGTAATGCTCAATACTGAATTAATTCCCATTTGGTAGCAAACGGCGATGCATCCTTAGGCAGTTCTTTCTTACACTTATTAGATCTAGGATCACTCTTCTACTTCAGTTTTACAAGTCTCCTGAAAAAATGCTTCCAGCAAACTGAGTTAAATGTAGAGGATGTTCAATGTGTTGTTTGATGATGTCCTAACAGTGCAAGGAGTGAATAAGAGGAAAATAGTAATATGAAATTGAAACACTTTTCAGAAGAAAAAGAAATAAATTGTTAATATCAATAGAGCAGGTGCAAAAAATTTGTTTCCTTCTGTTTTATAAAACTGAACAAACTTCATGGCCACTATTGAAATAGTAGGGAATGACTTAACATTTTGCAGACTGGTTGGATATTACAGCAATACAGAGCATAGGAAGAAGACTATAGAAAGGAGCATCGGTACAAGCCCGGTTGTTTTGCAGAAGCGTATTTATCAGTCAAATCACCTGGAGAGCACCCAAAGAAGCCAGGAGAGCAACATGGTTCACTAAGGTCAGCAAGAATTATTATTTGGAGACCACACGTGCTACGAGGAGCCAGTGATCAGGGGAGTTATGAGGGGGAATTACGTATTTAGATGTGAGGAACAGCTAGCAGAGATAAGAGAAATATCTGTTCTGTTGAGGAACACAACACAGGGAGGGAAACAGCTGGCAAAGGAAGAAAAGGAGAGGGAGTGGGAGCCACTACTGCAAAGCTGACGCAGAGGGTACTGACATTATTCACAGCAAGGTTAAGAGTGAAGATGATCATATTTTAATGCATTTTCTCAGAGGAAATTTCAGAAGTTTGTTTTTATTTTTTCCCTTTCATTCTGTAAATATCAGAATGTTTTCTGATATGTCAAACTTTATTACGTAGTTTCTTTTTAACTTTTATTCTATGCTTATTTCAGTATCACATTTACATCATATGTCTAAAAGTTAATACTGAGTTATGTAGGATGTTTGAAAGTTGAAAATAAAGGGAAGTTTATCTTTCAAAAATGGCATTTTGTCTTTCATAAAGGCATTTCAGTGGGAATTCCCTTCAGGTTCCTTAAAAAGATTTGAACTGATACAAGTAAAATAAAACCTAAACTGGGAATTTGATACAAAGATTAGCCAGTTGAGCCTCTGTTACCACTGCCAGGTTATAGAGATTGTCGATTATGTTAAATAGAGATAAATTATTTTCAGTATTAAATGAGATTAAATGAGGCGGAAGTAAACCTTCAGGCAACCTCTGAAAATCAGCATGAGGAGAAGCTGAGCTGCAGAGTTCAGATGGGAAGCTGTCAGTGTACCTGCACCAGCCAGCAAAGCCTTGGCAGTGATTTCTCCTCTGGGCAGCACTTACCTTCCAGATCCGTACTCCATTTCCATAACCCAAGAGCAGCAAAAGCTACTCTCTTGCTTTAACCCCATAGAATCGAGGAGAATTTCACCAGGTGATCCAAGATAGAGGTGACAAGATAGAGAATTCCATGCTCAGGTTTCTCTTTAAAAGAAAAAAAGAAAGAAACAAAAAGATCTAAACCTTTGAACTTGCAGGATATTGTCAGTAGTCGTGATCACTGTTTCATCCTTTTGGGGCACTGACGCACTGTCCATGCTGTATGCTCTCTGCCTAGGAAGCGGTGTTGACCTACTGCATGTGTTACCAACAAACTGCTGGAAAAATGGGCCGGTTGGGTTGAGTACCGTGCCTCTCGCCTTTGGGAGCAGAGGATGCTGCGTTACGGACCTTGGAAAAGAGCAAGGTCCCATCTCTGTGAGCAGGAGCTGTGGTACCGCTCCTGAACTCATTCACAAGGATTTGTTGGAGCACAGGATCAATGCTGTTTGTTTCCTTGGATTTGCAAGCAGAGGGTTGTGAGCAAGCACCAGTCGTGCAGACAAACAGGCCCTACAGGGCAAGAACTGTCAATGCAGCAACTTCAGATGTTAAACCCATTACAGTAAAGGGACTGTATCCCAGAAGGCAGGCTTTGCAGATGGACAGGAAACCTGAGAAAAATACCACAAATGAAATTGTAACCAATGCAAGGAAAATCTATGAAGAAACACACTTCAAGACTTTTGAGTAAGAAAAAGTAGGACATTTTAAAAGCACTAAATTTCCAGAAAGTTCTGAATTCCAGCCCTTTTGGAAATTAAGCATTTTTATTGTGCAGCGCATTTTCAAAATCAGACAAAACGTTTCTTTAGCCTCAGCTTGTTTGGATGCTGCAGCAAACTAGGCAAAAGCAGAATTTATTAAGCAACTTCAGGTTTTCTGCATAGTTATGGGGGAAGTATGTTTCTACCCAGCTTCCTAAATGTTTCATCAAGATAAGATGGGGCTTATCAGTGATAATTCCAATTTGTTCTTGAAATGACAGACTACATATTAAAAGATTGCTTCCCATTGCATAAATGCGTCTCTTAACAGCCTCCTGCTGGGAAATGGTAGGTCAACGATAGGCTGAGAAGCCTTAGCAGTTTCAAAATAATAAAAAAAAATGTTCATTAAGAGAGTGATATGATGCAGTTGGCTGGAACAGCCAGGGTCCGGAACATGGGCTATATCCTTAAGTTCTGACTGTCAGATGTGGTGGTGTTATCACTGCTCCTCTCATGGCAACATTTTAGGTTTTCAGAGAATGGATCGGAGTTAGAAGAGACGCACTTAAACCAGTTGTGTGGCAATAAGTGGGGTGTCACCTTCCAGAATGAAAAGTCCAATGTCAGGGGAAAATGCTGCTGCTACAAAATACAGCTGTCCTGGGAGCCACGAGTGCTGAACTCACTCCTTCTGCATGGGAAAGCAGTCAAGGAGAGAAAGAAATCGTAGCACTTTTATGATGACTCATTATTTCTCCAGCTCTGACCCCCCTCAGGGCATCTCCTGGTGATTCTTCTCCCTCCTGTGATTCTTCCCACACAAGACCTTCTGAAATATCACATCAAACAGTTTATAGTGCCAGTACCAACACAGCTTTTACGTTTGGGAGCTGCTAGGAGTCTTCTCCATTAACTGGGGCCTATACGGAACCACTGGTTCATACTAAGCTAGGAGTGAGAGAACTGGACTGCATGAGCATTTTACACCAGCAGCATGAACTACCTTATCAGTCCCACCAGTTATTTAGGAAAGGTTCTTCTAATGAGCTAAGCTGTCTGGGTTTGTTTTGGCTGTTGAAATTCTCTCATAGGTGCAGAACAAAGGATTTGCGAGCACAGTGACAAGCTCCCTGGCGAAAGCACTCTGAAAAGAAAAACAGCCTTTTGACCTTAAAGAAAATGTAAAGCTGGAGCAATTCTATCATCTAACAAAAAAGCTACGACAAGGCTCAAGGGGTGGTCGGGAAGATTTGTTCACCTCCTTAGATGCAGTTAAGCCTGCTAACGGTACAGTAGATCTGTTGAAGGACAAGCCTGGGTGGTACATAGAGGACGCAGAATAAAATAATACAATTCTTTTGCATTACAGTGTAAGTGCATTAAAAAAAAAAAATCTTTCGTGAAGAAAAAAATGTTTGGACCAAACCAGTTACATATCCTAGTATTTACTAGCTGTACCGATGGGATCTGCTGCTGGCCGGGCGGACGGCGCTCTGGCAGAGCTTCTGCACATCACGGTCAGTCAACACCCGTGAGGTGCTGCAGCTGCCTGGAGCGGCTCGGAAGAAGGGGTTGACTTGTGCGGCCGGGGGCAATCACGGTTGGCAGGAACCACGGGGCTGGCAATCTCACAGGGATGGTTTAGGCTTTCTTCCCTGTGCCTGCGATGTTTATGTACTTAAGCCTAGCAGTTATCAGTCAGCACCTGAGAATGCATAAATAAAATATAACCTTCTTCCCCACCTCAAAACTTAGTTTTCCATTCTGCATATAATATTATCCATGCCAACAGGTCTGTGGGGCCTTCTCTGCTTAGCAGATGACTGACAGCATGTGGTTTTTTCTCTACACATATATTTTTCATGACATTTCAGCTGTAAAAAAGCCACTTTCTGCTGCAACCATGGAGGATTATACTGTTAACTTGAAAGAATGTCCTAGATAGTTTTTCATCTGTACAACAGTGGGATAAAATGTTTTCAAGAATCCAATCAAACCATGGCAGAAAACCAGGTCCAAATGTTGTCTAAAAGAAGATCAAATGTTTTATTTTAATTATAGCAGGAACAGAAAGGAAATGAGAAATTCAGAGCTGTGCCACTGGGTGCATGATATTCATGTGAGCAAGTATTTATTCTATTAGTGGTTTCAGCAGAAGACAGGGAAGATATATAAATCTTATATATAAATATATAAAAGATCTATAAAGCTTGCTATTGAAGGAAAGTAATTTTACTGGGCCAGGCCTATTCTATGCTATTTGAAAAACAGGGTCAAAGACTCTGAGAAAGATTTGCTTTATTCACCCACAGCAATGTATTTAAACTGTGGCCACACAGCCAGTGAAGCAGTTGCACGGCCTAGCATCCCCGACTGTCCTGGCTGGAGGCTGCCTGGGGTGCACCATGGCTCCCACCTGTGCAGTAAAATTTGTGTTTCATGAAAAGAGGGGATGGAAAAGGAAAGAGGGTGAAGGTCAAGATGCAGTGAGCTTGCATACCCAGACCCAGGAGATGAGAAGTTGTTTCGAGAACCCATGCTTTGCATGTAGTATAAACCCACAGTGTTAGTCATGTCCTGACCAATGGTGGGACTGGTATAAAGCCAAAAAGAGTCTTTGTTTCTGATGCTGGATACGGTGCTACAAGTCTCAAAAGAGATTATTTTTTTTTGTTGTTCTGCTCCAAGGACAGTGAGAGGTCTGGCCTCAGTTTCTTCACCCTTTAGGAAAGCCTCAGTGCCGGCAAAGTTCATTATGGAAGAGAGTTTCTATCCTTACTGGAGTTTGCTACTTGGAATGTGCTCTTATGTTATTAGATGCACAAAAATATAGGAAAGACATCTACTCATCACACCCCAAATAAAGTCTAGAGAAATCATCTCTGATTCCTGCTAGAGACTGAACCTCTATATTTTGAGTTAAATCCTATTGCTGAGGACCTTTTGTGGGTGAGGAAGATCACACTGAGAAGTGATTTATGATTAACCTGGTCTACCCTTTAGATGAGAAAAGATCTCATTTCTATGCCCTTCTTCCTAAACCCAGTTATTTTCATGGAATCATATAATGGTTTGGGTTGGAAGGGACCTTTAAAGATCAACTAGTCCAACCGTCCCTGCAATAAGCAGGGACATCTTCAACTAGATGAGGTTGCTCAGAGCCCCGTCCAACCTGACCTTGAATGTTTCCAGGGATGAGGCATTCACAACTTCTCTGGGCAATCTGTTCCAGTGTTTCACCACCCTCATCATTGTAAAAAAAGAGTCTTCCTTATGTCCAGTCTAAATCTACCTTCTTTTAGTTTAAAACTATTACCCTTATCCTATCACAACAGGCCCTATTAAAAAGTCTGTCTCCATCTTTCTTATAAGCCCCCTTTAAGTACTGAAAGGCTGCAAGAAGGTCTCCCTGGAGCCTTCTCTTCTCCAGGCTGCACCACCCCAACTCTTTCAGCTTTTCTTCATAGGAGAGGGGTTCCAGCCCTCTGACCATTTTTGTGGCCCTCCTCTGCCCCCGCTCCAGCAGGTCCGTGTCCTTCTCCTGTTGGGGGCCCCCAGAGCTGGAGGCAGCACTGCAGGTGGGGTCTCAGCAGGGTGGAGTAGAGGGGCAGAATCACCTCCCTCAACCTGCTGGCCACCCTTCCTTAGAAACAGGTAATTCTTTTTTGCTTTTCGGAGGCATTTGTGTGGGTCTCACTGTTTGCTGCTACTCAGTGATGCAGAATAGCTCTGGGACAAAGCCTGAGGATATTACTGTTCTTGGACCACAGTCCTTGACCACTGTGCCAGATATGCAAATAGGGATCAAACAGTTAACCCACTGTGCCTTTGCATTTTGCACTGCAACTGGCTTAAAGGAGCAGAATCTGTAAATACTAAAGCCACTCAAACTGTTATCTGTGCTGGCACCAGTGTAAAAGTCTCTAGAAATAAACTGTATGTAAGAAGGTGTTCTATGTTAAACATGGAGACTCAGACCGAGTGCAGCATTAAGCCACTCTTGGCTGTGTCTACAGTGCTCTCGGAGTCTGAGAATGACTAAAGCATGTAATGCACAAGAATATGCACTTTAGCAGCCCATTGCCTACAAAACATACAGTTCCTGGCAGGAGGTGATGCCAGACACAGTGAGGAGGAAGCTTGACTTAGTTATCTTACAGAGCTTTTGCCTGAACATCTTTATTTGTTAAGGGATGGAATGATTTTAAGTTTTGCTTCCCATCAGGATCCAGTGCTTGGCCAACGTCCAGCCCTGTGGGCTAGAGTCCAGCTCAGACTGTATTTGCATCCAAGCAAGGCAGGCCTATGACTGAAATACAGATAGGTTCTTGCATTGACTCATCAAATAGTTACCCAAACATCTAAGTACTTCCTTGGAATATTACAGCACTTAACTGTGGCAACTCATTCTCCAGCTGCCAGTCTACAAACTGCATTTCACACGGAATTGTTTTGTTGATATTTTATATTGGAGGCATTATTAGATGTTACGATTTAGGTAAGTCAACCCAGTTCTCCCCTCTGCCTTTTCAGCTTTCCAACTGGTTACGTTAAAAACAAATTGCTCCAAACCTTCACTTAAAGATATAGTCCCTGGTGGAGTAAGTTCTGTAGCTATGGACATGGATTATTTCATGAAAAATGGTAAATAAAGAAAAAAAAAATGCTGTATTTTGTACTTTCTCACAACAGATAAGAGTATGGCTTTGCAATTTTAATTCAGTTTAATGCACAAATTACTTAAGAATTATTGTATTCCCCTCTCATTCATGAGGAACTGGAAGCACACAGAAAGGGTAAGAACAAGGAGTAAGGAAACAGAATTTGAGCTTGCTGACTTGCCATCCTGGACCTGGGTGACTTGCCGTCCTGGTCCTCAGCCCCTGGAGATGATCTGAATGCACCCTGCTGATCGCCGGAGGCATGCAGGTTCAGTGTGTGACAGTTCTTGAATAATGGCTTGAGAAATGAGCCAAAGCTGGTTGCACAAACCTCATATTTCATGCAGACAGCTGCCAGTCTCTGCACTGTTTGCTGTTGTTTGTCATTTGTGTTTTCTGTCACCTAGATAAGACATCACCAAAAATAAATAGCTGAATCCATAGAACAGAAAAATGCGATGGCTCTGCAAAGCTTGCCGTGTTTTTAATCTCTGCAAGGCTTGCTGTGTTTTTAATCTCTGCAAGGCTTGCTGTGTTTTTTCTCTCCATGTATATATATTGTGTTATTCTTTCCC